>JAGSXI010000005.1:600000-1020227 GCA_019285895.1 Metschnikowia australis
GCAGTGCTTCAATATACTGCACCCTAGACGTTAGAAAAAAGCAAATCAGGAGCACAAAAACAGCACTCGAAACGGCCCAAAAATTGCCAATGTTAACCGCAAAACATTCGTGTTTTTCCGGCAACAAACCTTGTTGCCCGTGTCTTCTTTTTTGAATAGCCTGGGCCCAGGCCTGATCACCGCGCTCCAAAGTGCTAGGCGCCCTGTGTCCGCTCAAAATATCGACAGAATATCGAGCCGAACAAAAATCTTACGCGCACCTGGCCCTATGCAGTGAGAACAGCAGAAAGAAACGCGAGACGCTCGAGTTAAACTTTCGAGTGTCCACTTCACTGCAGATCTGTTTTAGCACACCATGATTGTCGAAATCCCAGACAGAAATAAGGCGCAGCAGATTCTCAAGACCACGCCGGCGCTCTCGGTGGGCTTGATCATCTTCGCCGTGCTTTTCTATGTGGTGTACCCAGCATCGTCCACCGCGCTCGTGCTCTACCCTTCTGCCCCCTTCAAATTCAACTTGAACTCCATTTCGTTCTATATTTTCCCGCACGCCAACTTCTTGCACTTGGCAGTCAACTTGGTGGCATTGTTCCCGCTCATATCGCGCTATGAGAGGGCCAATGGCACGGTCAATACGGGCATCACTTTGAATTTGTTGGCCGTGGCCGCGGCCTTGCCGTACTGTCTCGTGGGGTTCTTCCTCTACCCGGAAAACGGCGTTGCAGGCTTGCTGGGAATTTGCTTTTCGTTGTTGACTTATTACTGCCAGAAGGAGTATGCACAAACCCCGGTATTGTACCAGTTCACCATCGCCCAGCGCGAGGTGCACATTCCCACCGAGTATTTTCCGTTCATCAACTTGTTCATCATTGCCTTCTTGGTGCCTTCAACGTCGTTTTTCGGCCACTTGGCGGGCATTGGCGCGGGCTACTTATTGGCGATGGGCTACTTGAAAGTGTTGTATCCTCCGCTGAAAGTCGTGTTGTTCATTGAGCGCAAGTTGGCGTCTGGGATTGATCAATTAAAGCGTTTGGTCGACTTCATTTCCGAAGAAGACGCTGTGGATGAGAGAGGCGTTGCGTATAGACCGCTTTTCCTGGCAGACCTCGAGCTGGAGACTCAAGTCCACGAGTCTTTTGAGAGACGGGTCGACTCGTGATTTGTTCGACGGGTTTTTGGACCAAGCGGTCAGTTTGGGCGGGAGCACCCTACTTGTATGCCACTGACGGATAATACTGATGGGCGATATGTCGCATCGTGCAGACACAGCAAACAGGAAATGGACGTCCGTCTGTTGCTACGTAATAATATATGCTGCTTTTTTGTGGGTTGTTGTGAATCCTGGGATGTACTTTCGGAACGGAAAGGTCAGACCTGCAACGGTGTCAGGCCACACTCGGTGATGTCAAACGGCATGTGCTCTGTCCCAATCCAAGTGACGTTGGCAATTTGGGAATAATGAGTTGTGAAGATGGTGTGTTTCATGTTCGTCACGAAATCAGATTCCCGGACCGCATCAGCTACGGCTCATTAAACTGAGTTGCTACATCACGCCACGAATTCAACGGCAAGGAAAATAGGGTAGTATTGGCCTTGCAGATAGACGGGTGCAGTTTCAAGAGCGTGCTGCATATAACGCGCTTCTGTACATGCGACACTTCCGGTTACTCTGTGCCAATGATACCCTGACTTGTGTATAAGACCAAGAGTAGCTGAGAATCAGTAGCATGAAAAGCGGTCTCACGCTACTCTTCATCATGGTGAATATGGGCTATAGGCTCAAGTCCTGACATGGTTGTCTGAATGTTGTGATGTTTCTTGAACAGCTGCATGGATATCGATACAGGACTGTTTGAGATTGTCGCGGTATTGTTTTCAAATGTCTAATGTCTGATGTATCAGGAGGTGATCCTTGAAAGTCCGGGATCACAAGTAATGGATCGATAAGTATGGAACTGTCGAAGTTATCAGCCAGACCCTTCAATATTAAAGGGGCGTGCAAACTGAAAGGACAGAACGTCCTTTTATATAGACAAGAAAAGTCTGTATATAAGACCGTCGGAGGCTAGCGAATGCAGGCTTTGGGGGATTCTGTGCAAGCCATCTGCACTCTCGCATAGTGGGACTGATAGTAGCCGAGAATATACATGGGTACTGTTTTGGGCCCACGCCAGGCCAGATGGATATCCCTATTATGGTAGGGCCCGCCAGCGATACTCAGCAAAATCGGGCTCCAAACTGATATGGAGACTTGGAAGCGCATAGTTATGCAGCAGTGAATGCTCGGCAATATGACGGCAGCTATGGAGCAAAAACACAGCTCAATAGCAGGAGACAGCGATCATGTCTTTCCACATTTCGCCAATGGCTTAGAGATTGAAGCACGTCTCAACTGATTTCAACCTGTTGGAGGAATGAATATATGCTGTAATAGGTCCGAAGCATTACATACAAGCGTTGGTCCACTTATAGGCACGACTGCTAGTAGGGAAGGAACAATGAAGAATAAGCTCAAAAATGTCCATCTGTTCGTGCTGTTGCTTGTAAAGGGCAATGAAGAATTAGCTCAAAAATGTCCATCTGTTTGTGCTGTTGCTTTTCTCCCTCGAGGAGTAAATGACTTGGATGTACCAACGACTGTACAGTCTGCAAGCCTAGTTAGGGTTGATTTGCTCAGACGCATCGCCGGGGAACGAAATGCTTTTTTTTCATATCAACTCGGGGGGGTTGCCACACGCGGACGATCATGCTGACGAGGATACTCACAAATTAGCAGCTGGTATATCCTTGGGCTTTATCAAAGGATCGTTATTTGCATCACCAGTGCCACTTTCTAAGGTGACGCAAACAGGCAAAACACCTCCCGAAAGCCCTATAAACAGGTGATGAATCTGAAAATAGCCAATTCAGAATCACCGTGTTTGTCGAGGTGAGTCATGCCATTTTCACAGGTTCACGGGTCAAATGACTAATGTTGGGACCGTGTTTCAATAGACGAACTCGGAACTTTGGACGTCCATCGTGCAGGCGGAAGGACAGAGTCCATATACCCAACACAGAATACATAAGCACTCCAGCCAAAGGCCTGATTCAAGCGGGAGGCCTTATCCAGAACCCATTCCATGTCTTCCCCCTCGCTGGGGTGTCAAAAACACCCCGGTCTCGTCTATAAAAAGAACCAGTCAACAGGTACCATGCAGCCATCAACATTTGATTGAAGCTCCTCATTCAAAGGGAGAGAAGAAAATCAGGGATACAACAAAAAAGAAAATCACGGGAACGGGGAAGAGAGAACAAAGGAAAAAAGTCGCAAAAAAGAAGACCCAAGCTAAAGGCCAGAAAAACGAAATCCCTTACCACCCAAAACCAGCCTCATCGATACACCTCCTACACTCAATTGCAACATCCATGACATCCATGGGCGCGACACCGCGGCTGCGGGCCGACACATCCGTACACCTGGTTTGTAAACATACCCCAGGCTTCACGGATCTCGCTTCTGCCCATTTGCCAGCCATATAACCTTGGATCCCCTGCCAACTCGCCGTTTTTGCAGCTCAGCACATGGCCAGGCTGCCTCAATTACGCCCCCCATTCTTGAACAGCCACAATGACCGGTGACTTGTGCCGGGCTTTTGCTAGCAGAGCGTCCCGAAGGCCGGACAGGCGTAAAAAAAGAAGACCGAAAAAGAGACCTGACACGGTGAAAACGTCCGTGCCGCCGGCCGAGTCTGATTCGGCCGTGCTGGAAAAATGCATTGCCACGGCGCCAGCGGCTTTTGCGGCGCCTGAACCACAGGAAATCTGCCCGCTACTGCCGGCCACTAGCACGCCTAAACTGGGCGGCATGAGCCCCCGCAAACAGACGTTGATGCGCCACAAGTCCAGTGGCGAGGCTGCAGACGAGCCCTCGTTTGTCAGCGAGCTCAAGGAGAAGAAAAAACACCGCAGGCCGTCGCCCTCAGTGCACAACGCGCCGGCGCCAGGCGACGCCATCGACGACAAGTACTCATCCATGCTTGCGGGCCAACCCATGGAAGAAAAGACCCTGCTTTTTGTGGCGCCACTAGCGCAGATCGTACTGTATCACGAGAAGGTCCAAGACAGCCCGTTGCGTGCCTCCCCAGGAACGCTTCTTGCCCACGGCGAGTTCGAGATTTTCCAGCTCCACGGCGGGGACGTCACGTACTTGGCGTGTGGTCAGAGCTTTGTGTACCCGCTTCTTCCAAAGCTCAAGATTCTTCGCACCAGCGGCTGCGACTTTGTGTTGCCCTTGTCCAACCCGCAGCGATACTGGAAAATCAACATTGACTCCGCTGAGAGCGACGTGTTCTGTCGCTTGGAGACCGTCCTCCAGCAAGTCGTCAAGTACACCAATTTGGTGGTTCCAGCCGAGCTGGTGCAGTCCCCAGAAACCGCTCCGGCCTCTCCATCGATCCACGTGTCGGAGTCGGTGTCCCTGCCTGTCCTCACGCCCGTGGCAAGTAAGCTAAGCCACTATACGCCGTACTTCCACGACATCCCAGAGTCACCACCCTCGTTGCTGGCGTCTCCCTTGAGCGCAAATCTATTCAAAGATTTGCCCACATTCCCGGTTGCACGTGCACCGATCTCGCCTTGCAAATCGCTGCAGCCCGAGCAGTCCATGGAATTGGCGGTGACTAGGTGTATGCCCGAAGCCGCAGCCAATCCGCTAGGCAATGGCGCTGTGGCTGCAAAGCCGGTCCTGACGCAAGCGAACATGCATGTGAATCCGTTCTTTCCAGATCTGCCTGCAAACTTGCCCCGGAAATGCAGGTTGGAACAGCCCACTAGATCCCACCAACGCTTCAAAGACACAACTTCCGAGACTTCATCTATGGACTCGTTGCTCGACGAGTACGAAGAAGCTGTTTCTGTGAGCAGGTCCGTGCAATACAGCATGTCCAGGCCCGACTCACGAGGAACCTCTCATATCTCGGCGGCGCACTCCGTTCCTTTACAGTACCACCGCCCACCCACACTGCGCCACGATGTTGACAGCAACTTGCCGTCGCATTATCCACGACCAATGCCTGGAATATCGGACGGATTCCCAACGATTTCTTTGTCTCGATATGACAGAACAAAGCAGAACAGTTGTGGGGGCCGCTCGCGACAATCTTCTATCAGCGAGTTGTACTCTGCCACATCCAGCTGGATGGAACCTGGCAATGCGCCTCGTCCATCAAAGTTAGCCAGCTCGAAGTCCATGCACTCGTTGTGTGCGCATCCGAAGGGCACGAGACCAAGCTTGGACGACACGTACCGCAGGATATACCGGTCTATTGTTCTGCAAGACTTGTCTCTGATAGGCAACGAGCAAAGTGGTGCTGTCACAGCACCTGTCGCGAGGAACAACAGCAAGGCAGATATGCGCTTATACCTGGGATCGCAGGCCATGAGCGCTGGGATTGAACATCTTTATCCAAGTGGGCAGCCGTTGAACTCGTTGAACGCGAAGCGAGACGCTCATTCCTCAGCAAGCGTAAAACTCTCGCTGTCGCAGAACAGCGATGGGCTCAGGTCCTCGGACGTCTTTAAGCTCTTGAGCGAGCGGGGCGATCGTAAGCCGCCACCATCAACTGGGCTACGGAGGCTCTTTGGGTGGTGAACCTGTTCGCAGCGCGAATGGATGGTCAAGTATATCTGGTAGTGCACGCCGTGGTATCAAGTGTAAAAAGTATTTTTCAGTATATACAGAAGTCATGAGTCATGCAAAGAGGGTCTACAACTGAGGGGCGCCAGGGACGGGGTTGCCGTTGGCGTCGACCAAGCCTTGCTGCATCAACATCAACTGCTCGTTGCCGGCTGACTCGAACTGCAAGCCCACACCCAACTTGGAGGCGTTTTTGAGGTGGTCGATCTCGCCGGAAAACAAAATCGACACGGTGGGCAACACTCTCTTTTCCATGAACACACCCACCTTGCCGAGCGTATCCAACTGGCCTCTGAACACAGACTGGCGGTACTCGTACTTGGCGGCGATGGTGGTCTGACCCTCCACGACAGGCTCATACCCAATAGGCGTGCCCATCAAAGAGTCGGTGATTGGTCTCACGGAGGCCATCAACTGCGTCTCCAAACCGGCCTCAACTCTGTCAGTGACCTTTCTCCAGAACGTTCCGACCAACGCACCTTGGGCCTGGACCTGTGCGGTGGCGATCCAGTTGCCGGCGTTGTAACGGCCAAAGTAGCTGACCGCCGAGTCGGGAGGAAGAGACATGGCTTGTCTTGAGTACATGGCCTCCAAACCCACGGCGAATTTGGGGGTCAAGGACTGCAACAACGAGGCCACGGCAACGCCGGAAAAGCCGCCGTTCAAGAGCGAGGGGTTCAACGACTTGACGTTCACGGAGAAGTCGTTGGCCTGGTAGTCTTGCTCCAACTGGCACATGATCGGCTGGCCGTGCGCAATCTGCAAGGTGAGCTTCAGGATGTTGTGCGCGTCCCAGCCGTAGTTGACTTTGCCGCTGAAAGAAAAGTCGTTGTCGACATTGCCCTGAACAAAGAAGTTTTCACGGGCGTACAACGCGCTGAAAGCGTACGGGGGCAACACGTTGGAGCCCATGGACAAGGTGTGCGAGGTCTGGAAAGCCGGGTCCAAGGAGAACGCCTTGTTCAAGTCCGCACGCAAGCCGGTGAAGAAGTACTGGCTCAAGAACACATCCCGGTTGACCTCTTTGGTGAGGTTTTCGATGGTGCCGGGGTTGGTCAAACCCAACGACTTGCGGTGCTCGGCGATGTTGATGTAGACATCGTTCAAGTATGAGAACACTGGGTTGGACGACCACAAGGTGTTTGCTTTGGGGAACTCGGGCGACAACGAAGGGAGCGTGGGGATGGCGAATTTGGAGGGCTCGCTCGATTGCTGTGTGTCCGACATGTGTGCTGATTGGAGGTGAGAAACAAAGGCGGGTGGAAGAAACGGCCGGACGATTGCGTTGAGAAGAAGCGGTTTGTCGAAAAAATTTGATGGGTATGGGAGTTACGCCGGCGCGAGCGGCCGGGGTGCGGGACACAGGGCGGCGTTTGTATGTGTGCGCGGGTAAGTGTCAGCACGGTGCCCCTGCGCCGCCTGGCCCGGGTATACTGGGTGTCACGTGGGCCCGGCCCGGCGAAGCTGGCGTCTGAAATCTCTGCACTTGTGAATGGCAGATATGCCACTTGTGGTTCTCTCCGCTGGCGTTTGGCTTGTCTTTTGCATTTTATTGGCTGTGGGTATTGTCTTCGCACCGCAAACAAGCCAGGTGAAAGTGGGCCGCACACGCCATACACGATGGGCGAAGCCAGATGGAAATTCCCTACTGTTGGCGGGTCCGGGCTGGCTCTATAGAGATCTCGTGTGAATGTGGGCCAGTATCCAAGATATGGGGGCAGAGGCTGGCGGCTGGAAAGTACGCTGCGGCTGCGAAACGAACCAGTGGGCGTGCGCGGCTCATGACTAGAGAGCGGCTCTGATTTCAGAACAAACAGGATTTTTGCCCACGGATGTCCTACGAATCCAAATACTGATGTAGGTAAACACAGGATTTTGCTTCGTCAACAATGTCTTGCATGCTTGGAAGCTTGAGGTGTTGAGCACAATATCGAGCCCCGGGGTTGAATCAGTGATGAACGTTGACTCCCGCCCAGTTAGTCGAGCTGTTTCGTTTCCAAACTAACGATTTTACTCGAACTCTGTTAACCTAACCAATGGCTGGCGCACCGAGGAGTAAATATCTTTTCGAGCCGCCCTTCATAGGAGGAATCGATGATACGTTGTGTACGATGAGATTATCAAAACCTCTGTCAACTATTAGAGAACGGCCAAAACTTCCTTGTCAGCCCTGTAAGTGCATGCTCGGCGCGCCCCGTCGCATGACGTAAGAGTGGGCAAAGATGCCGGATGATGGCAGAAAAAAAGCAACACTAGGATCGTGTCCAGACCATCACCCACAAATAGGAGGAAAAACATCCACCAAGAAACAACATCCATCCAGAAACGACATACACCCAGAAACGGCATCCACCCAGAAACTTGCTTGCGGACTGCCCTCCTTTTCCGTGGCTGGAATCCCCATATGCCGTACCAGCACCCCTCGGAAATCGGGGGTCCGGTCAGGTGATGCTCGCTCGTGTCCTACACATGGGAAATCGCCGATTTGTCGCCTGTGCTCCCTAAAACTCCGGCCTCCGAAGCAAACCTCTGCACTATATCGTGGCGCCACTAGAATCTGCCCGTTGCACGTAACTGAGCCTGGAAGCCGTACCCATTTTTGCGTTTTTTGACTTTTGGCCTGCTTGAAATCGCCATTGGATTTACCTATTCTTGCCGTCCCACCTCGCCGCCAGTGTGCTCCCATCTGGCCCGCCCACGCTGGAAACTACCCTGTTAAAAGCTACCCAAACACCCCCATTCCTACCCAACTAAGAACACCGATATGTCCCTGACTTTTGTCAATGGCACGTCTGCCGTCACGCTCCTTGCGCCCGAGCTGGCGCTCGTGGCTCAAACCGCGGACTTCTACGCAGATTTCGCCGGGTTTTCCGTGGAAAAAAAATCCGCGTCTGCCGTCGAATTGGCCGCCGCATCTGGACTCCGTGTGTTCATCGCAATGTCGGACAAGGCGGCCCCGGCATCGGTTCTGGCCGGCCTTAAAGCCAAACTAGCCGCCGAGGCTGGCACCAGCGACTGGCGCGCACGTGGCCTGCACGTGACCTTGGCCGTGGCCAACCTCAACGGCGTCATCCAGGCCCTCCGGGCCGCCCGCCAGCCCGTGCAGATTTACCCGAACGACTTGTACCCGGTGGAGGCGTACCTGGTAGACCCTTTGGGACATGTGGTGGGCTTCACGGGCTTGCTGAACATGTTGTCGTTCAACCCGAAGGTGGAAAAGCTCCAGCCACTTGAGCCTGCCGTCGCCGAGCCCATGTCCACTTCGGTTTCCGAGACCTCCGGTCCCGTAGCGCTGTGTGAAGCGAAGAGGAATATTGCGGTGATGACGTCCGGCGGCGACGCTCCGGGCATGAACGCGTGCGTACGTGCCGTAGTGCGTGCGGCCATTTATCGTGGGTGCAAGGCGTATGCCGTCATGGAGGGCTACGAGGGCTTGGTGCGCGGCGGGCCTGAGTACATCCGCGAGATGTCTTGGCAGGCCGTGGAGGGATACCTTTCTGACGGCGGTACGAACATCGGCACTGCCAGGTGCATGGCTTTCAAGGAGCGTGCTGGCCGCTTGAAGGGATGCAAGCACATGATCGACGCAGGCATTGATGCGCTCATAGTGTGTGGTGGAGATGGTTCCTTAACCGGTGCGGACTTGTTTCGCGCGGAGTGGCCCTCGTTAATCGCCGAGTTGAAGAAGAATGGCAGCATCACTGCGGAGCAGTACCAGAAACACAAGCACTTGAACATCTGCGGCACTGTTGGCTCTATAGACAATGACATGGCCACCACGGATGCCACTATTGGCGCCTACTCCTCGTTGGACCGCATCTGCAAGGCCATTGACTACATCGACGCCACAGCAAACTCCCACTCCCGGGCCTTTGTGGTGGAAGTGATGGGCAGGCACTGTGGCTGGTTGGCTTTGATGGCCGGCATTGCTTGCAGCGCAGACTACATCATGATCCCAGAGAAGCCTTCGTCCAGCAAGGATTGGCAGGACCAGATGTGCAATATCGTATCCAAGCACAGGGCCAGTGGCAGGAGGAAGACGGTGGTCGTCGTGGCGGAAGGCGCCATCACCAGCGACTTAGAACACATTAGCGCCGATAATGTCAAAGATGTTTTGGTCGGCAGGTTGGGTTTGGATACCAGAGTCACCACCTTGGGCCACGTGCAAAGAGGCGGAACGGCTGTCACTTTTGACAGAGTCTTAGCCACATTGCAAGGCGTGGAGGCAGTCAAAGCCGTCTTGGAGTCCACCCCTGAAACACCCAGCCCGCTCATTGGCCTCAAGGAAAATAAGGTCGTCAGATTATCTTTGGTAGACGCGGTGCAAATCACAAAGTCTGTTGCAGAGGCAATTGAATCTAAAAACTTCGACAAGGCCATGCAGTTGCGCGACACAGATTTCAGCGAGTACTTGAAGAATTTCATGGCCGTCAATTCAGCGATTCACGAAAAACCTACTCTCCCAATCGAGAAGAGAAAACGCATCGCCATTATTAACGTCGGCGCCCCAGCAGGCGGTATGAACAGTGCTATTTACTCGATGGCCACATACTGTATGTCACGTGGTCACACGCCTTATGCCATCCACAACGGGTTCTCGGGGCTTGCCAGGCACGAGTCTGTGCACGGCATTGACTGGTTGAATATCGAGAACTGGATGTCTAAAGGTGGCTGTGAAATTGGGACTAACCGTACTACGCCGGAAGATACGGATTTTGGTATGGTCGCATACTACTTCGAGAAGTACGCATTTGACGGCTTAGTGATGGTTGGTGGATTTGAGGCGTTCGAGTCTTTACACCAGTTAGAGAGAGCGCGTGCCATGTATCCATGTTTCAGGATTCCTATGGTCTTAATTCCGGCCACCATTTCTAATAATGTTCCTGGAACCGAATACTCTTTGGGTGCCGATACATGTTTGAACTCATTGATGGATTACTGCGATATTGTCAAACAGTCTGCTTCCGCCACAAGAAACCGTGCATTTGTCATTGAGGTCCAGGGAGGAAACTCTGGTTACATTGCTACTCATGCTGGTTTGGCGTGCGGTGCTCAAATTTCGTACGTGCCTGAAGAGGGCATTGACTTGGCGCAGTTGGAATGTGACATCAAGTCCTTGACCGAGTCGTTTGCCACAAACTCAAATAATTCGACTAAAAGTGGAAGATTGATCTTGAAGAGTATCAATGCGTCCAAAGTGTTGTCTACTGATGTCATAGCTAACATCATGAGACTGGAGTCTGAATGTGCCTTCGACGTCAAAACCGCTTTGCCTGGCCATGTCCAGCAGGGTGGTCTTCCCTCGCCAATTGATAGAACCAGGGCCTGTAGATTTGCCGTGAGAGCCGTGCAATTTATTGAGGATTCGAGTGACAACATTACAGACTCGCGTTACTCGGAGGATTTCCGTGCCGAAGACAAAAGGGATAGCGAGACTGCTGCAGTGTTGGGCGTCAAGTCTTCGCACTTGAGATTCACCTCCATCAGACAATTATACGACTACGAGACCGAGATTGGAAAGAGAATGCCAAAGATAATCTCGTGGCAGCATACCAGGGATATCGCTGACCAGCTTGTGGGTAGAACGAAGCTTGTTCGCAATTGAGAAGAATAGCGTTGGTTAGAAATACAAATAAATGGCTATTTGGTGATGTACTTTAGAGACAGACCTGTTAATGCATATAAGCACAGAGCGAGCGGGTCCCTGTACACTTGCTCAAGACGCCAAGGTCTAGCGCCAAAACACCATGACTGTTGGCCATGTTCTATCCACTCAAAAAAGTGAGTTATTTTGCAGGCTTTTTGTTTGATGTTCTGCAATCTGATGTGCGTCAAACAATAGGTCGTGTATATGCCCACAAACAATTACTAACAACTAGACTTGCTTAAAAGATGTGAGGAAGGCCATGCGTGCACGGCTCTCAAAGATGAAATAATTATTATAAATCAGCAATTTGCGGATTATATTAACAGCGGCGGTCGGGCAACACCATACGAGCGGCGGCAGGTGAAAAACAACATGTATAAGCTTTTTCAGGCAGTAGATAAAGCTGATCTTGAGGCAAATGCCATCCGGTTAACATTTGTGGGACATCCTGTGCCACCTGTTGTGACAAAAAGCCAGACCTCGGAACCCAATGTGGCAAGTCAGTTCAAGCCCCTGAAAATCAGCGGAAAAATCGGGGAGAATATTGTTTTGGGCTCCAACAATGCTAAGATGCATGTGTATCTTGAAAATCTAGAGACGTGCACGATTTGGGGTGCCAGAGAACAAGATGCCCTACCTTGGTCCATCCATGCGCAAAGCCTCAAAAGCTGCCTGATGGCCATTCGGTGTGACGGGCCCATCATTTTACATGATGTTGAAAACCTGGTACTTATACTACAGTGTCACCAGCTCCGAATCCACCGCATGAAAAACTGCCAAGTCTACGCATTGGTGTCCAACGGCAGAGTCATCATAGAAAACAGCAGTGACTTGGTATTTCTGGGTTTCTCTGAAGATGCCGTGGGACCTCCGTGTTTTGTTGTGGACGACTTTGATTGGCCCACCTCTGAGTCTGTCAATCCTCATTATGAGATCAGGAGTGCTTCTGACGATCCGAACCTGGAATATGATAGCAACACGGTAGCAACGAGCTTGCTTAGAGAGTGGAAAGAACAGGTTTCGGGTTAGATGAGAGGGCTTTGGTGACTATATGGTAGAATCGTATTGTTAAGGAATTAATCAAGGTCATAAGCAATGGATCCGAAATATGTCTAAATATCTCATTCAGTTCTGCTTTGACATCTATGTGAATTTTCTCTTTCGTATTTATCATTGTGTTACATATACATATTATCAATTGTTATTCTTAGTTCCCAGAAACATTGTCATATGTACAGGAATTGATAACTTGGCGATAAAATGTCGTCAGTGGGATTTGCCCACTAATCGAGTTTTCGCTCAAATTATTTAAATTCCGATGGCTTTCTCTGGTGTATTTGAGGTGGTTCAAGACAAGGTAGAATGGGAAAGAGGTATCGAGAAATCTGTACAGTTTGCAAGGAAACAAAGACATTCAGTAATCATTGCAAATATTATATCTGGAGCATTCTTAACATCTTTTTACAAAAAAACTTTGATTTATGCTGTACTGATTTTTACAGCTATTGATAAAACCTCGCTCGGTAGGTAACCTGCGTTTTATAATATGCGTTACCCGTGTGCTACTGGTAGAGCATCAACAATTGTGACATGGAAGACAAGCGTGAAAAATCGAGGGTTTTTGAAGCTCTTGCCATCACGTGATCTACTATATACGGAATATAAGGTTTGACGCCCAGAGAGAAGAAAATTCAGGGAGGAGATTGCGAGCATGTTCAAATGAGCCGCGTTTCAGAGGAGTTGGATTAGATTAAAAAAGGAACTAGAACACGAAGAGACCGAATGTAATTGAAAATTTGTTTTCTGAAGTCCCATTCAAGCCCGTGCATCTGACGCACTGCTGTCATGAATTCCTGCAAGACGTGCTTTGAGCAGAAATACGGTTATGCAGGTGCATATGTTCTCCGTTCAACTATTGCACACGCAATTAGCATTGTGGGAAGGTCAGTCTATTCAGAGGCATGATATACCGGAAACAAAGGGGTTATTGCATGCTGCTGAAGGGGTTGCTTTTGAGGAGAGTATCAAGAACGCACTCATGAAAAGACAATAAAAAAAGAAAGCAACAAGTCCACTTTCTAGAGGAGATTCACCAGAAGGTCTGACATAGGTAGAAAAGTTGCCTGGGAAGAAGTGAATTCAGTCCTGGCAAAGAAGCTGCCCTCATCTCCATGCCTGAATCTGAACCCACATCAGATGAAGTAGGTCAGAAAAGCGCCTAGAATTCCATCTTGTTTCTTTCTACTTTGTGAATTGATTCTAAATTGATTGACATTGATTCAAAATTAAACCGTAATACCAGAAGCTATCCCATTTTCTCATGAGGTGCGGTAAATAATCCTGTGGCAAAATCCAACAATCCTCCAGCGCTACGTATTTCCAATGGCCTACTTGATATATGTGCACAACGGAAGTGGCTTAGACCTTCAGGACAGCAGAGTTCTGTTATGTGAAATACAATTATCCGAAAAGGTTACCAAGTTTAGCGTCATTTTCGCGGGTTTGTATATGGCCTGTTTCTTCGAATCTTGCATTAAGTGCCTGTTCACATCAACCTGCATTCCCAAGCGTACACCCGGCAGCACTGAGCACCCCTTATGTCTCTTGATGAGCCAGGCCTTTTTTTCTTTCTCCGCATCACTGTTTGCTGAATGTTTGAAAAGGCAGGATGAATTCCAGCCAATGGATACGTATAGAATGTATTTTCTAAAGGCAGTGGTGCGTTGGTGACCTTGTTTGCCGTTTCTGGCCTCAAAACTCTCTACGCATTTGGGTCCACAAAACCCGTAAGGGCCATGCATGCCCGGTTCCTGAATATGTCCAGCCGAACAGCCCCCAGACATTGACGAAGTGTATGCACGACGCAGAGCTCCAGAACCAGTCCGCCGCCAACTTAGCTGGCGCCGTCCGAGTCTAGCCCCCGGGACCGACTAGACTCTTTTCAGGGATCAAGACCCAGTGTGCTGGCAAAATTGAGCCTTTTTACGACTACTTGTAGTCGAAGTTTCTCGAGTTGTGGCGGTTCTGCAGGGTAGAGAAAGTCAATACCTGGGCATTGGTGATCACGTGGCATGGCTCTGATGCAAGCCTCGGGCCCGTATTGCTAGGTGCTTGCCAACATGGGGTTCGTATTCAAGAGGCGTTTTTGGCCAGGCGGAAGCATTGGGGTTCTGGGGCCAGATTTGAGCGCACCAGGCGCTGGGGTCCCGGCTCGCCAGACCGTAAGGATCGGCTTATGAGCTTGTTGTTGGCGGCCAAGGCTAGAAGAGTTCCGACCAAAGCGCACTTTCTTTTTCCAAAGATATCGGCGGCAAAAATGGAGCTTATAAGGCCTTTCTTTCCAGAAGATATGGCTTTGGTGGCTTCTACGCTATTGTTTCTGGGGTTGAACAGAGCCTTGTAAAAATGGCGGTTTTCTCGCTTGCTTAGATTGGCACCTCGCAAAGGGGCTCTTTGAACCTTGTCGTGGGATAGAGTACGCCGGGTGGCCATTCTTTTGTTTGGCCAGAACACTGACAATGGACTTTCAGCGATCTGGTGACATGCTTGGGGAGGGCCCAGTTCCTGCCCTTGTTCATGGCCTGCAATCCGAATTTCACCCAGTGTCCTGCCGCATACTCGGCGGAAATCAAAGAGCCATCCGCCACCCGGGATTATGTTTCTTGGCCGTCAGCTGGTGGACAAGATAACAACACTGACTCGGCCAGTCGGCACCTTTTCACAGCTCCACAAGCAGTGTAATCCGTGCACATTGGGTTCGAATCCAACTCCCTACAAGAGTGTGTAGAGGTGCTCATCAACCACGGGATCACCGCAGAGCAAGAGGATCGGAACTTGCCGATTACGGCCACAATGGCGGATAAGTTCAGGCTAGGCCTCGAAACCAAGGATAGAGACGTTGTGGGATGGGCTATTTTCTCATAAATGACGTGGATTTTCTCGACTCACAAAACTCCCATAGATGACAGCCACTGGGCGGATGTGGCAGGTACTTTGACACGTGAATGTATAATAGTGGCGAAACTCGACGGTAAATCGATCCCCCTATACTCAAAATTACCCCAGGAACACACATTCCAGATGTTTCTGTACCATGAACAATCACTAATATAGATCTGAAGGGGCTTGGTTTCTAATGTGCAAGCACATGCACATGGAACTGAGGAGCACATTGAGCTTGACTCATACTTGCGGATCATTGCGTTATAATATGAGCACATACCGCTGATTGACTCGGCAAGGGGGTAGGCGAAGGCTATATGTCAGCTTGAAGATCCAGTATCACTGGGCATCAATCACATTTGAGTTACAAACAGGAGACCTTGTGGGACAGAAGCATATCGAAAAATGAGATTTTGTTTTCGAGTGGATGTGTTCTGGATATAAAAACCAAACAACGTGTTATTTGGGACCGTTCATTCCTTTTGTGAAAACCACTAGATCCAAAAACATACTAAGATGGGAAAGGTGCCGAGTTTAGTCGGGCCCAAAATAGTAGGTCAGCCCTATTCCTCTTTTGCTATTGGATAATGGTAAGTTTTCACGATCAAATAGATAATTAATTCTATTGACTTCCTTGTTCTCGAAGAAAACTCCAAAATTAGAAGGAGTCCATAAAATTCTCTGATTTTCATCCGCTTCGAAACAAAGGAATCGACAGTTGTGAGGCGCCCAAATTTTTCTGAACGTTCATCACGTACTAAGAGAATAGTTGATCCCGCTGGGCAAGAAATAATCGTTGTAATGCAATTGCAATTGAAGAAGGGACTCTCTAGTACCCTCTCGGGATCTTGCCTTCCAACGCCAGTCACGAGGGTAGTCTTTCCTCGTTCAGAAAAGCGGAAGTTTAAATGAGCGAAATTCACCCTCACTTTATAGTGCCGGCGAACCGCAGAACTAGAGTAGCTTTGATGACGCTAAATATTGACTTTGCTGCACCGCTTGTGATATCCTTAGTTTCAAGTGATATGCAGCAAGTTAAAGAAGGTATCAAAGAAATAAACAATCTGATGAACGTAAACAGATGCGTGTCAAGCGGACCTTCCCGGCCATGATTAAGAGGAGAGGGTGGACCGCCTTCCGACGCTTGCTACTTTTTTGAGAGCTGGTCACAGGGATTTGTATAATTCTTGAAAGTTTCGATTCTGTAATCAGGTGAATCTACCAAAAAACACATTTTACTACCGAATTGTTTCATGCCTGTTGAGGTTGAGTGGTATCCTACCCACATGGAATTTTCGGAAATGAATTTCCCTCTCGGTGAAGTTAAATTTCATGCGAGGCGTCAATTATGTATGAAACAACACGCTAATGCCGACATCGCGTAGCACTCTCGCATAGCCCGCTGGACCTGCGGCGTGTTATGGATGCAAAAATATGCGGGTCCGCTGCAGCATGCAATCGCGGGGAGGCGCCGCACAGACCGCGATTATCCGCCAACAACCGCCACCACCTAATATTTGCCGTGCTTTGCCGCAATTTGCCGCAATTTGCCGCGACTTGCCGCACGCACCCGTCTATAAGCCGTGAAGAACCGCGTTATCCCGAGACAGTCCCGAGACTGACAGAGCCTCTCTCGCTTACGGCTCTCTTCACTGACACGTATATAAACTTGGCATTTTCCTCTCTCTCGGTAAATTTGAAGTATCTTCAATCGAAAAGTTTATAGCTCGCTTATTTCGCAGCTGTTTTATTACTTCAATTGCTCAAATAATTCGATCATCATGGCGCCTGTTATTACTAGTGCACCTTCAGAAGAGAACATAACTCACTACCCTGTTACCAGCAAGGAGATTCCTTTAGGTGAGTACCTTTTTCTCAGAATCTGCCAGGCTAGTCCTAAGATTCGCTCTGTCTTTGGAATTCCGGGTGATTTCAACTTGGCTTTGTTGGAGCATCTTTACACGGACTCTGTTGCAGAAAAGGTCGAGTTCGTAGGGTTCTGCAATGAGCTCAATGCAGCGTACGCGGCCGACGGATATGCCAAAATTATTGAAGATTTGAGTGTTTTGATCACCACCTACGGCGTGGGTGAGCTTTCGGCAACGAACGGTATTGCGGGTGCCTTTGCTGAGTACGCCCCAGTCTTACATATTGTGGGCACAACTTCAACTATACAATCGAACCAGGCGAAAAGTGCCGGGCCTAAAGATGTCAAAAACATTCATCACTTGGTGCAAAACAAAAATGCATTGGCAGCACCTGACCACGACGTGTACAAATCAATCGTTGAGGGGTTCTCAGTTGTACAAGAAACTTTGGATCGCAACGTCCTTTCGAACTTGGACAAGATCGACAATGTATTGACCACAATTTTGCATGAGAGGAGACCGGGCTATATTTACATTCCTAGCGACATTCCTGACATCACCGTTCCCACGGCCAGATTGGCGCAGCCTTTAAATTTGAGCCAACTCAACAATGAGGTCTTGTTGGCGGATGTTTCACTGAAAATTTTGGATAAATTGTATGCGTCCAAAAACCCTTCGATTATGGGAGGTGCATTGACGGACCGCTTTGGGGCCCAAAATGCTTTCACTTCGTTTGTTGAAGCCATGCCCTCCAATTTCGTGAAGTTGTTTTCCACAACTCTCGGTAGAAATATTGACGAGAGCTTGCCCAACTACATTGGCATTTACGCGGGTAAATTATCCTCTGACCCCAAAGTGGATTTGGCTATTGAAAATGAGACTGATTTCTTGTTGTCTCTCGGCCATTTGAACAACGAAATCAATTCTGGAGTCTACACTACAGACTTGAGCCGGGTCTCAGACTACGTTGAAGTGCATCCAGACTACGTGTTGATTGATGGAGAATACATAATCGTGAAGAATGCTGAAACCGGGAAGAGACTGTTCTCGCTTGTCGATTTGATGGAAAGTCTTGCCACTAATTTTGCGGCAGCCAGACTCGAACATAACGATGGCGAGAGCCACATCAGAGCCAAGCCTGAGGTCAGACAATTCTCGCTTACAGACGATGTTCCCGCAGAAGTGCTCACTCAAAACAAGTTGATTGATTTCTTTAACAGCTACTTGCGCCCGAACGACATTTTGGTCGTGGAGACATGCAGCTTCCTCTTTGGAGTTTCGGACATTAGGTTTCCAAGAGGCGTGCGGTTCTTTTCTCAAAACTTCTACGGGTCTATTGGGTATGCACTTCCAGCAACTTTTGGTGTTTCTAGAGCCGAAAGAGATTTGGGTACAAACAGAAGAATCGTCTTAGTTCAGGGTGACGGTTCAGCACAGATGACAATCCAGGAATTATCCACCTTCTTGAGATACGAGACCCAGGCTCCTGAGATTTTCCTTCTCAACAACGAGGGCTACACTGTGGAGAGAGTCATCAAAGGTCCAACGCGCTCTTACAATGACATTCAAGACACTTGGGACTGGACTGAGCTCTTCAAGGTCTTCGGGGACAAAAAAGGCGAAAAGCACGTGGCCGAGAAAATAAGTACCACCAGTGATTTGGAAAGCCTTGTCGGCCATAAGGCTAGTTCCAAAATTCGCTTCTATGAACTCAAACTAGCCAAGATGGATGTCCCTCAGAGATTATTGACTTTAGTTGGGAAGCGAGCTGCTTAAAGCCATAAAAGGTACATAGAACAAAAGAATTCGGGAATTTCAATGTTAACAAAGTCAAATGTACCACAATTGAATCATGACTAGTTCGAAAGAACCTTAAATGCGATATCCTGAAAAGCATCCGAGTTGGGAGCTGGGTCCTTTGCTGCGTGGTGAAATCTGGTTTGAGTTATAAACTTGCAAGTGACAGGGTTGAAATTACTTCTTGTTTCTATGCGTTTGTCTTGCGTTCTTCTGGAAGCTTTTAATTGATGACGCAGGAAGCATGGGGTTTCGATTGGAAAACGTCAGTACCAAACCTTTTTGCATGGATGCTTCTGCGAAAGCACGCTAAGAACATTTGGAACCTGAGACTTGATGCTTCTAAGCTTTGTTGAAGATCACTATGCAGAGCCATCCAGGACTCCAGCTACTCGTGTTTTTGCAAGATATTGCAGGCGTCATTAGTGCTCCAAGCAAAAATACAATCTTCTTACCTTCATATCTCCTGTCTGCCTGGGTATAGTATTTCATGATATAAATGTCGGAAAATCAAATGCGGTGGCAGGCAAAGTAAACAAGTCAACGGCATTTTGGAGACGTGAAAGTGATGTATCTTTCGTTCATTTCATATTGCTGTCATTGGAACAACAGTCTCGTGCAAGGTAGATTTTTCATTCCTTTGTAAACGATATACCAGTCACGTGACGTGGGCATGATGTCCGCGCACCACTCTCTCCAAAATGCGCAACGATCCCGCGTAGAAACCACGAATTCTTGGAAAACAAAATGGCTGTCAAAGGATTGGGTCAGGCCGACCAGAAATACGATGGTATGTTCAGTCAGACTAACGCCTGATTTATTCTCATTCCGCGCGTGGCATGACGGGGCTATTCCCGCATTTGCCTTCAGGAATTCACCATATTGGACACTAAATTCGGGCCACAATTTCGGGCCACAATTTCGGGTCTGGCTTTATTTATACCCCCGTGAACTGTGGCATGCTTCCCATTCAAACAAAAATCCAAACATCGCTCTGGGCTCATTGTGTGTCGATTTGTGCGTACTAACAGACAGGCTCTTCGTTGAGAATCGGTATTCTTCATGCTCGTTGGAACGAGTCCATCATCGCCAACTTGGTCAAGGGCTGTGCTGGCAGATTGAGAGATTTGGGGGTCAAAGAAGAAAACATCATCATCGAGTCCGTTCCGGGTTCTTTTGAGTTGCCTTATGGTACCAAGCTTCTCGCCGAAAAGTACCAGAAATTAGAACAGCCTTTAGACGCCGTGATCCCTATCGGTGTTTTGATCAAGGGCCTGACCATGCACTTTGAGTACATCTGCGACTCTGTGACTCACCAGTTGATGAAGCTCAATTTCGAGCTTGGACTCCCCGTTATTTTCGGTGTCTTGACATGTCTTACAGACGAGCAGGCCGAGGCCAGGGCAGGGCTCATTGAGGGCAAGATGCACAACCACGGCGAAGACTGGGGAGCAGCTGCGGTTGAAATGGCTCTCAAATTCAGGGTTTAGTTAAATTGTGAAGCAGACCAATGCACATTTCTTCGAACCCAAATACTTGTAGTGGACATGATTTGGGGAAGGGTTGTGGGAAGATCCGGACAAAAGTCGCTCTGGTCGGGGTTTACATTCCCGATCAAAATGAAGAAGATCGTCATCGTGCAACAACAGTATGACGCTCACATAAAAAGTAGTAACCGGTACGGATCGGGGGCTCACCATTGAAACTGGAGTCCCAGTTTTGATTGTACGATTTTTGATGGCACTAAAAATGGGTCCAATTTTTGATCTTTGCTCAAAGCCATGTTGATGGAGGGTGCCTGCTGACGGCTCCTCCACCTGTTGCTCGATTGCTTGAGTAGGACTCGAAAGGGACATTTTTCAAACAGAATAAGTGGTGGTACACAAAGTGGGTAACAAAAATTGCAATTTCATGTCGTTTTTGATATTGCACGTGAAAGCAACGGAGCTCTTGGGGACTATAACAAACACTATGGAAGAAACCATGATCGCTCCGGCTCAACTTGTCGAGGCAAGCAGGCGTTTTTCACTACGCAACATGGAAAGCAATCTGAAGTTGTTTTTGGTTCGGTGCAAGTATCGTCGTGATCTTCTAGCCCCAAATCGGACTGGTGTATTCATACTCTAGACGCATGACATGCAATACCTTGCAATCAAAAGAACAACCTTGGTTCTCGCTCACGTAGCCAATCCAAAAAAGGCCAACCTACGTGACTTTGGAAAAAATCAGGTTTGAAGCACAAGACTCACGCAAAAGAACAGACTCGTTATTCCATTAAGACATCATGGAAAAAGGTATACAGATTCTGCGACTTCGCGTCGCAATCACTGCAATGCTTTGTATTATACCAGTACAAAGAGCTACAAAGCCAATTTGTCCCAGCCACCCACCACCTCGCAATTTGTGGAATTCCAGCAATCGCCATATCGCTAGCTTCATCTCCGAACACTCAGCTCATCTAGCCATGGCACCCATCACAACAGCACTTTCAGAAGAAAGATGCACTCCATTTTCCACCGAAACAAACATCCCTTTGGGTGAATACTTGTTTCTCAGAATACGCCAGGCCAGCCCCCGCATCCGCTCTGTTTTCGGGATCCCGGGTGACTTCAACTTGGCGTTGTTGGAACATCTCTACACAGAGCCAGTGGCCGCAAAATTGGAGTTTGTGGGGTTCTGCAACGAGCTCAATGCGGCCTATGCGGCCGACGGGTACGCTAAGCTGATTGGTGGCATCAGTGTCTTGATCACTACTTTTGGTGTCGGCGAGCTCTCGGCCTTGAATGGTATTGCCGGTGCTTTTGCCGAGTATGCCCCGGTGTTGCATATCGTGGGAACAACCTCCACCGAACAGGCGGAACAGGCCCGCATGGCCAATATTCTGTCTGTTAAAAACATTCATCATTTGGTGCAGAACATAAACCCTTTGGGCTCTCCAAACCACGATGTGTATAAGTCCGTTGTGAAAGATTTCTCTGTTGCTCAAGAATCTTTGGACTCTGATATTGCGCACAACCTAGAGAAAGTCGATAGGGTTTTGATTTCTGTGTGGCAAGAAAGAAGGCCAGGCTATCTTTTTGTTCCACGGGACGTCCCTGATATCCCAGTTCCGAGCGGCCGCTTGGAATGGCCCTTGAGTTTGAATCAGGAGGTAGACGACGGGCTCTTGGCAGATTTGTCTCTGAAAGTATTGGCCAAGTTGTATGCCTCCAAAAAGCCCACTATACTAGGCGACGCCTTGGCTGACCGGTTTGGAGCACAAGACTATTTGGACCAGTTTGTGGCTGCCTTGCCTCCGAACTTTGTCAAGGTGGCTACGACGCCCATGGGAAGAAATTTGGATGAACACTTGCCCAATTTTGTGGGTGTTTATAGTGGGAGCATGTCGTCTGGGCCAGATGTTATCCATGCCGTGGAAAGGGATACCGATCTATTGCTTATTCTTGGTCGTGCCAATAATGAAATTAACTCTGGAGCCTACACCAGCGACTTCAGCCAAATCTCCGAAGTAGTGGAGATTCATCCCGACTATGTTCTCATGGATGGAGAGTATACTCTTGTCAAAAGTAACAAGACAGGAAGACGTCTGTTTTCCATGATTGACATCATTGGCGAATTGTGTGCCGATTTCAATCCACACAAGCTCGTGCACAATTGTGAGCTAGTGGATAACATCCGGCTGGTGCATAGAGTCCAGAAGTTTGCTCTCTTGGACAACGGGCCAGCTGGCTTATTGACCCAAAACAAATTGACCGACTTTTTCAACAGCTACTTGCGGCCAAAGGACATATTAGTGTGTGAAACCTGCAGCTTTCTCTTCGGAATCTCCGACCTCAAATTTCCAAAAGACGTCAGGTTCTTTTCCCAAAACTTCTATGGATCCATTGGATATGCGCTCCCTGCAACTTTTGGGATTTGCAGAGCCGAGAGGGACATGGGTTCGAACAGAAGAGTGATTTTGATTCAGGGAGATGGCTCTGCACAGATGACCATCCAAGAATTGTCCACATTCTTGAGATACGAGATTCAGGCTCCGGAGATTTTTCTCCTCAACAACAAAGGATATGCCGTGGAGAGAGTCATAAAAGGTCCAACGCGCTCGTACAACGATATCCAAGACTCCTGGAATTGGACAAATTTCTTCAAGATCTTTGGTGACGAGACAGAAAACCAACACGAAGCCAAGAAAATCAACACGCCAGGTCAGTTGGATAGTCTTATGGAGGGAAAAAGAAGCTCAAAAATTCGCCTTTACGAGCTTGTATTGGGCAAGTTGGATGTGCCACAAAGGTTCAATACATTTCTTGGGAGGAAATAGGCAATTGCATCGGACAAGTGATCTTATTGGGAATCATGTAGCACGGATCATCGGGTATGTGGTGTACGATTCTGGTGAATCTTTTGGACAGGGGATACTTGCTACCTCGACGAGAGCTATAGACATGTATTCGGCTCAAAATTATGCTTGTGCACAGTCAAAGACACAACTTAGAAACTTTGGTCGGATTCGTATGCCAGCACTTCTATCCCGTGGATGGGCTGGTTACATTCTGTATATGGCACTGGTTACATCTGCATATCTGGGTCTGCCCGACAAAGCTCTTTAAACACAATAAGGAGGAGTCTGGAGCCATCTCAAGTGGAGATACTCAAGATTAACAAAGAAGGGTGTGACTATAAAGGGCCATGAGAAGCGTACATCCTCAGGTTAGGATCCAGAGCTCAAACCCAGGTTAGGATCCAGAGTGCAAACCCAAAATACCACAGATATTCTAGGCCTATTTATTAAGACTGAACTATCTGTAAACCAATCTGCTTGCAGCAACATGACCACCCGCCTTTTTCTCAACAATTGGCGGGAATTGGCCTCTAGATCTTCTGCCGAGGTTGAATTTCAACCATCAATTAATGATTTCTGCTCGCCAAGCCCAGATTAGAAACGATCATCAAACATCTCGAAGGAATGACCGTTTCTCAAGGGACGTTCAATGAAATAAATGGCTTTTCTGAAACTTCACACGATGAGGCCGGTTTCTATCAGTTGGATCCGTGGAATAAACAATATATAAACTCGGAGAAAACCTCCAAGAGAACGCACTGCCCTGAGGTGCTTTGAGAGCGTTCATGGAAACTGCAAGCAGAATTAATCCAGAGACCTTTTTGGCTTCACGAAAAACATAAGGGACTCAAAGACGGGAACAACAACAAAAAGAACAAAAACAAGCACAAAAACAACAACAACAAAAACAAGAACATGAACGAAAAACAGAAACAACAAAAACGTGGAATGAAAGCAAGCGAACATCCAACTCGAAGCCGATGCAATATCCAGAGTTTTCTGCAGCGACCCCTGTAAGACTTCGCGCATGTTCCGTCTTAAATTACCTATAATTTATGCCGAATATGTAGCCAGTCCATCATATTTTCGGTCTATATTTACCGCTCACCCCCCAAGCAGACAAACAGAAATCTAGAGCCGGTTTTTCTATGGAATCCGTCGCAAATTGCAATATCGAAGAAACACTCAGCATGTCACCCACCGTCCTTCAAGCCCGGTCCAAAGAAAATCGGACTTTGCCCGAAACACAAAGAAGTCGTATCCCTTTGGGTGAATACTTGTTTCTCAGAATACGCCAGGCCAGCCCCCGCATCCGCTCTGTTTTCGGGATCCCGGGTGACTTCAACTTGGCGTTGTTGGAACATCTCTACACAGAGCCGGTGGCCGCAAAATTGGAGTTTGTGGGGTTCTGCAACGAGCTAAATGCGGCCTATGCGGCCGACGGGTACGCTAAGCTGATTGGTGGCATCAGTGTCTTGATCACTACTTTTGGTGTCGGCGAGCTCTCGGCCTTGAATGGTATTGCCGGTGCTTTTGCCGAGTATGCCCCGGTGTTGCATATCGTGGGAACAACCTCCACCGAACAGGCGGAACAAGCCCGCATGGCCAATTCAGAAGACGTCCGAAATATCCATCATTTGGTGCAGAATAAGAATGCCTTGATGCCCCCTGACCATGATGTCTACAAGCCCATCGCCGAGAAACTATCGGTGATTCAAGAATCTTTGGATACGGATACCCTGTGGAACTTGGAAAAGGTCGATAGGGTTTTAGAAACAATTTTCCAAGAAAAACGACCCGGCTACCTTTACATTCCCAGTAACGTCTCGGATATCATGGTGCCCACGAGCAGATTGCACCAGCCATTGGAATTAGGCGAGTTGGCTGACGAAGAGTTGTTGAAAGACTTGTCGCGCCGAATCTTGGACAAGTTGTATGTGTCTGAGAAACCTTCCATTTTGGGAGATGCTTTAGCCGACCGGTTTGGTGGTCAGAGTATATTGGATGGCTTCGTGGAAGCAATGCCTCCCAATTTTGTGAAGCTCTTCAGTACGCTTTTGGCGCGAAACATTGACGAAACATTGCCTAATTTCGTGGGCATCTACGGGGGCAAGTTGTCGTCGGACTCTGGAGTTGCTGCGTCTCTTGAGCAAGACTCGGATTTTTTGTTGATTCTCGGCCACACAAACAATGAAATCAACGCCGGAGCATACTCCACGAACTTCAGGCAGATTCCGGATTTGGTGCAAGTGCACCCAGACCACATTCTCATTGATGGCGAGTATGTTCTCACCAAAAACACAGCAAGTGGGAAGAGGCTGTTTTCGATAGTTGACTTGATGCAGCGGCTCGCCGCCGACTTCAAGGCCACTAGGCTCATGCACAACGATGGCAAAGTCAACAACATCACGGTGAAACGAGAAATCAAGCAGTTCTCGCTGTTGGACACTGTCCCGGCAGAGCAAATCACCCAAAACAAGTTGGTGGACTTTTTCAACGCGTATTTGCGGCCCAACGATATCGTGGTGTGCGAGACTTGCAGTTTTCTCTTTGCAGTGTGGGACTTGCGATTGCCCCAGGGCGTCAAGCTTATTGCACAGAGCTTCTACGAGTCCATCGGGTATGCGCTCCCCGCCACATTTGGCGTTGCTAAGGCAGAAAGGGATTTGGGCGGCAAGCGCAGAATCGTCTTGGTCCAGGGCGACGGGGCAGCCCAAATGACGGTACAAGAATGGTCCACGTACTTGAGATACGACATTCAGAACCCGCATATTTTTCTTCTCAACAACAAGGGCTACACCGTGGAGAGAATCATCCAAGGGCCCACTCGGTCCTACAATGACATCCAGGACACGTGGAAATGGACAGACATATTCCGGGTTTTTGGCGACGAAACAGGCGAGAAACACGAGGCACACAAGGTGAGCACTGCCAGCGATTTGGGCCGTCTCCTCGGGCACAAGGCCAGCCACAAGATACAGCTCTACGAGCTTGAGTTGGGGAAGTTGGACATAGTGGACAAGTTCCGGCTTTTGCGCGAGTAGCCGATTGGCCGTGGATCGGGGTTATACACTTTGGCGAGAATTGAGATAGGTGTCCGAGATTTGAGCCTGGATAAAGTGATTGGCAAGTTCGTATCACTGGCACTGGTGTCCTTATTAGCGGACAGCATGTTCTTTTTTCTCCAGGGCTCACTGCGCTTTTGTAAGCCCGATGTAAGTTGGTGCAACTAGGATGATGATACAGCTGGGGTTAGTTATGTTAGTACAACTAGAATATTTGTATTAATACAAATGCAACGCTAGTACTTTTGGGATGTTCACTCAGGAGAATACAGCATGTTGTGAGATCTAGGATGACAGAACGCTGGGATGCTTCTGTTTATATAATACAGCATGTTAGTACAGCAGGCTGTCAATACAGCATGGTGATAACTACGTGATGGAAGCAGCGCGTGCATGCAGGACGCCAGGAAAAACACCAAGCCCGCACATGTAGGAACACACCGTCTACTGGCTGTGCGTGCGCCGAGGGTGCGCAGTAATAGCGGACAGCCACGGATAAGCTACCCCAGTATTCCCATCCACAGAACACAAAAAAAGCCCAATGACACAAGCCAGAAACCCGAGGGCTTATATACAGCACCTCTGCCCGGCGCGTGCACCAGGAGCGGGCGCCGCAAAACCGGGTATTTTTCGTGTGCCCCACATTCCCCGCCGCGCAGACCCGAGGATCTATACCCCACATTAGGCCTGGCAGGCCGGGCCGACCAGGCATATAAAAGCCAAAGTATTTTCACGGCCCGTTTCGCTTTCTCATACCAGAAAAAACCATCATAGCACCCAAAATCAAGGAGTCCTCGATAATACCAAGCCGAGATTCCAGGAGATACAGAGTGACATCGCGAACCACAGAAACACACCAGTGATTCACGGACATACTAGTGAGTTCCATCGGAGTGATTCAACTGCAACCCAAAGACCTCGCAGTGAACGGCAGCCGCTTCACAGAGACGTAAAACACGAGCTTTGCGAGACGAAGAATTGGGATATCCAAAACGGGCCGAAAGCTTCCAAAAACCAGCAGCTTTCCCGTTTGAACGCCAGTAAAAAGACCAAGTTTCCTCGACAAAGACTTAGGACTGAAGCCGCTTAGCCGCCCACCCAGACTTCGCAAGCCCACCCCCAGACCTGCCCTGCCATGCCTGCATCTGTATTGGCGCCCGCCACCTCGGACTCGGTGTTTCTCTCTCCCACCGAGTCCGGCGTGTCCTTCAAACAGCTCCTCGAACTGCACTTGCCGCTCGCGCACCGGGCTACCAGCAGCGCCGTCCCCGGAACCGCCGAAAAAGGCTATTCGCCGGTCTTCCGTAGCGATGCCGTGCCCAACTTGAAGACAAATGTGCTTCCCGAGCTCGCCACGTACTACGCGTTGTGGAAAAACACCGTACGCCATTTCCCCAACAATCCGGCGCTCGCGTCGCGGCCTTACAACCACAAGACCGGCGTTTCCGAGCCCCGCTACGAGCTGGAGACGTACTTGCAAGTAGACGAGAAAAAAGGCCGTTTCGGTGCTGGCGTCATCCACCTCCTCCAGCACAGCCCGTACAAAAACAGCAGTTTCGAGAGTCACACCAAGATCGACCGCCACTACGCCGACTTCGAGGCGTATGACTCAAACAACCTCTCGTTTGTATTAACCATATTACTGGGAAACCGTGCCGAGTGGGTGATCACGGATTTGGCGTGCGCCGCTTACTCCATCACAAACACGGTTTTGTACGACACCTTGGGCCCCAACGCATCCGAGTACATCTTGCAGCTCGTGGAGTCGCCGGTGTTGGTGGCGTCTTTGTCGCACATCGAAGGCATCTTGGACTTGAAGTGCAACAAACCACAGGAGCTTGCGGCGCTCATTTGCGTGGTGTCTATGGACCCCTTAAACTGCCGCTCGGACGCCGAGGCCCGTGCACTCATGGCCCGGGCACGTGAGTGCAACATCGAGCTTTACGATTTTGACCAGGTGTGTGGCGTGGGCAAACTCTTCCCGCACCCAGAAATGCCGCCGAAACGCGAGGCCGTGTACACTATCAGCTTCACGTCAGGCACCACCGGGTCCAAGCCCAAGGGCGTGGTGTTGACCCATGACACCACTTCTGCGGGAATCACGTTCACTGTCTCCAACGTGCCCTCCATCAAGAACGACGTGGAAATGGTGTTCTTGCCCCTCGCGCATATTTTCGAGCGTCAGTCAATGGCATATACGCTCTCTACGGGCGGAATGTGCGGCTTCCCGCAGCTCCACGGCACGCCGCAGTCGTTGCTCGAAGACCTCCGCATCTTGAAGCCGAAGCACATGGCGAACGTGCCGCGTGTATTCACCAAGCTCGAGGCGGCCATCAAAAATGCCACTATCTACCTGGATCTGGCAGTCAAGAAGACGATATTCTCGCATGTGATGCATGCCAAGTTGGACCGCCAGGCCACCGACGGAGTCAAGGGCACTCATGCGGTCTACGACGCGCTCTTCATCAGCAAGATACGCAAGCTCATGGGCTTCGAGAACATGGAACACTGTATCACCGGGCTGGCTCCCATATCGCCGCTGACGATCAAGTTCATGAAGGCCGCACTCAACATCGGCTTCGCCCAGGGCTACGGCTTGACGGAGCTGTTTGCCGGAATGTCCTTCGGTGACCCGAACGAGAGTACTGCCGACAGCTGCGGGGCGCCGGGAGTTGCGACGGATATCCGCGTCCGGGAATTGCCCGAGATGGGGTACATGCTCAACGATCCACGGGGACACATGGGCGAATTGCAGCTCAGAGGCCCGCAGATTTTCTCTGCGTACTACAAAAACGAGGAGGAGACGCGCAAGAGCTTTGACGGCGAGTGGTTTTCCACCGGCGATGTGGCAAGAATCGATCGCAAGACCGGCCGGCTCTTCATCGTGGATCGCGTCAAGAATTTCTTCAAGTTGTCACAGGGTGAGTACGTGACGCCCGAGAAAATCGAGAACACTTACCTCTCGGCCAATTCGATTCTCACCCAGTGCTTCGTGCACGGAGACTCCACGCAAAGCTTCTTGGTGGCTATAGTTGGCGTTGACAAGGAGCAGATCGTGACGTTTTTGAAGAACGTGTGCGGATTCGCAGGTGTGGCCCATGCCCTGGATGACTCCATCTTGGCGGAAATCAACAAGCCCGAAAACAGAAGGTTGCTTCTCCAGCGGTTGAACAAGAAGGTGGTGGGGTTGGCCGGCTTCGAGAAATTGAAGAGCTTGTACATTGAGTATGAGCCCTTGACTATCGAGAGAGATGTCATCACGCCCACCGTTAAGCTCAAGCGCCCCCTTGCAGCCAAGTTTTTCAGACCGCAGATCGACCAGATGTACGAGGAAGCGCTTTCGCAAGTCGGCTCTAAACTTTAGGGCCTCTGCTCAGTAGCTTAGATGTACGCTGACCCCGAAAACTTATCAAGTACTTCGTTTGCGCTGTTGTGTTCTTCGCCTGGGTGATTGATTGCGTTACTCCAAAGTATTAAAATGGCATGTGTGTTCCCAGCTTTTGGTTCTGTTGGGGTGCAAGGGTAATTGTGACTCCTACAATACTTTCTCCCCAGCTTGACGAGTCGCATCGTGAAATTCACTGTATCTTCTTTGTCGAGCATGTATCGTGTTCATGAGCTTGGTTGTTATGATTGGTAAAGGCTGCCTTAAGTATATAGGCACCGAAAAATAGACACAATCAAACCAGCGGGTATTTTCATGCTTCCAGAACCTGGAAAATACACCGATGGGTTTCCCACTTCAGTATGGTCTAGCTGATCTGGGACTAGTCTTCCTTTTAATAATAGTAACTGTCACACCAGCAAGCCAAAATAATCAAGTCTTTGCATGTGATTTCTTCTATCTATGAGAAACATTTGATGATTTTGCTTCCGAAACACTTTTTGCTTCTGCTACTGACGATCATCCCCAACTTGGCACATTCAATCATTCACAATATCTCTGTATATGTATAATCCTGTATATACCGCGATGGCTCGCTTTTACAGCCTAGCCAGTAAAGGGAGACATAAACACAACTAGTCTTCCTGCGCAAAGCGCAAATATGGATATCCGCAAACTCCTGTTTCATAATTTACCTGTGGTTTCTCTCATCGATATGCGCCAAGACTGGGGGGCATGGGGCAAAAGTCCCGGGAGTCTTTGTGTTAGGCGCCGAGCCACGTGACCTGGCCAGTCACGTGACCTGGCCGCCCCAGAACATCGCGAAGACAAGTTTACTCAAGCTCTCGTTTTCATTCTGATACACCAAACAGAGCACTCAGAAACGATGGTATGTGTGCACAAAAACGGCTGGAATGCCCATATTTAGCCGAAGCTTCGATGCTTTTCCTCTTGCTCTACTAACATCCCAGACCTCTACCATAGCCACAACATCCACACAGACACGCGATTTGAATGGGCTCTCGTTGATCGCGTCCCACTCGCATATTTCGGGCCTCGGGTTGGACGACAACTTGGTGCCTAAACCATCTGCGCAGGGAATGGTTGGCCAGCTCAAGGCGCGTAGGGCTGCCGGGCTCATTTTGAAGATGGTGCAGGTCGGCCAGATTGCCGGCCGGGCTGTGCTTATTGCGGGCCCTCCGTCCACGGGTAAAACAGCAATCGCCATGGGGCTCTCACAAAACTTGGGTGAAGGCGTGCCCTTCACGGCCATTACCGGCTCGGAGATTTTTTCTTTGGACTTGTCCAAGACTGAGTCATTGACCCAGGCGTTCCGCAAGTCCATCGGAATCAAGATCAAGGAGGAGACAGAAATTATCGAGGGAGAAGTTGTCGAAATCCAGATCGACCGCTCCGTCACGGGAGGTCACAAGCAGGGTAAGTTGACCATCAAGACCACCGACATGGAAACCATCTACGAGTTGGGTACCAAGATGATCGAGGGCTTGACCAAGGAGAAGGTTTTGGCAGGCGACGTTATCTCCATCGACAAGGCTTCGGGTAAAATCAGCAAGTTGGGCAAGTCTTTTGCCCGTGCACGCGACTATGATGCCATGGGCCCCGAAACCAAGTTTGTGCAGTGCCCGGAGGGCGAGTTGCAGAAGCGCAAAGAAGTGGTGCACACGGTGTCGTTGCATGAAATCGACGTTATCAACTCGCGCCAGCAAGGCTTCTTGGCCTTGTTCTCTGGTGACACTGGTGAAATCCGCTCCGAGGTGCGTGACCAGATCAACACCAAAGTCGCTGAGTGGAAGGAAGAGGGGAAGGCCGAAATCGTGCCGGGTGTGCTTTTCGTGGACGAGGTGCACATGTTGGACATTGAGTGTTTTTCGTTCATAAACCGGGCGTTGGAGGACGACTTCGCGCCCATTGTCGTCATGGCCACCAACAGAGGCATCTCGCCCGCTCGTGGAACCAACTACAAGTCGCCGCATGGCGTCCCCATGGACTTGTTAGACCGCTCTATCATCATCCACACGGCCAGCTACTCTGCGGACGAGATCCGCACAATCTTGTCCATTCGCGCGACGGAGGAAGAGGTCGACTTGACAGGCGACGCGTTGGCCTTGTTGACAAAGATCGGCGAGGAGACGTCCTTGCGGTACGCGTCCAACTTGATTGCCGTGTCGCTGCAGCTTGCCGCCAAGAGACGTGCCGAGAGCGTTGACTTGGCCGATGTCAAGAGGGCGTACCTGCTTTTCTTGGATTCCAGCCGGTCCGTCCAGTTTGTCTCTGAATTCGCGTCCCGTTTCATTGACGACAACGGCAATATGACGCTCGGCACAAAGGTCGAGGATGACAAGATGCAGATGGACTAGGGCGCCCACCAAACGATTGTATAATACACAAGCCCCCGCACATAATACAAGACCAGAGGACGGCAGGCCGAGTAAAATTTGTATGAAATATGTAGGTGTATGTAGAAGTGTAGAGGACAGACCAGGAGGCACCGGCATGAGACAAGGCCCAAGGAGGCCCCGCATCTTATGTGCCCTTGGTGTTCAAAATCAACGCTATGATCAAGCCGTACAAGCCCAAGACCTCGGCGAAAATCAAAATCAATACGATCCCCACAAACAACCGCGGCTGGTGCATGTACTGCCGCACGCCCTCGTCACCTACAATGCCAATGGCGTACCCAGACGCCATACACGCAAGCCCCACCGAGAGCCCGCAAGCCAAATGCATGATACCTTTGAATAGAGAGTACTCCTCCGACGGGTTCAACCCGCCGGCAATCAACACCGAGACCACCAAGCCGTAAACGGAAAGAATGCCCGACAACACCACGGGAATCAAGGACTTCATGATGAGTTCCGGCTTGAAAGTACCGATACCGGAGATACCAATGCCGGACTTGGCCGAACCCACAGCGGCGCCCACGCATGAAAACACCATGGACGCAGCGCAGCCGGCGAGGCCCAAGAAGGGTGCGAAAAGTGGATTGAGCTCGTCACTCGTGCTCATTTTTTTTTCGTTTGAAGTAAGCTGAGCCGAAAGGGAGAGTAGTTGATAGATAGATGGCAGATCCTCGCAGGTACCGCGCAGTGAACGGGCGCCACGTGGTCGTGTACTCACCAAGTCGGTGTGCCCAGCGGGCAACAAACCGGACCACGGCATTTCCCTCTTTGTTTCTCAATAGGGATGGCTGATTTTGGGTCGGGAGAATCTTCGAACTAGCTTACAAATCTTGCAATTCTGCGTCCAGTCGGTCGGGTGTGGTGGTGGCATTGCCCATAGGCTAGCCATCCATTGAGCAGCACGCCGGGATCGAGCACACTGGCTTCGACTGTCAAAGCAGCTTGTCTCGGGATTCTAGCTATGACTGGCTCGCTGGGCCGCCGGCTCGATCACACGTGCCATTTCGTCTGGCCACCGTTGGTCCTGCATCCGGGCGGCGGGCCAGGGGTGTGGCAGCACTGTGTTGATGCCCAACAAGCAGATTTTAATGCATGTGAGCTTTCTGTGATTCTGTCAGAATCCCATGTTTTCGGTGCTGCGCCACCCTCGTTGGAGCACACTGGTGTGCCTAGTCCCATGTCCGAGCAACATCGATTAAACCAAGCGCCAAAATGCAGAGAAAACCCAAAAACTCTCGAACCATACTGACGGCTCCAGCCAGCATCATGCTCTTTTGCAGGGAGCCAAGTCCATCTCGCCCCGATGTTCCAGACACACAGGCTCACACAAATCCTGCCACATGCCCATCAAGTGAAGAGAAGCTTGTGAGAATAAATGAAGTCCACAGAGAACGAATCAAAATCCCTAAGTACGGGCAATATAGCAAGATTAACCTGTACATGAAACAGAGAAATACAAAGACCTACTGATGTGCACGGATTAAGCCAATAATAGAATAGCTTACCACGGTCATTGCAGATATCGTTGTTATATGCCTTCACGGCACAGACGCTTGAGCTCCAATGCATGAATCATCTTCATATCTAACAAAATGAGATTCTTGTTAGCTTCGGTCTTGGTGTACTCTTACAAAATATGTCGATCTAGCTCTTTCCATCCAACCACCCGAGGATCCTTTATTTGTGTTCTGGCCACAAAAAAGCTGGATCTTCTGAATTTGCCTATTTTTCAATCATCAAGTAATGGCGATTAAAACTAATGCGCGCGCGGTAGCAAAATATTCAGAAATTCAATTAATATACCCGACATTAATGGACTTGTGAGAGATGGTTTCTGACCTGGGAAAAATCACGTCCTTCACGGGCTCAAAACCAAAGAGCTAATTTTAACCCGAAAATTAAAACTACATCCATAGATTGGTGTACTCTTTTCCCAGGGTAACCTGCACTCACAGGTCGGGCACGTCTTTTGGCATAGGCATTCCTATTCTTCAGGAGGGCTTGATTTTACGAGATCCTAGATCTCGATGTTTTTCAAAAGTGACGATTTCTGTACCCTCAGAGTATTGCCATTTATCTTTGGTCATGTCTCGGTTTTGATCAATAGTTATCCACCGCACCCGTACACCAGCGGACCAAACAAACAACGTCCCTGCCCTCATCTATACACACCCACAACCAGCCGCCACGTTTCTTCGTCATGGGGGCAAATGATCACTACACTAAAATATTGCTTTCGAAAGGTGAGTTGGCGCACGTATACCGGCAGATCTTCTACGCCTCACAGGAAAAGTTCAGAAAGCTTCTCCCGGGATGTGCTCCTCATGACGAGTTTCTGATGCAGGTGCAGAACATGATGAGCGCCAATCTAGAAGCCACTTTCGAAAAGGCCAAATATGCACTAGTAGTCGACGGCGAGGACTTGGCCGACACCGATGTCCATGTCAACAGGCTTCTCACCATCGAAGAACGGGAAGAGGTGGTGCCTTTTGACACAGAGTTGAACCAGCAACTACGAGATTTGATCAAGCAGGTGGAAAGCGAGACGACTGAGGTCACCCTGCTTCGGCGCGAATTGCCTCGGGAGGCTCGTGCCGCCTACGAGAAGTTGGTCTTATCCATCGACCAGCAGGTGACTGACTTCGTGAAGGGAATCACAGAGAACGCAGAGGCTGCTGAGAATATCGGGTCTCTGGATAGCGGTACGGATGAGCTCCTGTCAACTTTGGAAAGCAGCCATGCGCCAGTCCAAAACCCAGATGCTATTCGGGCTCGATTCCTGGAGAGCCTACAAAATCTTTACTCTTTGAAGAAAGAAATTCCTCAGCTCCGGAGCGAGCTCCAATGCTATGATGATACCACGAACTTCATGATGGACGTATACGAAAAGTTGAAGGCTGAACCCAGATTGTTTGAATGAAGTATGAGTTGGCTTTGTCAACGCATGGAACGCATGGTCGCGACCCTTTTGACAAGCATTAAGATCATGCTATTGACCTACGCACTTTAAATCATTGCCTCCGGTGAAGTACACCTACTTCACATCACTATTTGGACTTCATTTGTATCGCTAGTTTGTGGAAGCGTTTTCGTCTGCTTGGCTTGTGGGGTTTATACGCAAGTCTGTGTCTCGCCAGTAGAAGAGAAAACACGTGATGCACAGTGTTCGAACTTAACCAAGAGCTGCTCGATCAAAGATCATTTCTAGGCAAAACACCACTCACTCGGGGCTCCAACGCCGTCTGTCTGAGTAGGCACGAGGCAAAAGGATTGCAGCACTCTCGCATATGGTTTCCCACTGTACCACTCGGTGTGGCCCTAATAACTCAACTAACGTTGATCGGACGGGTAACAGTGGTTTATCCATGGTATGGCAGCAACCCATATTTGTCCGTTTGGTTGGCAATCTCAAGTAGCTGGTACTTGAGTGATTAAAACAAGAGGGGTCTTGACTCGGCAAGGTATACACTAAAAGACGTGTCGAGTCGCAGGAAGTGAGCTCCCTAGGTCTTTTTCAATACAATTAAGCTTGAGCGGGGAAAGTACAATTAAATACATGGAGATTCTCAGGGGCAGTTCCGTTTTTCTACGAGGATTCTGAGAGGGGGCCTCAAAACCTGGTCATACGTTCTGTCTGTGATTATCTTACATTCACCCTGTTTTCGAATCTTGAAGACTCAAGGGTCTTAAAAGAGGGCTATTTTGTCATTCAGGCTGATGAAAATTGGCCGGGCACAAAAATAGGGAATTAGACATTTTCATTCTGAATGCCTCAGGGTTTTGTTCGGAGCTGTATTAATTCGACCCGGACTGAAAAACAAGAATTAAAGATTCGTTTGGGTTCTCGGGAACGAGACATTTTGACTTTGTTTCAAATTTCCTGCTGTGATGTTGCGCCTGATATTCAAAAGTTGTCAAAAGTTTGGACAAACTTGGAGCTGGTCTACTGCATCTTGAGTAATATGCGTGGCTTAGTGTAAAGAATTCAGAAGATTGTTTCAAAATTGGTTTTCCGCACTTAGAAGAGTGTTATCAAATCCATCATTCAATACTTAATCGGCCCCCGATTTTGCAAAGACTCAGACTGGGGCGACTGCAATTTATGAATCACTACAAATGATTGGTATCTCAAATTCAAACACTACTTCATTAGAGAGATTACTTAAAGCTATTAGCAGCACACCTTGAGGCCACAATATCGACTCTAACATTCTTGCTTAGCTTCACAAACTGAAGTTTACTTACAATTCGTCCATCAATCTAGCCCCCTCATCCATCAGGACAAATCTCTTTCCTAACATGTCAAAAAACCCTATGGTGCTCCTTGTCAAATCATGGCAAACAGTTTGAGTCACTTCTTCATGGGTTCGGAAATGCTCAAATCTAGTTGGATCGCTCAGTCCATTTGGAAATACGACAGGCACGGGGAATGCCATGATGTAGGAAGTGTCAAAGTCCGACAACTCTTCGTATTTAACACATCTGTCTAACTGCAAATCTGGACCTGTGTTATCGAAAAGTCTCAATTCCTTGGAGTAGATGGTCACTATTGAGTCACATGGATTGTCGATAAGATAAAGATCTGAGTCTGAACCGAGGCATTCGAGAAATCTGTTCATTCTGGGGAACGCAAGCGTGACTGAGACAGCAGACAAAAAGCTGAGCTTCGAGATTAATTGCATTTTGATTTTAGCGAAAATTTTAGGAAGAAAAGAATAGTGTTCAAAGCTGGGGTTTTCGTCCTGGGTTTGTGCTTCGGTACTTTCGCATTTATTTCGATCTTTGGTGTCACAGAATTGGTCCCAAAACAAGATAAAGTGTGAGGGAAATGACAGTGATATTTCAAAAGAAGATACAGGCGGACTCTGGGATTGCAAGATTTTCGCTTGCAACTTAAACCGGAAACAGTACAGCAACCTTAAACCAGGTCTCTACCAAATATTTGGAAGTCAACTCATCTGCTCAATCGCAAATCTCTTTCTAATAGAGATGCTATTGAAAAACTAGAATATACACATACCCCGCTCCAGCTTGCTCGGACAAAGCCTTTGTGGGAAAGGGCAGCTAAAGTCAAAGGAACACGGTGAGTTCAATTGTCGAGTGTCCAGAAGACCCATGCTCGTGGAATTCTCCCGGACGGAATTCTTCAGAGAATATCATTGTATACCCGTCGGTCGCATCGGGACTGTCCCGCCATTGAAACTGGTTTTCGACCAGGAACATTGTGTAGATCTTGCTCACATACTGCAAATCATTCACTGTCCTCATGCACTCACCCAACTTGCTGTCTTGTTCGACGCGATCGAAAAGTCTGCTGGTCTTAGGGCGAATAGAAAAGACTCCCTCGAACGGCGATTCCAAAATGTAGTTCTCGTACGATTGTCCCAAGCAGCTTTTCAACGTGGGAGGGTTGGAAGTGAGCGACGAGATAGCTGTTACGATAGCGAGATAAATGGCGACCCAAAACGGCATTCTGGATATTGCTTGTTGTCGAAGGAAAAGAGGGGAGAGAAAGAGTTTCACATACGCAAAGTACTTCTGTGGTTGTTTGTGGCACTTTGGCTGCGTACCTAATTAATGGGGGTATGATATTTTCGCAGTACTGGCGTACACGATGCGAGGTTAATTTTGTTGCTCAATTGGCAAGTTAAATTGGAACTGAAAAATGCTTATTTCATGTACCTGTTGTGCAACACGTATCCCGATTAATCTTCTACGTTTTTGAAAGTTGGTTTTGCAAAGATCGTTTTCCATTTCCGAAATCCAGTTTAAACGGTGAATTTGAAGGTATGCTATGAGATGGTTTTCCATCAAACTTCATCGATGACACAAAATGATATGAGACTCGATCGGGTAAACATTCAACACTATGCCTATATGAATCGATCTTACAGGAACAGTCGTCTTCGTGATAGAATACAACACACATTTTGAAACGAAGTAGGTATGAATTTATTGTGCAAAAGTGCTCACGGGCTCAAAAAAAGCTCAAACTTAACTGCTATCATTGTTTCTGATAAATGTATATGACATATTATCTAGTAATGTTTTCTTATTATATTGCTATTTTTTCTGGGATTCCTGGTATTGATTATCATTCAAAATTAGCTCCTTTTCCACGAAGATGGGTCTTGCTTTCGAGTAATCCTTCGAGTATACTGAATGGTGAGGCCGGATTAAAAACATTGATCCCCAAAATCTGCCGTTGAAAAGACAATATTAAAGCTTTTTCAATAGACTTCCTGGTACCCCATACAGGAAGAGAATAATGAATGGCACAGTAGAGATCTTATTGAGGCAATAGAAGACGCTTCAGCGAACTGAAAACTGACATCTTTTGAATTGACCGAGAACACAAAATCTGGTCTCCTTCATATGATTTATTCGTGAAGAATTGGCTTCTTTGGATCTAGGTTATCGCACTAAAAGGGACTTCAAAGACTGTTTCCCACACGCTTTCAAAGGACGCAAAAGACGTTTTTGACGCGTCTAGTAAAACGAGATAATGCATCGGCGTGGGCTTTTTTGAGACTTGACCGGCGTCGTTGCGGGAGAAACATATTGAAAATAGACTCCTTTTTTCCCGATTGAAGATTGAAAATGTCTCGGCCTGCGTGAATTATTCCAATTGTTGTCTACTTTTCGTTTTCTCCTAAATTGAGTCTTTCACGCAAAGTCGCAAAATAAAACCAGGGCCAAATTGGGTGTGTCTCCGAATTATGACATCCCGCCCCAACATGACGTATTTGCCCCATTGCAAACCAAAAAAAAAAACACGAAATCATTAAGTATGGGGCATTTGAGACCATAGCACAGATTCAACCATGCTTATTCCGTCGCGATAGAGAATGCAGCTGTGTAAAAAAAGGACGCATGAAAGTACTAATGCGGAAGTCTAAATGTCTCGTTCTTCCACTATGAACAACGCACCGGACAACCGGAGAATGAGCCGTCAAGGCGTATGTTTTTGTAATGATCTCTGCACCCTAGAGATTTTGTCATCTCTCAACTACGTCTCGATGCTGCACTGTCATTTTGACAGCTGATAAGCTTTTCTGACGTTATTCCGGCCTTTTCTTGGTATTCAGCGCTCGCAATTTGACTGCTGGGCACATCGGTCCAAGTCAGTTATATGCATGCAGCCTCATGCAAGATGTGTGATTTTTGTCCGAGACGCTTCGAGATACCTGGCTCGGAACTGTAATATAGCCAGGTATTTCTGGGTGCTTCTATGGAGAAAAAAAGGCGAACTGGATCCTGCGTATTTAGTCAAATCTTACTCCAAGCTTCTTGCGGTGGTCTCCGAGAAAGACAGCAGAAGTGAAGTCCGGACTTTGGAGCTTAGGCCTCGGCGTCACAGGGCTCATAATCGGGAGGCTTGAAATTCCACCGCTGGACAAGAATTTGCTCATGCCTGTATGCTCATATCACCTTCACTCGCCAGGTCCGCAGATTTGAAAATCCCGGATGGAAGAGTGGATTTGGTGGGAAAGCCACCGAAAGCCGGTCATGAAGCACCAGGCTCCTTCATCCCCTGAAAATTTGAATGCTTGTTTCGTTAACACTAGTAGGATATTGTGCATTTGGACCCGGCCATATATGCACACCAATGCACAGCGTTTGTTGGGCGCATTGCAAAAGCGAGGAAAGACGAGTTCTTCCTACTTGTGAACGCCTCGAATATCGACCTGGCTTGTCAGAAAAATAAATGCCCGGTACAGCCAGGAATAAGTAACAGTCTTTGATCCCACTGCTCTCTCGATTTACACTCCGGGCTGATGTTCCGTTGACCAGTGTACTTGAAATGGGACTCGGAGCCACTAGCTGGATTGCTTATTTGTTCTGGGAAAACATATACTAATTTGGTATACTACGATATCGCAGCTTCACGCATCAATCACACGCCTCACGCTTCTGCAAACGCAACATGTCGGCAAAAAACAGTGGCCCTGCAAGTCACCCAATCTATAAAAGCACGGAACTCTGCCGCTGAAAGCAATCCCTCACTTTCTGAAAACATGGTCCTCGCCAAAACATTTGCTGGCTTGGCTTTTGCTGCCATTGCCCTTGCCAGTTCGGGAATCAAAATCTACGAGAAGGGCGAGCTCGAGTTTGATACTTGCAACTATTTATTGGAAGAAACGGTCCTTTATTTTGACATTGAGTACGTGGGTCTGACAAGCAAAGATGCAGATGGAGGATGGTGTAACAAGGACATGCAACAAGCCCTTGGGTCGATGGCCCATTGTTTAAAGCTGATGTCTGGCAACGGCGGTATCACATACTTTCTTGGCTACTGCGAGGATTACAACATCACTATGCAAGACTTGAACGACGCTGACAGCAACGCCACTGACTACTTGGTTACCAACACCTCAGTGTATCCCGGGTTTGACATCTCCAGCTACTTCCATCTTCCTGTCGAGATTGACCTGACCTCGCTCGAAGAAGGCTATGCATCGTATGTCAACCGCCGCTACAACTACAATAGGGCTAACTACTACGGAGCGGCGCTTATATCGTACTGGTTTCTCCTAATTGTTTTTGCGGGAGCTCTCAGATTGACCAAGGCTGTGTCCCCAAAGACAGTCAACTCATTCAATGGAAAATTCTCCAACGCCTATAAGAGATACATCACCATGCCCGCTCTCGGGTCCCAAAAAGTCGTTACTCATGGGAAGCTCTTCAAAGTGTTTGAGTTCGTTATTCCAACCAGAATAGAGACCATTTATCTTGTGGCGTGGTTTGCCATGGCTTTGGCTTTCAATGTGGCAAATTACCACCACCTTTCAGAGAACATTTTCTGGCCCACCAAAAGCGAAGAGCTTGGGAGAGAGATTTCCGACCGCACCGGTATCATGGTGATGTATTTGATTCCACAATTGTTTTTGTTTGCGGGCAGAAACAACTTTTTGCAGTGGGTGTCTGGCTGGTCATTCACAAGGTTCAATATTATTCATCGCTGGATGGCCCGGGTTGCTCTCGTCTTGATGGTGGTTCATGGAATCACCATGACAATCAATAGTGTGGGCCTTGGGTATTTTGACCTGCGTAACCAGTCGGAGTATGTGCAATGGGGCTATGTGGCAGTGATCATCGGAGGAATCATGTGTTTCCATTCCCTTGCAATACTCAGAAAAAACAACTACGAGTTGTTCGTATTGTCACACAATGTTATGGGAATCGTGTTCGTGGCTTCCACGTGGCTCCATGTGGCAGAGGATGGGTTCCAACAATTGATGTATGCGACCACGGCTGTGTGGGCGTTCGATAAATTCATGAGACTCGTGAGAATGTCGTGGTTCGGCATCAAAACAGCAGAAGTGCAGTTGATGGCAGATGAGACCTTGAAGGTTAAAGTGCCGAGACCAGCCTCCTGGAAGCCGTATCCCTTGTGCTTCTCGTACATCTACTTTTTCCGGGCGTCTTGTTTCTGGCAGTCGCATCCCTTCACTGTCGTTGATTCGGTGACGGAGCAAAATGTGATTTGCTTTTATATCAAGGTGAAAGGCGGCATGTCTAATTCGCTCCACCAATTCTTGAGTAAGCAGCCGGAACAGAAAGCACTGATCAAGTGCTCGGTAGAGGGTCCATATGGAAACGGAGCTGCATTGCAGCACTACGACACTGTGTCCTATCTCTCGGGAGGAAATGGGATTCCCGGGCCGTTTGCTAGTGCCATCCAGCTTTCCAGAACAGCCACCGATCAGAAATTGAAGCTTTACTGGGTCATTCGCCACTGGAAGTCTATTGAGTGGTTTTATGATGAGTTGAAAAGCTTGGAAGAGACCAATGTGCAGCCTGTTGTGTACGTGACTTCATTCAACACGCCATTGGACGAGGCTTTTCTCGAGAAGCACAAAGAGATGGAAGAGTCTCTGGATGTTTCCAGCACTGAAAAGGCTCAGGAAAAACCGGACGAGGCCGAAGTGGTCGATCGGAATGTTTTCCACTTAATGGAGATGTTGCATTTTGTGGAGTTCAGGTCCGGCCGGCCGAATCTTGCCGAGATCATAAAGCAAGACATCACAGAGTCCAAGGGGGCCGTTGCGTTTGTCGCTTGTGGCCATAGTGGTTTTGTAGACACGTCCCGAAAGCTGGTTATCGAAAGCTTAGAGAACGGGAAGAGAGTTGATTTCTTCGACACGATGGAACTGTGGTGAGTGGACATACATAACGAGTAATTGAGAAGTGTATGATTGGAATTGGACAAGTGTTCAGAGTCAGATGGCAATGGCAGGCGGTGAGCAGCCAGAATTACAGCGGTGCTGGCAAGCACGATTCATGAAGTTCATTTCGAACCTGAACAATGACTTTTGAGCTGGATCTGGGGGGGTCAAACTTTCATGCTGTCAATCTACCTGAAAGACTAACAGGGCTATGCAGAAATCGAGGCTCATACTTCTTGAGTGCAAAATGCCCGGTTTTCCGGAAGATTTTGGCAAGTAACTTATTCCTGCCCCATTTTCCCAAGATGATTGTTGAGCACGTCTTTGTCTCGGGACCTATGGAGCGACCGTGGCTTCAGATACATCTGCCACATTTTCAGACGATTTCAGACAACAGTCAATTTGCAGCGGACCATTGTTGAGCCCGAGGCCGTTTGCGCTTTCCTATAAACGCTGTCTGTTTCCATTTTCATGTCCACTTGGCGTCATTTTCAATCTACGTCTTTTAGCCAGAACAAAGGCTTGAGTGGAATTGCTTCGGGGTGGTTTTTCCGTCCTGCCATGGCAGGTGTTGCCAACCTGCAGCTCCAGGGAAAGTGAAAACATATACACGTATGAAGCACGTTTTTGACTCCCCACTCGAATACAGGAGAGAACAAAGGCATGCAAGGGCCTTTTGTGGTTTGGCAGCGTCCACATTACAGGGAAGTGAAGAGGTCTCGGCACCGGAACTCTAGTTCCGGCAACCACGATCCCACCTTGGCTTCATGTCCGACTCAGTGCTCCGTTTGACTGCAAGTGTCGGCCCCAGAAATTGAAGGAAATCGAGAAAAAAGACGAGTTCATGGCCAAACTTGTCGAGGCGAGACGTGCAAATTTCAGCCCACTGTTTCTATCACCACACTATATCGATGCCATCTATGAGTATTAATCTCTCGTACTGGGAACACGGCGTCTTTTTGTTGCCTAATCTTTCATATTCTCGATCTTGTATATTATATGGTGAGGGTCCATTAGAGTATTATTATGCTTACGTATAATAATGTGAGGGTCTATTATACTACCATTATGCTTATGTATTATAATGTAAGGGTCTATTATACTATTATCATGCTTATGTATTTTTATGTAAGGGTCTATTATCATAGTATTATTCTTATGTGTTATAATGTAAGGGTCTATTATACTACCATCATGCTTATGTATTTTTATGTAAGGGTCTATTATCATAGTATTATTCTTATGTGTTATAATGTAAGGGTCTAGTATCATAGTATTATGCTTACGTATAATAATGTGAGGGTCTATTATACTACCATTATGCTTATGTGTTATAATGTAAGGGTCTAGTATCATAGTATTATGCTTACGTATAATAATGTGAGGGTCTATTATACTACCATTATGCTTATGTATTATAATGTAAGGGTCTATTATACTATTATCATGCTTATGTATTTTTATGTAAGGGTCTATTATCATAGTATTATTCTTATGTGTTATAATGTAAGGGTCTATTATACTACCATCATGCTTATGTATTTTTATGTAAGGGTCTATTATCATAGTATTAATCTCATGTATTATAATGTGAGGGTCTATTATCATAGTATTATGCTTATGTATTATAATGTGAGGGTCTATTATACTATTATTATGCTTATGTATTATAATGTGAGGGTCTATTATCATATTATTGTTCTTATGTATTATAATGTAAGGGTCTAGTATCATATTATTATGCTTATGTATTATAATGTAAGGGTCTATTATCATAGTATTAATCTCATGTATAATAATGTAAGGGTCTATTATCATAGTATTAATATTATGTGTTATAATGTAAGGGTCTAGTATCATAGTATTATTCTCATGTGTTATACGGTAAGGGTCTAGTATCATAGTATTATTCTCATGTGTTATAATGTAAGGGTCTGTTATACTACCATTACGCTTATGTATTATTATGTAAGGGTCTATTCTCATACGCTTAATATTATGATTATACTGTAAGGGTCCATTTTCATATCTATGATTTATTGTGCTCCCCCGTTTCAATTACATATCATCATATATACAGTTGGTGTTGCATATACATCCCAAGGACATGACATCCCCCATCGGGCACCCACCTCTGGTTGTATATTTCATTATTCAAGGGCATGTTCCCTCACTCTACGTCCAATATTTCTAGGCTCTCATGAAACCCTCCCATATCAAAGCCTAATGCATTGCCTTATTATGCACGCTTTTTAATATTCTACTAAGAATTCCGCTTATATAGTATTGGGATTGCATATACGCGATCAGAGCGCTCCCAATAAAAGACGCCCCGGCAGTGGTCATAGATGCCGCCACTTTGAGGACCGCCATTTGCGCTGGGCTGGCTTATATCCACGGCGATCTCCCTGCCCCAAAATCCTAAATATCACTATCCCGCCGTCCTCAGAAATTTGCCGGCCCTGCAATTAAAACACGCCTGTCCGCACGCTATCACCAGTGCGCGCTCAGGCCCCTTGATTCAACCCCAGGCCCAGTTTCGGAATCCACCCATCGTCTTCACCCCTTGTAGCCAGCTTTTCTGCCATGTCGCGCAACAAGGAGAAATCCCAATCCGGACTCCACCGCTACTATGAGCAGAAAATCCAAGACGCCGGCGTGGTCCGGGTCGATCCCGGCAGCAGGCCCCGCAAAGTGCAGAGCGTGAAAACCATCGCTGAGGCCGAGCTCTGGCGCCGGACGGTTATGAGCGAATTTCTGGCCAAGATGGCCGCTGTCAACGATCCGTCCGTCGGCGCCGACGAGCTCCGGGCGGCCAACGAAGCGCTCAATCGAATCTACGGCGAGAAGCGGGCGTGGGAGCACCATATCCTTTCGTTGGGCGGCAACGACTACATACGGTACGAGAAGCAAATCGGCACGCGGGTGAAAGGAAAGACCTACTTCGGGCGGGCAAAGCAGCTACCGGAGGCACGTGTCGGGGAAAAAATCAGCGTGGGCCCGGGTGGCGGCTCTGACAGCCCGGGCTTTTCGTTGGCCTACTATGGCGTGCAGGATGAGGCGCTGTGGGGCAAGTCTATAGATGCTAGCAAGGAGAAGGTACGCGCGGAAATCAACGGCGCGTTGGGGGAACAGGTCTTTGCGGACGCCAGCATAGAAGAGAAGGTGCGAGAAGACGGGCATAGCCAGAAGGACGTCGAGCGGTGGTTGGTGGAGAGGAAGAAGCAGGAATTGTTGGCGCGGCTTATGCTGTGAGAGACGCAACTGGGGGAGGGGCCTCGAGACCTGTGCCGGGCTACGGCTTGGTTATCCTGCGTGGGCGTTTCTTTGCGGATGGAGGGTGGTGGATGAGGAAGGAAGGGTCATTTGAAAAGACGACAAAACTGATGTCATGAGAGGAAATCACTGACAGGCATGAAAGTTGTCGTGGTGAAATATGACGGGGGACGCAGAAGAAAAAAAGACTGCGTAAGAAGGCCAAGAAAACACACCCATACATCAGCTGGGATTCAGAGCTCGGGACCAGACCAGACTGCGGCTCGGTGTGGCATATGGGTTGGCTGAGCCTCGGGCCAAGGATACCAGGATGATCAACGACACTATTTTTTGCCGTTTGTGCAAGTCCAAGCTAAGATCAGACGGACTAAAAAGCTCCACAAGCAGCGCGCGATGATGCGTTCTTCTGCGCTGCTTGAGTCACTGCTGGCCGGCAGCCCATCTATTCATTTGCGGTCTCAAATGGGGCTGTAATCCCACGAAAAACCCTGGAACAAAAGATCGCATCATGTGGCCCCAGCCGTTTTGATATCTGCTCGAAAACACAAATAAGCAGAAACGTTCAATAGCTTTTTCCTGGTGGCTGGTGGCATCGGTGACGCCGAATTCGAGTGTTATCAGCATCCTAAAACGCTACATTGCATGATATCTGTTCCTTGCAACAGGCGTGAGACGAGAGCTGCAAAAGCTCGGCTCCTAAACTGAAGACAAACAGAATCATGTGGGCAATCGGGGGCCGCGGAATTTATATTCTCAGCATATCTGATTATATATTTCTTGCCGAAATCTACAAGAAAACGGCTTTTGCACACGACCAAAAAGATGTCCATTTGAATTTCATCCGCAACGCAGTTCAACTTATGGGTAGTTTGGAATAAGCATCTCAAAATCAAGGAATATCACTTCCTCATTCTCTCCCGATGTATCCGAAACTTTTGAGACAAATGTGGACATCTTTGCATTCAATATATGTCAGGTTTCAACAGAGAGCAATGAAACCAACGTGGTATGGGTATATTATTGTCCCGCAATCTGGGCTGTCTATAAAAGGAGGGAGAATTGGGATTCTGCGAGGCTCCTTTTATAAAAATGAAACAGGGCACTTTGAATCAAAAGGTGAGTGTCTGAAAATCAAGACAACAATATAAAACCAGAATGGCCAAGGTTATTTTAAACCTGCTTTGTTGAACGACGCCATGAGATATGATCCCAGAGCACTAAAAGTATCACAATTCTCCGAAGGAACAGGCTCACCAAAATCACTCAAACAGCTGAACAGCACATCAAGAATATCCACTGTCTATGAGTTTGAATATTTCTGTGAAAACAAAGTGGCCTAAAATCAGAATCTTTAAACAATTCAGGCATCAGCACATTACAAAGCCCGAAGAACCTCAACATTTACAATAGTTGTCAAAACTGAGAACATAACAGATTCAAGAACATTCAACAAGTCTCAAATATATGGGTTAACCTATAGGACATCTTCAAAGCATCACAGCAACACAATGATTTTCCCTCATCCACAAGTTAGTCTCACCCCGCAATATCTTTGACGCGAAAACGGCAAGCCTACAACAATCTTCATTCCACATCCAGCTTTCATTTTCATTGAACATTCAAAACAAGAGCCCCACAGATATCAAGAAATCCACTGTTTCGAGGCTGTAGCTTCAAAAATGCCCAGTCCATCACCTGGTGCACAATCCACACAATCCAGAACATCCACACTCCAGAACAACCTGGAACTCCCAAATACTGAAAAACACCTTCACAATTCAAAACATATTTCCAAACCACCAATATCATTTCTTCTTTTTTCCTTCATATCCATGATTCTGTTTGCGGAAAACTATATGTACGCCACATTTTCTTTGAAGGGAGAACGTCGTAAGATTTCACGAGGGGTTAATGTAAGATCAAGCAATGAATGGAGTTGAAACTTTCTTCATGTTCATTAGGTGGAGCCTTGTGGGTCAGGCTTTAAAAGGTCAACCTCAGTCAATCGTTTCGAACGTAGTAAGCTTGAAAGAGCGCTACTCGGTAGTCCACATTCTCATGTAGTCCTGGGAATACCGTCTGGTTGTGAGTTAAACGCTTTGGTAAGAATAATGGGATCTGTTTGTTCATGTTGCTGTTGAGGCTGATTCTCTATATTTATCCGGTGTCAAGTTCATAGTGTAGTTCCATCAATTACGCATTTGAAAGAACAAATAGAAAGTCTAGCTTCATCTTTCATCCGGTCCCTCTCCTAAATGAAAGTCCCGTAGATCATGTCAATCTAGACACATAATTGAAACCTTCCATTCCACTTCTTTGTCTTTCAGTTTTATTATTCCAGCGTATGGTAGCATATCAAAATACACAAACAACCAACACAAGAAAGTGACACCTCGTAAGTTTCTCAAAGGACATTCAAAAGAGCCGGTCGTAGCAATATCACAAATGTATCTAGATTTTATGAATCCTCAGTTCATCTTCAAGTCCGGGAACAGATCTGCGACTATGTAAGAATCGACAAGGCACGAGATGCGTTTTTTTCAAGCTAATTTCTTCAGATTCATAGCATTTAGCAAGATTCTTTCCCCCCATTGAAGCTTCCTTTGATACCGTATATTTATTAAAATATTGCGTGCAATCAGGTCCCGAGATTCTGATGCAGCCCTATCGTGGTTTCATACAAACGCACGTTCATGTTTGATATCCACCCATATAGAGATATGACTTTCCCATAGTCACTGGAAAGTAGATCACTGAATAGAGACTAACCCCAGCATTGACTTCATAGAGGCGGTCCGGAAATTTCAGTTGACATCTGTCGACGTGCACACAGCGAGACGACTGTCCGCGTGAAATCACTGTCTGCAAGGTTGTGTGCCTGGGATAATCTTAGCAGCTCCAAGTATTCCAATACTGAAGTACCAGACGACTCTAATCCCGGCCATGTGCAGGAGGCCAGACAACGCGCGCCATCCGACTCTCCATGCATGGCGCCTTTACGGTGTTGACATATCCGCCACGTTAGGCATCGACACATGCTCTTGCATCTGCTAGGCTTGATGTTTCTTGGCCAGGCTCCACATTCCAGAGCCTCACCTGGCTCACCCGTCTGCTTCCAACGAGATCGTTCCCATTCCACACCACAAACACCACTAAACTAACATAACCCGACCGAAACAGCCCACACCGAAAGAGCACCGAACCCGCTTCTTTCCTCAAACTATGGCGTCTCCGGTCCGCAATGTCGCCTCCCGATATTTGGACTCTTTGCCCGAATCCAGCCCGGCCCGAGCTCCTTTGGCCCAGGCCAGCAGCTTCAACATCGGCTCTGCCAGAAAGGAAAAACCCAGGAAACTCGACTCGCCGGACTTGGATGATTTGGCCCGCCAAATGAACATCGAAACTCCGGAAGCAGCGCCCGACTTTTTCCGGTCACGGCTCGACACGCCATCGGCCACCGTGTCCTCGTTCCAAACGTCGCCAGTACCCCGGCGGCACACGCCCAAAACAGCCCCTAGAACAGATCCACGCAGGTTGGCCGACTTGAACGTGCCTATCGGGCCTCTTTCAGCGAGCAAAACGAGGACACTGGCGGAATCCAAGGCGTACGAGTATCTCTGCCGGATCCAGGCCATCAAGAACTGGCTCCAGGCCGTGCTTGGCGAGCCAATCCCCCAAACCGCGCTGCAGCTCATATCCCATCTCCAGAACGGCATCTACTTGGCCAAGCTCGCCAACGTCTTGTTGCCCGTGAAGAAACCAGTGTACACGCAGGATGCCCGGTTGGAGTTCCGCCACACCGAGAACATCAATCGCTTCTTCAAGTTGCTCAAGTACTTGGACATTCCTGATGTGTTCCACTTCGAGCTCACGGACCTCTACGATGCCAAAGACGTGCCCAACGTGTGGTTCTGTCTCCATGCCATCAGCTATAAGATCAACACGCTCAACCTGGCCTTCCCACCCATGGAGAACTTGGTGGGTGCCCTCGAGTTTGACGCGGCAGAAATCAGGGTGGCCAGCAGGTCGTTGTTGGGTCATCAATTGCCAAACTTCTCCAGCACAGACAACGCCAATGTGGCCTCACCGGGCACGAGCTCTTACATGAACAAAGCATTGTCCGTGTCGCCGACCAGGCTGCCAAAGACAATATCTAGTGCACCATCTCCTGCGGCCAAGTCCAGTCTTCCTGAGCCCGGAAATCCGTTTCTAGAGCCCGCTTCTGCCACCACAGACCCCGCCGGGAAGTTCAGATTGGGACACATGAAGATTCCCGACTTGACCGTCCCAGGTCTCGACTCTCCCCCTACCGTCACCGCGTCTCCAAAGGCAAGCACGCCCGCCCTGCTGTTGTACACGGACCCACCGAGCCAAGATTATACCTATACGGACCAGCTGAGCCAGTATTATACCCCCGAGCTTGACTCACATATCTCGAACATATTGAAGCTCGAAGCTCTTTGCAGAGGGTCGATCCTCCGCTATCACATGTTTGTCCGCAAAATCATGGTGAAATCCTATGATTCGGAACTAACCACATTCCTCTCCGTCATTCGGGGAAACATGGTAAGGTCGAGGACGGTCCATCGCCACCGAGGCGATTTGCTCGCGAATGAAGGAGCCATTTTACGCCTCCAATCCATCGCCAGACTGCGGATCTCTCAAAAGCGACTGGAGACTGTGATTGATGGTGACGCCAGTACTTCAGTCACCGACTTGCAGCATGTCATTCGAGGTGCACGTGCGAGGCAAGTTGTGAAGGAGAGAGTCCACAGGCTACTCAGATCTGAAGAGCAAATCACTGGTCTTCAGTGCTGGATCCGGGCAAAGCCTATCCACAGCAAGGCTCTTACTTTTCTGCAGCATAGAATTTCGATTGAACCGAGCGTGATCCAATTGCAAGCGGTTGTCCGCCGAATTTTGTTCATCCACCTGCAGAACAAGAGCATCACTTCACGCTTGAAACATGATCATGCAATCATGTTCCTCCAAGGCCTTGCGAGAGGGGCCCTCTTGAGAAACAAAGTCAAGAAATGTTCCGAGGTGATACTCGAGCAGATCTGCTCATTGGGTGAGCTTCAAAGTATTGCCAGAGGCGCAATAACTAGAACCAGATTATGCAACACTGTCTTGATCACTCTCATTGGAGAAGACGTGAAAATGAACGAGCTTTTTGCCAAAGCAAGAGGAAATTCTGGGCGGGAAGATATTCGTCACACGAAATCGGTTCTAGTACTGGCGGACGAAAGAATTGTGTCTCTCCAGTCGGTATTTAGAGGAATCTTGGCGAGGTTCAATCAGTCTGTGGATACGGAAGATATCTACGAGAACGTGGGATCCGTCATCCGTCTCCAGGCAACAATCAGGGGTAATGTTGTCCGGTCCAAAAGGCTAGCTTTGGATCATCACTATGCAATTCATGCTGACAAGGTCATAAAAGCCCAGGCTATTTTGAGGAGCAAGTACACCAAAGACGCATATAAGGCCTTTGTCATGATGAAAAACCCCCCTCTTGATGTGGTGAGGAAGTTTGCGTATCTTCTCTCAGATAGCGGAGCTGATTTCGGGGAAGAGATTGAGTTGACTAGGCTCAAGGATGAAATTCTCGAGAGATCAAAAGCCAACGAAGATCTCGAGGCGCAGATTGAGAATTTGGACATCAAATTGAGCTTGTTGGACAAAAATAAGATCAGCATTGAGGAGTTCATGAAGCACAACAAGAACTTCAAAACTTACAAGCCTCTAGTCCACAATACTGGAGGCCGGAAGAGTCTCGACAGCCTGAAGAAATCCGTGAGGAAGAGAATTGAACTCTACCAGTCAATGTTTTATTTCTTGCAGACCAATCCCGCATATTGGAGTAGGCTATATGAAACCATGTCCCCCTCTGGCTCAAACGAACTGTTGAAGAATGTTCACTCGCAAGTGGTTCAGTTGTTTTCGCTTCCTAAAATCACCGCCAACTCCCACTCCCGAGAAGAGTTCTTTTTTGTCAAATTCGTGGGTGCTTTGATGAAGACCGATATCGAAAGAAACTCGCGAAACGTTGCCGACATCACTAAAGTCAAGTCGACCTTTTGGATTTCGTTCTTGTTAGACTTCAACAATCAGACAAGCCAACGAACGCACTTAAAGACACACTTTGGAAGAGCCGTCGAAAAGATTATTCATGACGATGAAACCACTTTCGAACCAAACCCATCAAAGATTCATGAGCTCATCCGGGCGCGTGAAATAAGCATCTACGGAAAGAGTGAAAAGCCCCGCGAGGTGTCGCCACAAATAGCCATTCAAAACGAGCAGGTGTCATCCCAGTTCGTGAAAAACTTAACCGACTTGAGAGATGCCGCCATGGACTTCATGGACATTCTAAGACGTGGCATTGATAGGCTTCCAGTGCACATGAGGGTCTTGGCAAATACCGCATACACGCTCTCACGAGCGCAATTCCCAGAACATAACGAGCAGCAGTACTTGTCGGTAGCCGGTGTGGTTATAATCAAACACTACATTGTCAACATAATGCTATGCCCTGGGAACTTCGGGTACGCCAACAAAGATCCCATCTCTTCCACCGGAATATACCCAGAAAAAGGCGCAGATAACCTCAAGTACTTAAGCCAGGTGTTGTTGCAAGTCTTTGCGATGAAAGCATTCAGTGATAATTTCATGAAGCCACTCAACGACTTTGTTCTTTCCTACGTGGACAGCACGATGGCCCTCATCAGAGAAATCATAGATGTGCGAGACTTGGAAGTGGAGTACGAAATGAACGACTACGACGATCTTGTTGCGCACGAGCGGCCACAGTTGACGATGAAAGTGAGTGACATGATTGCCATCGAGAAATTGGTCCATCGCAACCTTGACATTGTGATTCCTGGCCTAGACGACCAGTTGTATGCCATATTCAGTGAGCTCAATGACTTGGTCGACTCCGCAGATGACTTTGTTACCCTAACTGAGATGGGAAACCTCACATTAACGCTATCACCAGCTTCGCAAGAGGCATCCATGGCAGACTCGAAAATCAAAAATCTCATGGCACAGGCTAAGCGTTGTCTTCTCTACCTTATCAGAGTGCAAGATGGCGACGATTTACTTGAGCTTTTTGTGCGGGGAATCAAACCAAGTCACGAAGCAAAATTCAGGCAAATCATTGATACGGAAATCAGTGATGCATCTGAGGCTGGGACATCCAATGGGAACTCTGCCCCATATCGCAGGTCGCCTTTGGGAGACTTGTCGAATGTGGGTTATGTCGCTCTCAAAAAGATGGCTTTCAAGGTGATTCTTCAACTAGAAAGTTTGGGCGTTGTCTCGAGGAAGAACTCTTTCCAGGAGCTTCTCAACCAAGTCGTGCTAGACATCAAGACAAAAGATTCCCGCAGAAAGTCTCGGAAAACACAGCTCCTCATTGCGAGCCAGACTATTTCGAAGCTTGTCGAAAAAGATCTTTTTCTCAAAAAGCAGCTCAATGATTACATCAAGCATATCGACAAGATTCTTTTGGATTTGCAACGGAAGCCCAAAGATAAGAAGATTTTCAATATCATCCCTGTCTTCAGCAAGCAGTACTTTTACCACAGACAGCTAAAGAAACACAACAGGTTACCCAAATTCGGGTCTTATAAATACTCGGCTAAGAGGCTCATGGATCAAGGCGTGGTGAGGGACATTGGGGGTACTTTGTATAAGCGGACTGCAAGCTCATCAAAAGTTGAGTTTATGTTCAGTTGTCACAAGGCCGGTGTGTTTGTAATCGAGGCGGCCAACGGCACAGTCAATATTCCTGGTGCCTGCAACACAATCACGTTGGATAAGGTGTTGGACCACCAATATGAGCACAAGCAACTGTGGGTCATGTTTGACGGCATGGTGACATTCGACACAGAAAACCTTGCCGCACTCATTTTCAGGAATTTTTATGATATTAAAAGCGAATAAAGCACAGAATATACGGCACAAGAGCTCCTCGAGTAAATTTACCTTTTCAACAAATCATCGATCTTCTTCTCTAGCGAGTCGATTTTGTTGTTCTTCTCGATGTTCGCGCCAACGAGGGTGCTTACCTGCTTTTCCAAAATCTCGACAAAGGCAGCAAGTTTATCCACTGTTGCCCTTAAGGTTGGTTGGCCTGCGCTGGCAGCAAGTTTGTTTGTTGGGGCGTTCTCTACATGAGCAGGAGCAGCTGGCTCGGCCTTTGATTCAGGCTTCAAATCAGTCTTTACTTCAGACTTCGGCTCAATTTTTGGCTCAGTCTTTGCTTCAGTCTTTGGTTGACCCTTGACCTCTGGCACCGTCACTTGCGTATCGTTTTTGATTTCTTCCTTGGATTCTTTTTTCTCATCGATAGAAGTGTAGGTGGGTTTTTCAAGCTCTTCCCAATCATCGTTATTTCCTCTGCTTTCCGAAATTCTTTGAGCATCTTCATCATCAGACTCATCGACAACTTTGTTGAGGAGATTGCCTACCTTTCCAGAAGCCTTGAAAACTTCATCAACAGACATTTTATTGGAAACAGGAGTAGGTAACGGTGAGCTGATGATTTCCTTTTCGACTGGAACATCAGCCTTAACCGGAGAGCTTGTTTTTCCAGGTGAGGAAGTGGATTTCTTGGCGGAGATTTCAGCTTTTCTGTTTGAGATACTCACTCCAGGGGATGACTCCTTGACTTCTGAAGAGGTTCCCTCGTAGATAGCCTCCATGGACACCAACAAAGGTCCATTGACATTCTTCCCAGCAAACCAGTCCTCGGCAGAAAGGGCGGGTTGGTCAGAAGGCGCGTCTGGGTAGATGTCTTGTTGAAATAATTCTGATTTTCTGGGCACAATGAACGAGATGGGTTCGATCGCATGGTCATTCACGGTCTTATAGGACTTCAAAATCTCGGTCTCTCTCATGTTGACAAAAGTCTTTGGAGCCGCAGCAAATCCCCTCTGTGCATCTGTCGAGGCGTATTGAGAGATCTCGTGAAGCACATCGTTTTCGTACTCATAATAGCGAATGTTGCCGTCGCCTTTTCCTGCCAAGTAGAGGATGGAGTTCGCGTCGTCGAAAATGGGAATCAACACACCTGAGGACGAGTCAATCACCATGAACCCGTCTATGGGGCCCTTGGCGATGTCATTGACGTCCCAGATTCCGACTTGCCTGTCGGACAAACGCGAAAAACCGGTAGTACAGATTCGATCAGTGTTTCCCATCCACACCACACGAGACGCCTTGGCGCCAGTGTGGCTTGGTGCTTCCGACAAGACTTCGCCCGTTCTGGGGTCCCAAATGCGCAACTTCTTGTCTCTGCAGGTGGTGGCCAAGAGGGAGCCATTGTAGTTGAAAGCAAATGACGTCACCATGTCCTTGTGCTGCAAGGTGATCTCCGGTGTGGCAGTCTCGACGTTCCAGATCTTCACCGTGTAGTCCATCGAGGACGACGCCAAAACGTCCGCAGCACACGGGTGGAACTCCACGTGGCCGACCTTCCGCTTGTGGCCAGAAAGCACCTTGACCGGCTCGGTGATGTCTTTCAAATTGTCGTTCTCGTCCTTGTAGTTGTGGAACGAGAAGTCCTCGGGGATTTGCCAGACCAAAATCTGGCCGTCATCGGAGCAGCTGCATATTCTCTGCGTGTTGAAAGGATCGAACGCCGTGTCCAAAACAGGGCCCTTGTGCCCGCGGAAAAGCGACACTGTGTCCGGAGCTTTGCCCATTTCCGACACCGGGATGATCGCAAAGGCGCCTCCGCCAGAGGACTCCCACGTGACCGAGAGGTACTTTCCGTTGCAATTGACGATGTTGGAGTCCCACGCGTTTTTGGTGACTTTCAAGTTCTCGTAACTGAGTTCTCTCTTGGCCGCCTGGCCAAACACGTGCCTGTACTTCGAGGCGCGGACAAACTTTCCACTGGACATGTTAGTAACCTTGGGGATTGGGATGATATGCCGCTTTTTTCGTCACATACCTCATGATGTTAGTCGATTTTCTGGGGAGCCTTAGCAATTAGGCTATGGGTTTAATTGTTTGGCCTTATCGTGTGTCGCCGCGTGAGGTGCGGGTTTTTTTGCCACGGCCGGAAGAGACGTCACTGGCCTTGGTGACTGTATATGCCTGGGGCTATGAGAAGGGGCATGTTTTGGATCATGTTTGTTTTCAGATGATGTGCTTTTTCGTGTTTTGTGCGGAGTAGTTTTCTTTGTTTGTTTTGTTAGTTTTGCTCTTTCATCAGATGAATCTACCCAACAAAAGAAGGAATCGCAACTAGTTGTTCCTTCGTCAAAAATGCCAGCAAGCACATGGACGGTCGTGCATGGCGCTACCTATTAAGAAGCAGGGGTATTGGCCCTATTCTGAACTGTGGATTCCTCTCCGCGCTCTCGGAGGCAAAACTAGAGAGAGCTCTGAGCTTGTCAACTTTTGGTGCAGATGCTATGCACTTTTCTATGGAGTAGAACTCAGGATCGGAGAGTCCTAAGTCAAGGTGAAACGTCGCAGACTGTATGGAATATCCCATGTCTCGAAAATGATGGAAATGTCTCGTACTTTCTAATTTCACCCAAAAAAATGCTATCCGGTTATTCGGAGACCATTGCGAGCTTTGTAACTCAAGACATTATGGATCAATGCCGACCAAACGAATCGAGTGGCGATTTCGAAGAGCACAGTGTTTCACGTCGAGGCTCAAGATTGAAAGGCACACTTCAGAGTCGAAATGTTTCTGCAAGTCGTAGCCAACCGCAAGCGTATGATAATATTTCGATTCTTTCGTCTCTGAATCACTGTGACTGGTGCTACTGCCAGACTGCGGCGCAGGTGATTCCAAGCATCAAAAATCTTGCAAAAGATACAGAGCTCTTTCGTTAAAAGAAACTATACCCTGAACCAAGTCTTCACAAGAAGAATTTTTTCATTTGACTGAGCCAAAAAACAAACATCTGCATTAGTTCAAACATATTAAGAATCTAACACATCAGTTGTAAGGACAACTAGTGAGAGTCGAGACCAAATATATCGTGCCACATACCAACATGAAGACTCGTGCAATCAATGCAGAATCTATTATCTCAGCTGATTGAGATCTTGGATGCAAGATTGAGATTCATCCGTGAAAAATTCCTGAAATCGTCTCTTTTCAAAACCGTGAGATTCCTTTGCATGTAATCGAAGTATACGGTGGCTTGGAAGCAGACCCGGTGGCGAAAAACTGTGGATTAAGTGTGTGTGGTTGTGTCCGCTAAAAGCAGCTCTGGCTAGTCTGAGTGCAGAAACACAGATTTGCGTGAAACAATCGATACTAACATACTTCCATTGCACTGACCATACCAATTGGGATTCAAAGTATTGATGAATATGGCAGAAGCCACCCCATCGATATTCAGCAGGGTATCATTTCCAAAGTCACTTAATCTTCACTTGCGTCTTGAATCGGTTCGATGACCTCAGTCCCTGTCTCAGGCTCAAAGATATGCATCGCCAGACAAACCATCTCAAAATATGACATATGATATACAAGAGTGTTTCGTCTTGTAAAATCAATATTTCATCCATGTGATTGATATATCAATGCGTATAGCAAAAGAGGGAGTGAAAAAGGCAGGAGTTAGTCAATCAAGGCCGGCCTTGGAGTGACATGCATCCACTACTAGCGCATCAAGCTGGTTTCAATCATACTCCACACCTATTCGGAGAAGGCATACCTCTCCTGACGACCAAAGTGACATAGCGCAAGGTAAAAGTTTTCGTCCCAGACTTAAGGAGTGCTATGATAAATGCAGCTTGATTTTTTCAAATAACATGACTCATGCGACTCGCGAGCACCGATATACGTCAGAATAGTACGAGTATCTTACACGCTTGAGTGAAAAGCAACAACTCAAGAATGGCCTAAAGATTGGAATCCTGCCATTCACCATTTCCATTTCTTGAAAGGTTCCCGTGAGTTCTTCAGTGCTCTGCAGCATGTGCCAGTATTTGCCAAATACGTGGAATGCACTCTGGATTCATAGGTAGTTCCAACCCCACCTAACAAGGCACCATTGTGAGATTTCGAATGCACTAAGCCACCAGTTACCAAAGCATTTCCACGTCATTCCGCATCTCGTGACTTCTCACATCCCGCCCACCTGGAAACTTATGGGGTCTCGGGCCCAGAGTCTGTAAGAATTGAATCGAGGAATGAGTTCTGTGAATACTGCTCGCATAACTGGCGCGCCTTTTCCAGCACCATGGCCGCGGCCCCGCTGATCTGGCGGAGGCTGATCCCACGCAAATGCGTACGGAGCGCCCGCTCGCACTCGGCTTGCCAGATCACCCGCTTGGTGTTGGCGTCAAGTTGGGCCCACTGTGCATGCCACGCAAACACCTGCTCTAGCGTCACGGCGCCACTGTTATCATGGAGCGTGGCGCCAGACGAGTCTTGTATCACAGTCCCGCCGATGCTGTTCGGCCCCGAACCTTGGAAATATGGGACTCCAGGTGCGCTAAAACCACGTGGTGCCGTCCCGGCCTGCGTCGTGAGCTGCCCGACAGTAGTGCTAAACTCTGTGTCTCCAGGATACGCTTTTATTTGCGGCCACTGCGACGGAGACACGTTGCTGGCGACAGCATAGGCGTATCGGGCGCCGTATTTCTCGGCGTCGCCTTGGAGGTCGCTTCTTTGGTCGCTTTCTAGGTCCGCTTTACGCGTTTCCTTGCCGGTTTCTAGCGTGGAGGGTTCTGGGTGGCCAAGCGGGCCCTGAGGCAGGCCCTGCAGCGCTGTGAGCATACGAATATACCACTCATGGGCCTGGAGCTGTGCTTTTATGCGCAAATCCCGGGCCCTCCGCCGCGCCTTGTTTCCCTCCTTGACCGCTGCCTTGTTGTTATAGACTTTTGCAATTTCGCTTTTCTGCTTCTTGATCTTTTTCTGCACCTGGCTGGCTTTCTCGTCTCCGGTCCTGCGCTCGGCCCTTCGAATTACTCCACTGCGCAACGCCTCGACTTGCGGAGCCGGGTGTTGAGCATCGCCCTTTTTGTTGTCAAGATGCCGCCCGTACGTGCCTTTTCGGCTGAAACCCCGCCCACAGAACCCACATAGAAAAGAGGAGGAAGTCAAGGTGGCATTGATGGCTTCGCTGTTGTTTTTTCCTGGCTGGTTCGAAAGGTGTTCCGTCTCGCTCATGAAAAACCAAAGTTGGACAATGTGCGGCGCAGTTTGAGCGAGCATGCCGCGGACTTCCAAAAGTACTAACGTTCCACTAGGACTGCCTTTCTTTCATCAACATTGAAAGTCCCTTATTAACTCTAATCTGGTGGTTTCAAGTAGATGTCGAACCTTAGCCAAACAGCGGTAGTGTAGGATACTTGTTTTAGATCAACAGTTCCGACGTGATTCCGCCAGCCAAGACTCAATGGAAATGCTCTTTCCAGCTCACACAGTTTTCGACCGCCCAAACAGAATTTGATACCCGACTGAGGTATCACAGAAGTTCCAAGCCACGTAATGGTATGTGTCCCGTGAATCAGAATTTTTTCCGATCCCCCTAGCAATTATAGCTTGTCGGGTCATGGTCGTCACATCGTACTTGTGCTATGCACGCTTCATTCGTGGCAAACATGAATAAGCTGGTGGGATAGTTACAGGCCCAAATGACCGATACAAATTTTTTCATGCTCACAAAGCTAGAATACAGTGAGCAAAAGCACGACCCATGGCATACTCAGCCACGATCAGCGGGGCCGCACTGGTGGCAACAGGCGTTTATAAGCCCGCTGGACAAAGAATGGCACTGGATCCTGCCCTCTGAGCTTGCGAAGAGACAAGCCCTTGGGTGTCGCGCTCCTAGATTTTCATCTTCAATGAGATGTTTCTCAACTCCGAGACATAGTTATTTTCGATCAAGTCGCCGTGTCCCGTGACAATCTTAAGAATGAGCTCGTTCAACTCCGCAGAACCAAGAATGTCAACGTGCTCTGCAGTCTTGGCACCACCGCGAATATCAAACGTGTCCGGCTGGTGCTTCATCTCTACGATCTTCACCTCGATGCCGGCCGGGTTGAACCTGGAATTCTCCTTCTGCCACTCGTGGCAAATCAGGTGTGTCAACAAAGACACCGTGCCGTCACCATCGCTGAAGTAGACTGGGTGATCGCTCTCAGTATCAATTACCAACAGAAGCCCCGAGCCCTTCTCGCCCTTCTTGTACGTGTACGCCCTTTCCGTCGGGTTTCCCACTCCGTAAAGGCAGAAGATCTTCATATCTGGCGCATTGGGGAGCGCTGCCTCGAGGGGGTTTGACCATTTCAGCGGGTCCTGGTTGTTTGCCTCGAGCTCCTCGACTGTGCGCGCTATACCAAAGGAGTAGTTATCCTTGATGCGGCTGGTCAACCAGCCAGGAGAGAGATCGAAAAGCTTCTCAATGCTCTGCTCCAAGGTGAAGTCCTCCTCTTCGCTGGAGATTCCAGCATTGCCGTGTGATGTCCTATCGCGGGAGCGGTAGCGGATAAACTTACCTAGAGTATGATTTTTTGGGCCTGGGAGTGTGACACCAGCGTCTTCGGTGAGGAGCTCGTTGCTAGGGTCGTCTGGAGAGTAGGTGGAATTGCCCCAGATGGTGGCACCGCCGCGCGGGATCATTGATGGTATACCGCCAAAGGTGCGGATCAAGTCCAAGCGCTCGCGCTTGGAAAAGAACTTCTCGAGACCGTAGACCGCGAGGTAGTTGAGCTGTACAGTGTCCTTCATCTCGCCCGAAAGCAACGCAGAGATGGCCTTGGGTGTGCCCAAGAGCGAGCCACTGATGTCTACAATGCCGGCTAAGTGGTCGTTGCACCACGCAGGCCCGCCATTGCCAAAAAAATCGCCCGAGGCCTCGACCCACTTCAAAAAGAACATTATGACCTGCGACCCCATAGAGTGGCCCACAAGGTAGCTTTTCTCGCCGGTCAACCTTTTGGTGGTCTCGATCTGCAACTTCAACTTGGTGAAGTACGCGTCACGGCGCTCAAGATCGCGGTAAGCCAAGCGCCAGTCGTACGTGGCGCTGAGCATGTTTTCCGGGCCGTAGCCAACCACGGCCAAGTTCTGGAGGATCTTGTTCCAGATCCAGTAGCCCGCAACAAAAAAGTCCGCAGCATCAAAACCGGAGGACGCGCGCACCTTGGTGCCGGGTGGGTCGAGCCCCGTGGACGGATCCAACTTGATGTGCTTCAACCAGCACGCCTTGTCCAAGAACATGGTGCGCAACATGTAGAACGAGCCCCACAAGCGGCGGCGGAAGTGTGGTAGCGCCGGGCACTCGCCCGCGGTGCTGACGCCCCACGACTCCAACCCTGTGGAGATCACACCCGGCACCATCACCACGTTGTGCTTTGGCGTGAGTGCGAGCTGTTGCTTCATGCGCAAGCCCACGGAAAACGACTCGGCCGAGCCCTTCAACTCCGTCTGCCCGCGCTGGTCGTATCCGTCTACAATCAGCTGGAGGCCCTGCGGGATCAGGTATTTCCAGTCCTCCACCAAGTCGCCGAAAGAGTCGTACTTGATCAACTTATCGAGCTCCAGCTTGATGTTGTCCGACAGCATGGCCGTCAACACAGCCGTGGCGATGAGGCCCAAAATGGCGCCGAGCACAAACGTCACGCGTCGCAGCTGGTATAACTTGCGGCGGAGCGTGTCCCCGCCCGCTTTGCTTTTGTGTTTCTGAGGGGTTCCAGGTTTCTCCGCGCCAGAATCCGGAGGCTCGTGGGACCCCTTGTTTTTGGCCCGGCGGCTCCGGAGATGCGCCGATTCAGCCGGGTTTGCTCCGGATGTAGCGGGCTTTTCCGGCAGCGCTGACAGCAGGCTTTTTTGATGCTGAGAAGCCATTTTGCAGCAAAACCAGTGGTGTGAAAATACCTGTAAATAAGAAAGAGAGTATGTTTAAAGCCCCTGCGATCGCGCTCGCGTCAGCAGACCGCATGTATTATATACAGAATACAACATTGGCAGTGTCCGCCCTTGGGTTTTTTTGACTCTCTCGGACGTTTCGGGATGGATTAGGGCCCAGCCCTATGGTATGTTTGACATGATAGTGGCCCACGGAAAAGTAATGAGGGCAGAGTTTGGGGGTGGCCCGTTGCAGATGCCCGTGATGCGCTATATACAGGATGTAACGACCTGGATCCTAATGGGCTAGGCCCGCAGTCTGCAAAAGCCCCCGATAAGAGAACGCCGCTTTGGTTCCATCTGGTTTCTTGCTCGAGGCTTCCGATATTATTGTTCACTCTTCATACTGTGAGGGTAGCGTTGTCTGGGCCGTGAGGCTATATATTGGTCCTGCATACTGGTCCTGCATACTGGAGTCTGGATCTGGTCAACTGGTGGGAATCCAGGGTAAAATTTCCCAGCTGCCGGGGCTGATGAATTGTGAGACCTTGTTCATGATATTAGGTATTGGAAGAATATGTATAAGTAATGAGCTCAAGAATTCTAGCCGTAGCATATGTTAAAGACGGCAGGGCTCCATGCTGTGTCAGAAGCAAACATACACAGCCTTTTCTCTGCATATTATAAAAGCCTCTTATCCCAGCGCACTTGCTTAAAGAAACACGTAACTGAGTCTCTGAGGTTTCATTGTGTGCATTATAAATACCGGCTTTTGAATTTTGGGAAGTTAAGGCTGTATTTCCCGCGTTGCATGAGCGTGTGTATCTTGTCATGTCCTCAGCCAACCGAACAATGCATCTGCTCCGTTCCAAATTGGAGAGATTGAGCTTTGAGATCTATTTTTGAGCTTCTAGCTTGTTGGTCTCTCCTTCTTTGTCATTTTCAGATACGAATTCATGTTAGAGATTCCATTTGCTTTCAGCGTGAAGATGCAATATTCAGCTAGCTCCTTTTTGGTACTTCTGTCGGGCATTCAAAGGAAAGGCAGACCAACTCATCTCGCCGAACGGCCGAGTGGAATTTTGCTGAGCTTGTATCTGGATCACACAGGTGCAAAAAACTGGTCAGTATGATTAGCACAATTGATTCGGCCATAAAACACGCACATTATGCGGATAATGTTGTCGGGATATTTAATTGAAAAATCATCGGCTGGTAGTAAATTTTGCATCGGGATGTCTAGGGACCAACAAGCAAGTCCCCACAGAAAATAGTGTTGAAATCTCATTAAGTGAATCACTCAACCTTAGAATGTTGCATGCAGTATGGGCAGCATATTTCTTCTTTGCATATTCAGAGATTCATTCATTGTGACTCAATGAATACAATGTTTAGGGAAACAGACACCCGAAATGTGCAGGCTCAGATAGGGGCTTGAGCAATCCAAACGTGTTTTCTAAACGGGAAACAAAGTTTAGGAGAGCCAAACTTGTGCATAAATTTCCAACAACACAGCCTTCCAAATCACGTTATGTTTCTTCCTATATGCGAATTATCAAGATCATCACATCGATGAGAAGCCATATGAAGTATAAGTATGAATTGAACCATTGCATATTTTGCGGTCGTTGATTTCCCAGAATTCGTCAATGATATTGTAGAGCCACGACATGGGGATATACATGTCATCCAGCATTTTACCTCACTCACGTCGGAGGGTGGGGCGAATAAGAACCTACACGCTGGCACAGACGTAATTTTTGTTCCTCAGTCGGGCCCAAGCGCAGATAAAATGAATGTGCTCACCAGTGGTATATCTTCTAGGGGCCAGTCCCCTACAATCAGTCGAGACTTCCAGCGCTCGCGCAAATGCCAGTAGCAAAGCAGCCAAAGTCCGCAACCAGCACGGACACTTCAGCTTGAGTAAGTCCCCGTTAAAGTAAAACCAGCTCAGTCTTGTACGAACACCCTCTTCCACTTGAAACCGCATGTACGAAGCAATGTCCTGGGCTCGTTCCTTACTACTTCACTGGTACACAGCCACCAATAAACATTAACCAGTAGACACCCACGAGCAAACATCCACAGTCAAATAACAACAATAATCATCCGCCAGTAAGCAATGACTAATACTAGCTTGGGTCAAAAGGGACGCCACCAAGATACGCACATCAGCACTGCCACTAGAGCGCGTCCATGGTGAAGTCGTACTCGATCCCAGGCGTGACGCTCGCTATGAACTTGAGAAAAATCACAATGTACTGGTCCACGCGAATGCCTCCGTCGTCCATGTCCACAGGCTCGGGCGAGCCGCTTTCCAGCAAGTCTCGGCTGTCCGGGACCCGGGCCATCTCGGCGGCGGATTGCGGAGCAGCCTTTTTCTGACGTGCGTGCTCCATGAACACGCACATGACCGCCGCGTGCTTGCAGGGGTGAATGGACACGGCCATGGTGCTGTGGGCCATGGGCAAAGCCTCGATGGTGGCGGTTTTGTCTTTGTAGTCGCCGGAAATATCCTCGTACATCTGCGGCGGCAATAGCGGGATGCCACCATCGTCAAAGCCGACAAGGTATACTTTTGGCACACGGTATGATGTCAGGTATGCAATGAATAAGTCGTAGCGACGAAGGCCCGGGCCACCGGACGAAATGTGGGTGTAGTCCTCGGTGTCGTCACGTGACGCGGCCTCTTCTGCATTGTCGTCTATCAAGTCGTCGAGATCATGGGTGGCCAAGACAGGGTACGCGTGGCCATTTTCCGGCCGGCACAACAGCGGGACCCACTCGGCGTCCGAGTCCACGTCGGCGACAGCATCATCATTTTTGCCGCCGGCGCCATCGCCCGTTTCGGGCACAAAAGCGGCATATCGCTGATAAGAGGGCACGTGCCGCGTGACAAGAAACTGTTTTCCCGGCGGCAAGAACTTTTTCTGGAGGGATTTGGGACACGTGCCCCAGGCCCAAGTGGGGAACTTCAGCACCAAATAGTCACCGGCCAAAACGAATTCGTCCGGCAGGATCTCGCCCGTTTTTCGGAAATTGGACTCGTAGTTGAGTGGCGTGAGGTACTCACGAAGCGATGACAACTTGCTGCGGATATTCATGGCAGAAACGGGGGGAACGGGGTATATAGAAGCTTTAGAAGAAGATGTAGTGGATTAAGGTGACCATGGTGTAGGGTTGCTGGTGCGATAGCATCGCGGGCGTGCATACAGCCTTTGATACAAGTGGATTCTTATGGATTTGGTGGGGCCATTGTTGTTTTGTTTTTGTGTTTTTTGTGTTTTGATTATGATTTGCCGTTGGGGCTATCTATGGCTTGATTTTTTGGTCTGGGAGCTTGCTGTATAGGTTTTGGAGAGCCGGTGGACAGCTGCTTATTTCGCGTGTTCAGGTCTGCCCTGGCTAATTTAGGAATCACTCAGTCAAACGACGCGGCTCGATTTTAATAATGGGAGCTGTGTTGAAGGGTAATCAAAATGGGACCTTCGTTTTTTGCAGTTTACTATTTGATTTCAGTGTTTGCTTTTAGTGTTTGTTTTTTGTATCTGTTTTAAGAATTTGTAGGTATTTGTTCTCAGCGTTTGTTGGTTTAATATTTTTTTGCTCATGTGTTCCCAAAGACAAGCCACTTCTGCCGCAACACAATATCAGCGCCAAAATTAAGTTATCAATCTCCAGGACGGAAGCAATGCAGATATGACGCTGCATATCAAAAGGTGAGTTGTATTGATATTTATTGCAATGCCAACTAAATATAAGCCAGTTTTGAGGCAATCCTTCCACCAAAATTGATGATATTGTCAGTTAGCTTCAATCCCTCATCCAAAATTGATGATATTCTCAATTAGACCCCAAGCATATTTCAAATCATTCACGCCTTCAGTTAGCCCCCAAGCATCTTTCAAAAAAATCCCCAGCTAGCCTCCTACTTTCCATCCAATTTATCACATCAGCAATCGCCCTTTCCCAGACATTGAACTCTTCACCCTTTGCTTCTCAAGTTATTTTTTCATACGTTGACCCCAATACCTATGAAAAGGAATGCTGCTCTTTGTGCTCCTTTTCTGTAATCCATCAGTATACTTTGAGTCAAAGGAACAGCCTCAGATTCAAGCCTGGTGTCAGACCCCCCAGTTAGGTCTTGTGAAACAGGACTATCTAGATAAGAAGAATCTTCTATTCACCAGCTTGTGATCCGAAGATGAAAACACCTCTGGGAAATGTTCAATATTGCAGGCGACTAGACTAATTTTAGGGAGAGGGATTGCACATGGAAACCTAAAGGTTCTTAGAGAAGGCACCAGTGCAAGAACACTGATGACTGAGCATACACTACCCAACACAAAAGCACAGATACAGACTTATACGCCACTGAATGTTCGGTATCATTTTCTCAGTTTTGTTTTTGCTCACCTGAAAGGCAGCCGATTTGCTGGATGCTGAGACCGGGATTTACAACTCGGGGAGAAAACTCGAAACTCAAGCGTCAATTCAGGATATACCTTGGTCACAGGAAATTCCATTTCATGGATGATTCTGGCTTTGAATTATACGGCCGCTTTTGTCAAACAAAAAGAAATTGTGATTGCAAATCACCGCATGTCTCTCTTAATCAGCTACAGCAGGATACGCAGACACACTACCAAATACACCAAGAAGCACGTGGAACACACAGAGCATCCGAACATTGAAATCTGCCATCCCGTGTCGTTGATTTTCTTTCAAAAACAAGAGAAAAGTGTCGAAAAATCGGAAAATGGATGAACAGCCGCCGCGGGCGCCGGTCTCCAATTCCAGTTTCAGCAGGAAAACAGAATACCCGGAAGCCAACTAATCACGCGCAAGGACAGAATTTCCAAACAACGTAAGAATTGATGGATACTAAGAAAACACAGTCAATTTGGGGCCTTTTTCCGAGATCTCAGCGAGCAAACTATTCTAGACATAAGGTCAGAGACAGCGATACAGGGTGGACCATGGAAATCAACGCGCATTTCAGATCACGGGGCCGGCAGGTGAGACAATAATATTTTGTACCCAATCAAAAGCAATTGTGCATGTTCCAGGTAGCAGCTTGGCAGAAAAGAAATTTACCACACACTCACCGGATCACGTCTCTGAAATGAGTTCGTATTTGAGGCGGACAAGCGGCCTGCAGCATGTCGCATGACGATTATATACTGCATTCAAGCGACACGCCTATGCGAGCTTCAGCCATTCGCCAATACGCCCAAACCGCACAATCATGGCTGACTCGCGGAATCTGGAAATGCAACAACAAGGTATTGGACCCAAACTGCGGCGACGTCCTTCAGCTGGGTGATCACATATCTTCTTGGCACTGACGTGTTTTGGTCGGCCCTGAGACTGGGTTATTAAGACTAAGGCTCGGCCCAATTGTAATATTCTTTTGGACAGTCAAGAAATGAGCAAAACAACAAAGTGCCCTGCATTCGAATATCTCCGCGCTGCCTCGCCGCGTATTATGATATTTCCTGGTTTGGACACCCACATGTATACGCCCGTTCCTTGGTTGGGAAGGTCCGAAAGGTGGGCATGGCAGCTAATTAATATTGTAGGGGCTACCAGCCTTGTGTTTCAGTGGCCTCGCAAAAACAAAAGAAATCTCCGCGTCAATGGTGAGCACTGCTGGTATCATGGCGAGTATATACTGCATATAAGGACCAAGCGAGTGGTCGTTTTGTATCATGGATGAACTTTCGCGATGGACCGTATATCCTATTATTCTGTTTGTCTCCCAAAAACGAATGAGTCCAGAATTTGAAGCGGATGAGGATCACCACAAGAGAGCTGAAGATTTGCAAGGCGTGGTCAATTGTGGAAGATATACTAAGCCCATGCATCTGCCGCCCTTTCGTCGGTTGATCCCTGCATGCAATCTCGTAATCCAAGACAGGCGCGCTCCACGCACTGCACGATGATGTGAAGCGATAAACAAAAGCGGGGGCTCCTCGGTAAACAAAGCGAGTGGGACTTAGAGCAAACAATAACAAACCAATCGCAGCTCAATGGAGGACGCGAACTATCGCATGCATAGAATGGGGAGGAGCAGTATTGGAATCAGCAGCATCAATCGTGTCATACCTTTACGTCGCATCACCGTCGGCCTCATAGACCACACTGGATTCAGCAGACCAGAATACAACACAGTGATTGGCCATGACTGTCTTGTTATTCTTTGTGTTTTCATGTTTTCTGTAGGCCCGCTACCTCTCCCATTTTCTCTAGCCCCAAAAATGGCCCGAAATGCGCAACTTATAGGCGCTTCATATGGCCTCACTCCACACCCGCAATGTGCCCCTGAAATTAGGCCCAGTCCCCAATCCCTGAAATACACACCACCTCCAGCTCAGCTCATCCTGCCGGCATGTGAGTATCGAATCAGGCCAGCGCTACCAGGCCGGATTCCTGCCAAGAAAAACCGGCCGAGATATGTGCTATTTGGCAGAAGCGAGAAATAGAGTATTCGGCTCCGCGGCCGCGGCTTAGCGCTCAGTCCGCTCGTTTAGACCAGTGGGGCCGGCGCGAAATGGGGCCTGATTTTCCAACCGCGCACCACGAGCGTCGTGAAGTAGGCCCGCGCAGTTGGAGCCGCACGGGCCTGGCCTCAAGAACTGCGCCAAAGAATGTTTGCCCTTTTGTGTTTGTGGCCTTTGTCCACCGAAATCGCATGCCTGCCGGCGACATGCTGGCTTCTTGGTATTCCGGACCCCGCATTGCTCTTTACGGTGTATTTTCACATGGTTCTAGACATGGCTCTATATGCCTCTCACCATGGCGCTATATTGTTGTTCTGCCGGTTCGGGCGCACCGAGATCCGTGGCGCTCCTGGTCCGCTTTCCTGGGCGCCCGCGCTAATCTTCCAAGTCAGAATCCAGCAAAAAGACCTTTGTATCCGCCACGTTCACCCCGTATTTATTGCACATCATTCCCACTTTCTCCAGAATTCAGTCTACCTGGAACAAGGTCAAACTGTGATATTTCTCCCCGGGCTTGAAGCCCCATCCCAGCACGCGATCTGGGGCCGTTCCCTTTCGCGCCCGGCAAAAACACACAATTGCACGTGCCTGCACACAGGGGCCACGTAAACAAGACGCGCTTGGTGCGCCGCTGCCGATTCCTCGCGGTGTTTTTGTTTGGCACGTTTAGGGCCGGCACCCGACGCTCATAAACGCACCAGCCGCTGCCCTCAGAATAGGGCCACAAATCGCCTGTCCTACGTGTCTTTCTTTCTTGCAAGAACCTCCAAAAACAACACGCAATACTGAAAGACAGAACACCTTCCTTGTCTGTTTAGAATACCCAAAGATACGCTTGCCCCAACACAAGCTCGCCCGACCACAATCCGGACCTCTCGGCTTTTGGAAATAAGACGTGACTTCCCGCCAGCTACGTGCCGAAAACTACCCGCTCACTTCGAACCCAGGACGTGACATCGCCCCCAAAACAGATCTTGCATCCCCACGCATCGCGTGTTAATACCAACGGTCCGTCCACTCTCAGCCCGGCGTCATCCAGTATTTGTTTTTGTGTTCTCTTGGATTTCCCGCCAACCTTGCATCGGAGCATCCTTAACATAGGTCCATATACGCCATATCTCCCGAGCACCGCCATTCACAAGCGCAGCCATCCCACACAGGCCCAGCAAAACACGATTCACCCCACCACAAACAAAAACAATGCCCGTCTCGTCCACGCCCTCCAAGCGCGTGGCCTTGGCGCCAATCAACGTGAACGTCGCGTCTCCACTCCATACGTTCAAGGCGCGCCACCCCAACACCGTGCCCGGCTTGCCCTTGACGCTGGCCCTCACCCCCAAACTTAGCCTTGTCAAGTCTAGGACCACCTTGGCGCCCTCTGAAACCCGCGCCAACGGCTTGTCTGGCACCAGTCATGCCCGCAAAATGGAGAGTTTCTCCGAATACAAAATCACCAACAGCAAAAACGTCAAGGCCGACTTGGCTGCCACCAAGCTAAAGCTCCGCTTGCAGTTGGCGTTCTACAAGTTGAAGCTGAGCCGCGACGCGTCTGTGGCAGCGTCGCCCACCCTCCGCGTCTCAAAACCGCCACATCTGCTGACACTGTTGCTGCGGCTGCCCGTATTTACACAATCGGCGAACGTCAACTTGCAGCACCCCCAGTCGACCCCGCGGGCCAGCACGGGCGCTCCTACAGGCTCCGCCGAAGATTCCAGCATGAAACTCTATCACATCAAGCTGCTGTCGGCCTTTTATAACGCATACTCCCACCAGCTCCCGATCACCAGCACGTATCTGCAGCGGCTTCCGCCCGTCAACAAGATCTTGCGCACACCCATCAAGGCCGCCAGCCGCGCCTTGCTGCAGATGGGTAATGCCCACGCGGTCTCCAATAGCGACGAGACTATCGACGAAACCATCGACGAGAGCGGCGGCAGCCAGCTTAAAAGGAAATCCGACATTTTGGGCTCCTCGCCGTTGCGCCAGAATAGCTTTGGCAACGGCATGGGCACGCCCAACAGCTTCTCCGTGGCCAAGTCCTTGTTGCAACTTGGCCTGGGGTTGTACTAGCTCTTCAAAGATCGGCATCTCTCGAAGCAGCCACTGTTCCTAAGCAGCTATCCGCGTGCCGCAATACCGTGTTTTAGAAAACTCCAAAAACAGAGCGCTGGCCCCAAAACTCTTTTTATGCATACTCATCCTCGGCCGGGGCCGCACCACATTTCTCTTGGCTGCTCAAAAGATTCGTATATATTTTTCTTTTCCATGCCTGCGTGGCAGAAATGATCTTTCTTCTTCGTGTGGCCACCACTGTATAATTACTCATTTATTGTTTCATAGATCATGAAATCAACAGGCTGCGAAACGCGCTCGTTTTAATCCCTGCGTGACCTGCTTTTTGCAGCCGCTATGTATTGAAGTGCTTTTGGAAAATATCCATGGACTAAACTTTTGCTGTATTCTTCAAGTCTGCAGTGGCCCCCCTCCACCGATGCAAGATGGCTCCTACTTAATCACGGGTTTAGTAGAAAATTCGCGGTTCTCTTGCTCTCGCAGAATAGGCCAGCCAAGTTCCGCTACTCCTTTCAAAACACCCGGACACCTTTAGTAAGCTCCCCGCCATTCTGCAGAATGGCATGGATGTTACATCTATCTTTTTACAGCCCTGTCCGTTCCTATATAAACCCTAGGAATTCCTCGCTGATTTCTTGCCTCATTTCTCTATCCATTTTTATTCGTGACAGACGGTGGTATCTAGTCTCTGCTTCAGTTTTTGTACCTCTTTTTTTGTCCGGGATAGCAACCGCTGGCTCCTGATCCATCAATCCTCATTTTTTAGCTGCTCTCGTTTTATCCCGAGCGAGTTTCGGAAACAACAAGCTTGGCTCATTTTTTTGCACCATGTCCTTGCAAGGCTCCTACTTCCAATTGGCCGACGGCCAGAAGATCCCAGCAGTGGCATACGGATTGGGCACCGCCTGGTTCAAATACGGTCGCAACGACGTCGATGTGCACTTGATCGAAACTTTGAAACTCGCCCTTGAAAAAGGGTTTGTTCATATTGACGGTGCGGAGATTTATAATACAGACGCGGAGCTCGGCGCGGCAATTTCCGGGAAAGACCGTGCCAAGCTATACATCACGAACAAGTTCCTGGTGGGCGATTCTAGCCACAGGGTGTTTTCACCACACGGCTTGCCCTACGAGTCTTTGAAACAACAATTGGCCTCCCAAATGAAAACCGACTATGTGGACTTGTACTTGCTCCATTCGCCCTTCGTGGCCAAGGAGGCGCACGGGTTCGATTTGGTCGAGGCCTGGAAGTCAATGGAGAAGATCGTGGACGAGGGCTTGGCCAGGTCCATTGGCGTATCTAACTTCCGCGTGGAGGACTTGCAAGAGATTTTGAAGATCGCAAGAATCAAGCCCGTGGTCAACCAGATCGAATACAACGCACTTCTTCAGAACCAGACCCCGGGGATAGTGGAGTTTTCGCAAAAAAACAGTATTCTTGTGGAGGCGTACTCACCCTTGGGTCCAATCACCAAGGGCCCCACCGGTGCGCTTTCTGAGTACTTACAGGAATTAGCCGATGCTTATCAGAAGACGCCCGCACAAGTATTGTTGCGTTGGGTCTTGCAAAGAGGTATTTTGCCTGTGACCACCTCGTCGAAAGAAGAAAGAATCGTCCACTTCTTGGATCTCTTTGACTTCGAGTTGTCCGAATCCGAGGCCCAGCACATCACTACCATTGGCAAAAATCTGCCTGTTTTAAGACAGTACTGGCTGGCGGAGTTTGGCAAGTACGATCAATAGGTAGTACAGCCTCGGGCTTGCCATTAGAGTCCCGAGGTTGTCTGTGTTTCAAAACATCATCAGTATGATCCAGCCAGAGCTAATTTTCCGCGCTGCGTTGTAAGCCAGATATAAGATCCACGGCATCACACACTTTTTTCACGCGGCTGTCGAACTCGCCATACTTCTGGCGCTTGTCGGCAAAATACACATACCCAGATATCTGGTTGATGGTAACCTCATATGGGTACTTGTTGTCTGTAATCATTTTGAAAAGAACGTCCTCTATATCTAGCCCGCTCTCCGACCCAAGAAGCAAGCGCCGGATCCGCGGAATGCTGATCACGCTATAGTAGCGGGGAAGCTTACTTAGGGAGAAGTCCAAATGATTTTCAAACAATGTGTATCTGTGGCGTTGTTCGATCACACGGATGGGGTAGAAGGACGTCTTCAAGTGGCAGATCAACTTCTCAAACTCCCCCACACGCACGAGCTTATCTTGGCAGGACAAGAAAGAAGCAATTTCCGGCGACATTGCTAGTCTTAGAATACCCTCATCTTTCAAGTACTTCAAAACGCCTTTTTTTCGGTAGTCGGAGTCACAAAGTAAGAAGTACACAAGGATCTTGCGCTGGACGTGGACTCTCACGTGATTGTCGTCGCTTGCCTCGAGTCTGTCGGATATCAACGAAAGAATGTTGATTTTTTTCGTTAGTATGTCCACCAACCGAAAACGCTTTACCTTGGGAGATAAAATAAGCTGGTAATCCGAGTGTAAATCATTGTATTTGACCCTTGTAAGTGCTGTCGAGGACCCTGGGTTCAAAGAGTTCGTAGTCGAGAGATACGATAGCTCTTGGAAAATTTCCTCCACGGTCTGTGACTTCATTTGACCTGCGGAAAAAAATAGCAAGAGCTCTGCTTCCAAAAGCCGGACAAGTGGCATCTGAGCAGGCGTGGATGCCAGCTTCAAAGAAGATACGAGTTCGTCCAAGTCTGAGCATGGATTCGGGAGGTGCTCAAGAAATTCCTGGAAAAGCTGAAGAATGAAATCTGCATCCTGTGTCCGTGAGATTGCCGCCACCAAATCAGGACCAGCCGGATTGGGACAAAAGAGCATGTTTGATGTGGGTTTACGGAATGACTTGTAATCTTGAAGACCTCATTGTATCCAGGTTATAGTATTTGGTCACGTGATGTCCACAGCTGCAGATATCCTGGAAATGTTCCGCTGGAATGCTCCAATAAGCCACGTGAGTGTTTACTAAAACCTTTTAGGGATTGAAATTTAGAAACAATTCTTTCGGTGATTTTGCGGTGCAAAATGTCCCAAATACATGAAGCCATTCCAATGGGCCCTTGTTATGTGTGAGAAATAATTGAAAACACTGATTGAAATCCTCCGTTCTCATATCTCTATAGTGTGATGTAATTTGCTAGACTCAAGAAACGAATATCAAGTCAGCCACTGAAATATGAAGAAACGTTTTGGACTCCACGCCAATTGAAGACCCCTTCAGCGTCCAGTAGACATATCGAATCCAAGGTATCTGAGGGGCCTTGATATTTCTGTGATTTTGAGCCCTACTCGTTTGTTTGATCAAAAGACCACAGAGCAGACTCGGTTCCAGAACCCGATATGCATCATGCGAGTTCCAGCTTGGAGAAGGACTGACATATATGGACTCGCAAATACGAAAACGATCCGAGAACAAGCCAATCCATTCTCATGAGTTTCAATTTGAGTGTGATGAATCCATGCTGAATGATCATTTATTGGAGGCCTGACTCTAGCCTTATTTCGGACCAGCTGTTTTTGTTCCTGAACTCTAAACTCAGATTCTTAATCCAGAGTGAACTACTAGAGTACTCCCCAAGAGAGTAATACTTCATATGATATGATAAGATCGAAAAAAGCCGGGTGCACTAGGGGCTAGACCAACAATGTAGACTCGGACTTGTTTCTTGTCGTTCCAATAATCTTGAGATCCGGTTTAGCCACCTTAGTCGCTGGATGAATAGCTGAGAAGTCCGCTGATGTTTTCAAATTCTGAATGCTGGGAAAAGAGGTGAAAGGAAAATCCAAACCAACCTTGTAAAGATAGAACTGTAAAAAGGAGAAAATACAACGGAAAGGGTTTGTCGAATATCCTAAATTGCCGTTGGATGCACATTCATTTCATGAAAAAGTATACGGCTTCCCAAGCAGATCCTGAGCTCAGGTATCCACTCTCGGGGGATTTCAAATGAAGCTGCACCCAAATAGGAAATCAACATAGACTTTCAAGCCAGAAGAAAACGATTTGCCACAGCGTTTTCAGCCATCAAACTAAATCTAGTACTGTCGGTACGTTTTCAGGAAGGCGAAACACTAATCTCGCAGCAGAAAAGGAGAGATATTCTTGAGGTCAGCCGGAGTTTGTGCAATCTGGAGGAAATACAGCAAGAAGCCGTAATATTGGTCAAAAGACACTAAGAGAAACAAAGGAACAGAGGATCAAAAAAAACTTGAAAAATGTGTTCTCGCGTCTCTTTCAACTATTGAGGCTTTACAATAGCACTTCGAACGTCCCCACCGTTCAATACAGGCCAGGTTGCATTAGCATATGAGATGGTTTGACCTTTGATACCTAGAAATAACTGTTTAGTTATATGTGGAACGAGCACTCAAAATAATATGGAGCCTCAGCAAAATTAGGTGCCCACCTAGTCTTCTGTCACTTAGTGTTTTGGCTTTCACTCTGGAACACAAAAACACTTAAGCAAACTCTACTTACAGTAGAGCGCCCGAGAAAATTCATGCTGCAATCAAGGCTCAAACGGCCGAAATACACCTTGCTCTCTTGGGACTACCTTTGGGTGCGAGAACCAAGTTCTAAGCCTGGTCAATTTAATGATCAAGCCAATTTTTGGACACGGAAAGGGAATTCAATCTATTTTTAGACGGTCAAAGCGTTCCACAAGATCTTCAAACGAATCAAAATGCACCAAAGATCAAAATGCAAAGGAATCAATGTTCTGAGCCACACTGCACTGTATTCAAAAGTGATGAATTTCGCAGCTACTCCCAACCTTCCAGAAACTGAGAAATCACTCCTCGCTCCTCCACCAACCACAATCATTCCTTCCCTAGAATCCTCCACCACCCCAAGCTTCGTTTTTTCTGGAAATTTCTCTTCCACCGCTCCGAATTTATGGAAATTTCTCTTCCACCGCTCCGAATTTATGGCCCGCTCCGATGCAGGATCCGGCATCGCGCTCGCTCCGGCCCGTATACACCTTCTCTATACGAGCAGCCCAATCTTTCTTCCTACCAAGTTCTTTGAGTTCAGCAGCTTTTGTAACCGCCCAAGTATGTGGATCAAGCTAGTGACCATTCTTGTTGCCGTGTATGCAGTGCTCGAGGCCAGTTTCCAGACGTGGCTTCCGTCCCACTTCCGCTTCGACAGACAGGTACTCCAGGACCTAGTCCAGGAAACTTTGCAGGCCCATCCAAACGGCAATGCCACCGACATCATGATCGACTTGGCGCCCCGTATCCAGCGTGCGTACCCCGGGCTCGTTAACGACTTGAATTTCGACGATTGGATGTACAATAATGCCGGAGGAGCCATGGGAACAATGTTCATCTTGCACTCCTCCATCAGTGAGTACTTGATTTTCTTTGGCACTGCCGTAGGTACTGAAGGCCATACAGGTGTTCACTATGCCGACGACTTTTTCACAATCTTAACGGGCCACCAGCTGGCGGCAGACCCCTGTTCGCTCACGCCTGAAATCTTCTATCCGGGCGACCAGCACCACTTGAAGAAAGGCCACGTGAAGCAGTACGCCATGCCCAGCGGCGCCTTTGCGCTTGAATTGGCCCAGGGCTGGATTCCTGCAATGTTGCCTTTTGGCTTTGTGTCTGTTGCGAGCCTGACGCTCGACTTCCATTCCTTCTATAGGACCGTGTACTTCACGGCAAGAGACATGCTCAAGAACTTGGCCCAGGGCAAGTTTTAAATCACCGACATATAGACTTCATAGGTATTAACCGCAGTCTTTGCTGGCTTCTCTTCCACTCCTAATATGTCGTCCAAAGAGCTGTGCTTGTTTGTGTATTATGCAAACGTATCCACACTGTAGTGCTCATGCCGCCTTTTCTCAAAGGGGCCAGCAGACACGTAACTTGCCGCTCGTTCCATCGCTTGGAGCATTGCAATGGCATGGACGTGACCGAGATTCAGGAACCTGCACGTTTAGCTTAGCTGATTCCAGAAAAGGCTTCTATTTCCGGATCGTTTGTCTTGCCTAAGCTTCAAATATCTCAGCGAGTCTTTGAAGGTTTTGCTTTTTATCAATACCAATGTTCAGTTTCACAAGCTGAGTCACGTGAAACGTGGAAGGAGTTTGAGCAGTCACCTCCAGCCCAGATCTGGTAATTGGGTGAAGCAGTTCCCAACAATCTTTCAAACAACCGCAAACGTGAGCAATGCCTTTAGAAATTTCTGGCGGGAGTGCACACATGATTGATTCCGGAATTGATTGCCCCTTTCTTTTTACCTTGTCTGTAAGTATGGCCAACATTTCAACAACCCCATCCGAATATATAGCTGAACCCAACTTCTCGGTAGGACAAATAAATTGGGTGAGGGTGACCATTCCTCTAGAAATAAAATTGAGAGTCTGTCACGATGCTTGATCAAAAATTAAAACAAGAGAGAAAGAACTCCACAATCTCTTGTCACGTTTTTCCATTGCATGTTGGGCTGCTCTCAATTTGCACCCATTAGCACCGCGTCACAACAGGGCGCACGTGACTTGACATGCACCATTGGCGACATTTGAATGTTGACAAGTTACGTTTCCATTTCTGCAAAAGCGCGATAATTTTGAGCAACGCGTTCTTGATGCTGTGCTCTTTCGAGCTGTTGGGTATTCAGCTGTTAATTTAAGACGCACCTTAAGGCGGTAGAGATCGGCTTTCTAAATTAGGCAGGCGTATCCGATGACTGTCGTAAATTGGCCGTATGTGCCGGAATATAAGATGGTCTCAGGCACGGCACGTATTAGTCTTGTATTAGGCTTTGATTGACGTCACAGGCTAAGTTTGGATCCTTGCCGAAAAATTCAAAAGCCCCTTGCAAATGTCATTCATAGCACCATAATAAGTTATTTTTGGAATACCATCGAGGTTTTGTTTTCTCTTTTGAGCGGGATTTACTGCTGGCGCGCCGTGAGTACTGCAAGAGCCCACAGTAGCGATGAGTAAACTGCGGGTGGGTCCAATACGCTTTTAGAGGCCCACCGCCTCAGCAAATTTCTTTTTATATTTGACTGACTGTGTCACGTGCTTATTTATACTCAGTGCCTCATTCCCCTCATTCTTACTTGGCTTCCTTTTTCTGCTACTTTTCCTCTTGAATTATACCTTTCGTTTTTTGCCTTTGTTTATAAAGCGTGAACTCGCGCCCGAACTGAGCCCTGGCCTTCCCGCCTCAAACGCCCTAAATTCCGCTGCCCGTTTCCCCACGCTTACAGGAGAAAAACTTCAACGTGGATTTGCAGCACTGTAGACCAGGGCTGAGCGGCTCCTTCTATATATCCCTCTGCTTGCCCCAATTTTTTTACACCCCCTGCCGTTGCTCCCTGATCCACGTCTTCTCTTACTAATATCGATGAACTCTCGCGGCTCGAATGAGCACAACCACCTCTTGCGCTCGGTGCTGAGGTCGTCGGAACTCTCCGACATCGGCGAGCTGGAAATCGTCGCTTATGTCCAGAGCCGCCGGGCGTCGATCGTGTCCGTTGGCACAAACAAGATCCCACGGCACTTCGCCTTGCAGCCCAAACCGTCGGGGGCAAACTTGGCGGAATCGCTCCACCGCGTGCGGTCAAACGTCTCCGCCTTTACCCACCACACCGATATCAACGACATCTTGTCAGTACACTCGGGTGCCATTTTAAAAGAACCCGAGACCTCCCTTGGCAATGAGGTGCGTGTTTTGATGCGCTACTCGGTGCCCTTGGTGATCACCTTCTTGTTGCAGTACTCGCTCACCGTGGCGTCGGTGTTTTCTGTGGGCCGCTTGGGCCTGACAGCACTAGCTGCTGTCTCATTGTCCTCTATGACAGCCAACATTAGCGGCTACGCGATTATTCAGGGTGTGTCCACGTGCCTAGACACGTTGTGTGCCCAAGCGTACGGCCGGCAGGACTACAACACTGTGGGCTTGCATTTCGTACGATGCACATATCTTTTAATGCTCTTGTACGTGCCAATGCTCGTGCTCTGGGTGTTTCTCTCCAGGCCTGTTTTGTCGTTCTTGGTCGGTCCCGATAAAACAGAATTGGCATACTTGGCTAGCACATACTTGCAAGTGTTGGCTTTGGGGTTGCCTGGATTCATAGTCTTTGAAAACTTGAAGCACTTTCTACAAGCGCAAGGAATTTTCCACGCCTCCACGTACGTGTTGCTCTTCTGTGCACCGCTCAACGCATTCTTGAACTATCTTTTGGTATGGGATAAGCGTGTCGGGCTTGGATTCATCGGGGCCCCGCTCTCCGTAGTTATTACAAACTGGCTCATGTGCTTCATGCTTTTAGCATACACTTTTTATATCAATGGCTACCAATGCCTCCCCCGCGAACTGCTTTTGAACACTATCTTTTTTCGGAACTGGACCAAAATCATCAACTTGTCTGTGCCAGGTGTGTTGATGGTCGAGGCTGAGTGGCTCGCCTTTGAAATTATCACATTCACGGCGTCCACGTTCGGCACCGAAGTTTTGGCTGCGCAATCCATTGTGTCCACCACGTGCGTGTTGCTTTATCAGATCCCGTTTGCGCTCTCTATCGCCGCATCGACTAGAATCGCTTGGTTTATTGGTGCCGCCTCAAAAAAGGCAGCTGTAACTGCATCCCATGCAGCAATGTACAGTGCTCTTGTTCTTGGATCTTGCAACGCGGTGGTACTCTTCTCGTTCAGAAGTTTCTTTGCATCCTTATACACCAGCGATGAAAAGGTTTTGGATATCGCCGGCACAGTGTTGATAATAGGTTCTGTGTACCAGATCAACGACTTTTTGGCATGCGTGTCAGGAGGAATCTTGCGTGGCCAGGGTAGACAAAAAATCGGCGGCATTCTTAACTTGGTTTCTTACTACTTGATCGCCTTGCCTTGTGCATTCTTCTTTGCCTTCTACTTCAAGTGGGGGCTTATTGGCTTATGGCTTGGCATGATTATTGCGCTCTTTTTTGTTTCTGTCTTACAGACTTACTTTGTCTACGTCAGCGATTGGGAATACATTATTAAAGAGTGTATTAACGAGGGAATTCTTGAGGACGGCAACCTCAACATTGACGCTCATTCCGCTGTCCCTGCAATGCTGTCAAACTTTCTTATTTAAGAAGATTCAACTTTGGGTCAACTACAAATCGATTTTCAGCAAAAGGCATGGATTATCGCAAACTAAGGCATGGATTATCGCAAACTTGGTCCTGATTGTCGCAACTTGGTCCTGATTGTCCGAACAGTTTGGTGATCTTTCTTGAAAAACGCTGGGTTTGAGCCAAAAAATAATAGAGCTAACCCCCAATCGGTTTGTGTTCAAGCTTCTTTTCTGAGATTAGCCCGGGCCCACTATCACTCAAAGAGGGTGTACTACTTCACGTGCATGAATGTGAGGAGCTCAAACATTACTTTGAGTGACTCTTATTGAAACTTGCATCTTTCTAGAGCGTTAAAGCCTTCGTCTCGACTCGATTCTTATATCACACAATTATCTTCAGTATAACCAAGATGTTTGGAAATACCAGCCTGAGAAAGAAAGATGTTTTATCAATATCATGCATCTCAAAGACAGAGATTTTAATATGGCATGTGAATCTACAGCGTGTCAAGCTTCAAGTATCAAGAAAATTTACAGGAAGCGCCTCCCTGGGGAAAAGACTTTGACACTTTGGGAGCGCCAGCAAATGACAACAACTTAACGTGATTATTTATAGAGTTTGAGGAAAGTTCACTTCCTAATGATGTGATAGAGCGAAGCAGGATTGCTTGAGATGATGATATTGTGTCTGCTATACATCTCTTCCTTTGACCCCAGCACTATACATGAAACAGCTATGTCTCTCTAGGTGTCTGTGTCTATAGTTAGTTCCATAATCTGGTGAACCTGCTCTTCTTCGTGCTCATAGCTTCGTCGGTCCTATCGCATCTACAAATATTACACTGGAAAGTTTCTGAACAAACCTGAAATTTACCTAAGCTTTTTTGGTATTTCTGGGGTATCAAAAGTCGACACGCAGATCGAACGGAAGTTGCAAGCTTGTGAAGTCAAATTCCCTTAAGATTTTGCCACCAACTTCGACGCTCATCTGAGGAGTTGTATCGTTGAAAGCTTAAATAAAATACACCAACGCCCTCATTCCTGGTCGACGGATTTTTGCGTGTACTTTTTAAGCACAGTGTATGTCACCATAATATCCAATACGTAAACAGATACGGGCCAAGAGGACCGTCCAGGCCGTGAATAACGGAAGGAGACGGGCCGAGTTTCGAAACTTGGTACGTAGCTGGGAGCTGTTTGAAGGTTTTTATAAACATCATTCATACAGTTTTGCTCCTTTAATCAGATGAATCTAACAGAAAAAACATGGTGTCCACAACAATAATTTTCCACAATCATCGCGAATGGGTTCCCTTGTTGCGAGGAGATATATCTGTTGCCTCTTATGTGTGTTTTCAGTAGATATTGCTCATGATAAATGGGGCACAAACAGCATTAAATAAATTTTCGACGCTCGCTCAGTTTCGAATATTCCCTTTCAACGGCCTACCCATGAAATCCCGGATACACCGATACGAGTAGTTGCGAGACCCGTATACCCAAGAAGAATGAAATCCAGATATATCCTCCCAAGACAGATCAGAAGGAAGAGTATCGTGAAAATTCCCTAAACAAGCCATGACCATCCATACAACTTTTGAAAACGTTCACTTGGTGCTGTACAATCTGGTGCCCTGATCCATTCCTTACAGCTTGTGCCTATATTTAACATTTAGTGCTCATTTATGTTGAGCAAACTCCTTCCCCATCCATATTTCACTCCAATGTTTCAGTAACTCACCCGGCTTTCCATCATATAAACTTTTTCGCGAATGTAATAATAAGCGGATGGCCGCGAGACGCCTTTGTGCATTCCAAAAAGCTTAAAACCTGAAGTAAAACACCTCAAAAGCACATTTGGGAATGCAAGAGAACCTGATCAGATAACTCCCAGCACATGGCAGAAGGGCATTGGGGCAGAAACAATTCTCTTCTCCCTTCAAATAACCATCATTCCGGAAGACGTCGGTCTGCATATAACGGGGGCTCTCCGGCATGAAATTGGCTTTCCCGAGCCGGACATATTCATAATTTTCGAGAAAAAGAATAGAAGCAAGTGGGAGTAAATGGCCTGATTCGCTTGAGTTTTGAGGCTTTACAATTGGCCACGTAACAGTCAATGCACGAAAATTATCCATGTCGCCTCGCGATAAGGTAGACTGCATTCAAGTGTATCTTCCAAAAGAGGAAGCTTCCTGTTTCGGACAATACATTCAAAGCTGCATTTACGACAAAACCTTTTCCGAGACTTCTCTAAAGCTTGCATCGTCCAGAGTATTTCTCTACACCCTCCAGCCACGTTCTTGGAGAAATTTAGAAGTATGGGCTAAAACAAGAGGAATAGAGGAGGACTGACACTGCCATGAAAACACCCGATTTTCATTGATGGCGGAACATTTCAGTCCCAAACCCGGACAATAGACCTGTGTTCGCTTCGGAAACTTGGCACGAAAATGCCCCTATTATGATATCAGAGAATGTGCGGCCAGATGTCCTGTGCACACATGCGCGATTTCGGCTGGCTTACAAACCTGCGTCAAGAGTTTCCCGCTTTGCACTCGCTTACGCGTATCCGGTGCATATGCAAATATTTTTCACAAGCCCGAGATTTATATACAGCACTAACCGAACGGATTTGATTGTCCAAGTCTTTACTCTGCATGTAGCCCACGATGATATGGTTCCCCCAAACATACATTTAAAGTTCTGGCACCACCTACTTCTTGTCGGCCGTTGTTTTTTGAAGACGTGACAGGCTTTAGTACATCGATTCCTACCGCTTCCAAGTCTGGAACTCCACCATATACCATATCGCCTAATTTCTTCGGATATACATCTGGACCGCCCTAAACTCTGCTGCTGTTTATGCCCAGATTCACCAATGACACTGACTTTGATGAGCCCCCCAGAATACAACTCCCAGGTCCACGTGCCTTCCATTCATCACACCTATCGTGGCGAAAATGTGACCTTCAACCAGTATAAGTATCCGGCTACTCTCTACGAATCTGAGCTCCGCAACCATGCCCTTGTTGTCAACGAATACATCGACGAAGTCACCGAAGCGATGCAGGAAGCACTTGAAAGAACAAAGCCATTGGCCCGGTTTCTTGCGCATCAGCCATATCTCACTCCTTCAATCCGTTTCAAGCTCTTGGACTTTGGCTTGAAATTGCTGGTGCGGTTGAAGGTGCTCCCATTTGTCTTTTGCCGTGCGGTAAGACTTTTTGACCGCTACTGCCTGAAAGCAATATTGTTGCTTGCACATGGCCAGCTCCTTATGGCGACGTGTCTTTGGATCGCCGCAAAGATCCACGGTGGAAATTGCCATTTTGCCAACATGCATAGCGAACTGCCACAGCCAGAAGTCCGCTCGGTCCTGGATCTAGGATATGGCGCTGGCGCCAGATTCAATGGTCCCACTCAGCGGTACAGGCTTCCCAGAGTCACGGAATTAATCAGGCTCTGTGGTTCCCGATGCAACTACAATTCCAAGATGTTCCACCAAATGGAGATCGCAGTCATGGTGTCTTTGGACTGGGACCTCACAGAGCCGGGAATCGACGACTACTTGATTTCCCTGGATGAGCTCAACACCAACCACGATGCCACAAATGGATCATCCGGGCCCTGTGACCAGGAGTTCCGTCGCATCAAGCAGTTCATCGCGTACGCTGCCTGTTTTCTGTATGAGACTGTAGGCTTTAGTCCTACGCAAGTGGCCAAGGTCGCAATTGATCTCATCAATCAGACCTTCAAGCTTCTGAGAAGAGACCCGAAATTCCAGGTGCACAACCAATGCGTTGATATCAACGACTGCAACCCCGATCACGCTGGAAGCAATATTCTCAAAAAGCTCTTGGTTTCCGCCGTGGCCAAGTCACCGGACTTCCTCTTGGACCTTTTCGCCGACAAAGGACCCCAGCAACTTTTCTCCCTTATGGGCAGCCCCAGCTTGTTGCTAACCATAGAGATCCCAAAACCGCCAAGTTTGCTGTCCCAAAACTACTCCCCCTCCTCTTTGGTTTCATCACCCAGCTCATCCAAATTCGGCAACAGTCCAGTCACACCAAAAGAGTACAAATACGAGAGAGTTGAGGTGGCCAGGTCAGTTAAAAGACTCGCAGAACGACCACGCATTGTGGCCAGCCAAGAAGAAGTCGGTTTTAGACCTTTCCGTGGAAACACTCCCGTTTTGCTCACCCCAACACCAAGCCTGGCAAACTCATACAGCCACCACTACCCAAGTATACTTCCTCCCTCCTCTACAAACTATACACTGGGCAGCACCTACCACTCTAGTGGAAGATCGTCAAAGTCCCCGAAGCGGAGTGAAATATTTGATCGAGAAAGGCCCAAACTTGGGGTAGCGACGCCCTCAAGCAGTGAAAACGAAAGCAAAGACCGAGGTTTTGCTGACGTCCCTGCACCCATGTTCAAACGGTTCTTCTAAGTATTGAACAGCCTTTTTGGATCTACGATCACATCCACTAGATCATGGAGATTGCGCGTACATCTTTCACTGGCTTTCTTGTGGAGACTGAACTTCTCGAAATCAAAGCTATCGGCACATCCAGGAATACACCCATGTGCAGTAGTCCCATCTTCAGGTTGATCGGCCAGACCGGAAAAGCTTCCGTGCACGTGACAAGGACCGGGCTATGCTAGAAATCTTGCCAAAATGGGGTGTAGTGAAATTCCCGCCTTGGCACGGCGAAGTAGTGCAAGGTTTTGTCCCTCTGGGTCAAAGAAAATACACAAATATTTTATTTTTCATTCTTTCCGCCAAAGCTTTGCCTAATACGGACCGCAGTACATTGCAGGCCACATGTAGGAAACATACGAGAGATGCATCAGAAGCAGAGGCCACGAGATGTTATATCCTGGACATAAGTGATTGGGGATTTTCTGCGTGGAGGGTTTACATTCTGGGCTTCTGGAACTGAGCTTTTCCCGGCACCTGTGAGTCAGTAGTTGATTGAATAGATAATCCACGGATCTGGATTCGCAGAAAAGTACTGGTCATGGCGGATATATCTCGGGTTCGAAGGGGGCCATTCCAACCTACACGGTATTAGATATGGCGGGAGGTGCAGGGAATAAGCACCAGGGGTGATGTGTGGTCTTTGATCGTGGGAGGATGTCGAAGAAAAAACCTAACCCATGCATAACTCTGAACAACAGAAAAAGGGGAAAGACCTTTGGGGAAATATTAGTCCAAAAACTCGGCGGTGCGGAAATTTGGCTCAAAAAGGAAGTAATAAGGGCGGGCGAACAACCGGAAAAAAAGTATGTGCGGCTCCTAACAGACTTCTAAAAAAGGGGAAGTTTGGATCACGGCTTACTGAAATCTGAGAATTGTGATTCTATTTCAGGCTTGGCAAATTTCCTCTTTGAGGTAAAATACATACAGCTCCAAATCACCCAAGCTAAATTTCGCGGCACAACAGACCGGGCGATTCACATCTGAACGTGCTATTTTGAAACCAAGACTTCTGGAAACTTGACATGCCTAAAGGCTTACTCGTGTTTCTGTGAAGGACCCATGAGCGAGAGATATCTCATATGGCTAAGAATACCAACATCTTTGGCTTTGTTTTCGATCTGGCGCTCATGGCGAGGATTCTTTTCAGGTGCACATTTGGGCGTTTATGGCGGGTACCTCCTCAAAACAAGTCTTTCCATTTAAGGTGAGATTCTTGCAACCATGTGTTCCTTTATGCAGCTGCAGTGACCGCCATTCCGATCAAGGGGCACCACGGGTATCATAACCTTCATCATTAGCATTTCAACGTCGGAAGCAATGTCGATAGCATTCAAAGTGTTAGTGGGCTGATTTCACATTAATAATTCGAAACCGGACATCTCTCCCCTGACACAGGCAGCTTTAGAAGGTGTACAAACAGATGATTGGTATATCTCTGCTGCAGGGCGTTTCTGAGTGTCGATATGAAGGTTGGCTGGCCTTCAATAGGTCTTCTACGCTTTGAGCATAGATTCGATATATTCCAGGATCTGGGAATTCCCAACGTGCTAAATCTTCCAAGTGCCTTGACGAAATACCCGACAAGTAGAATGAAATGCTCGGATTTCGCTTCATATTTCAATTGTGGCTCGCATGTGATACATATCCGCTTGTTCGAATTCAATCATGGAGGGCTACACTCAAGCGTGAGGGCTTGTACCGACGATCACTTGATGATGGGTCGCGGCCCGTTCAAGTTGTCAACGCGGCCAGCATCTCAATATTTGCCGGCACCACAATGGAACGGATACCTGTTGGTATTTCAGAAAAATATAGGGTATTTTCGCACGACCCGAGTCCCAATCCATTGAACCTAGATGTACCGCTTCCGGCAGAGTCTATTGTTTGATCATCTGCAGTCCAAATGGCATACTAGTCTGAACTACGGATCACGCGATTTTCGCGCTACTATCCGGCGCCTTTTTGAACCACTGCTATTTCCTTGTGCGGAACAAAACAACGATTGTAGCCTGCATGCACAGAACAATAGCGCGGCTGAATTACTTGACTCAGGCACAAAAAGGGGTACGCCAAGAAGTGCGCCGCACGTGCCGGTGGTCACGTGCCCAGCTCTGATCCCCGGCGTTGCTGCCACATGTGCCCAATATTTTTAGGCAGTACTCAAGCGAGCTCTGTCAGGCCCCCACATGCCTCCGACGGTGCCGGTGACGGGGCCAAACGCGGCTCAAAAGCTTCGGCGCAGCATTCAAACACGGCTTGATCCGTCTAAAATAAGACACTCAGTGTACCTCGGTCACGTGACACGTCCCTGGCCTTGACCAGATGAAGCTGACGCCGGCAAATCTGCCACTTGGCAAAAACCACTGCTCAACTCCAACTCATTTTTCGAGTGGTGCTCTAGGATTCAGACACAGCCTTCTTCTTGCTGTGTCCTGTATATACCGCGGCAAGCCTCGCGCAACAGTTCTGGGTAGGGCGTTTTTCCCACTCGTGAAGAGCACACAAGTTTCATTAGCAGCACCACTCTTCAGCTGAGCCCGAAAAACAAGCACACACTCAACACAGTCACGTGACGCCGCTGGACCAGACTCTTCCTGCGCGCCATAGCTCACACTTTTCTAGCCCCTGCCGCACACATCCACTTTCTCGGCGGCTACCTGACACCAGACGTTAGCCAGACACAACTGACCTCAGAACTGATCACACAACTGATCGCACAGCTGATCACACAACTATATCTTTCAATATGACCTCTTTTTCCGCGCTTTTTGGTGCGTTGTGCGTGCTCCTACAGCTTGTGGGGGCAGAGCCGAATATGGAGGAGTTGGAGGGAACCTGGTCGTCCAAATCCAACACGGTTTTCACGGGTCCAGACTTCTACGACCCCGTGGACGAGCTTTTGATCGAGCCAGCTCTTCCCGGCATCTCGTACTCGTTCACATCTGACGGCTACTATGAGGAGGCGCTCTACCGAGTCACGTCCAACGCAGTGGACCATTCGTGTCCCATTGCATCCATGACCTACCAGCACGGCACATACGAAATCTTGTCCAATGGGAGCTTGGTGCTCACGCCGATCGCCGTTGACGGAAGACAGCTCTTGAGCGATCCGTGCGGGTCCAGCTCGTCCAATGCCGTGTATTCGCGGTACGTGCAGTCGACGTGGTTCGAGAAATACCAGGTTTCTGTGTCGTCCTACTATGGCCGCTACATGCTCCAAATCTACCAGTTCGACGGCTCCAAAATGCAGCCCTTGTACTTGGCGTATAAGCCGCCTGTGATGTTGCCCACGTACGCGTTGAATCCCACGGATGCTGCGTCGGAAACCTCGTCTTCCTTGAGAAGGCGGATCAAGCGGTCCTTGGAGAACCTGTACCGCACCAACGCGGTGCGAGACTTCTCGAGCCCCAAACTCGACATGGTTTGGTGGGCTGCGGTCGGCGTGTTGGGCGCCTCATCTGCAGCCTACGTGCTCCGCGGATAGTAGGGGCACATTTTTCTGCCTGTTTAGGTATCGCTGTATATTTGAACGTGGGCCCGGTATTGTGGCGACGAAAAACTTGTTTTTCCCGGTCCGTGAAATCAAGCCCGGTGAACGAGCTCCTGTTTCCTGTCACAGTGTATAGCATAAACCACGCATGAACTTGCGACAAGTGACTGTAGCCCCGGCTCCAAGGGCTTTGGTACGCTTGGGTTAGTGACCCCTCCTTAGACTCACGTACGGAAACCTTGTTTCGACTTTCCCCCCAAATGATGACCAAGTTTGACCAGTTTCTGAGCATTAACTCGAGTTGCCCCAGCTTCAACCGGGGCGTGCACCATGCTAACACCGCTGGTCCCGTCAGACAGTCGATCTCTCTCACCATAGCTACAGCTCTAGGTCGACGAGTGAACGGAGCGGCCCATGCACATATGTTTCCTAGTCCGCGTCCTGCTTCTTATGCAACTTCGTATGCCGAGCCAAGTTACCCGAAGACAGAAACGCTTTGGAACATACAGGGCATTCAAAAGGCTTTTCGCCAGTATGTGTTCGCAAATGATCAAGCAAATGGGCTTTCGAAGATAGCGTTTTCCGGCAGCTGGGGCATGCGTGCAGGGCTGGTTTGAGGTGGCTCTCTTTATGCCGATTCAACTCGTTTCTCGAGGCTAGCCTCTCTTGGCAGACCCGACACTGGTATACTTTCTCTCGCGTGTGAGTCCTGATATGAGCGCTCAAATTCCCCTTCAACGAGAACTGCCTATTGCAGAGCCCACACACAAAAGGCTTCTCCCCGGTATGGCTTCTCATGTGATAAGACAAGAGGCTCTTTTTGGGAACGCCTTTCTTGCAAACTGTGCACTCGAATGCATGTCCTCCCGTGTGGGATCTACTGTGGTGAGTCAATGCATTCTTGGAAGATAATTTTTTGTGACACACGGAGCACTCGTGGGTCTTTCCTAGAGTGTGGCTTCTCATGTGGACGTTCAAATTCCCCCGCAAAGAAAACTGCCGGTCACAAAACAAGCAGACATATGGCTTTTCGCCCGTGTGCGTTCTGACGTGGCAGACCAAATCGCTATGCTTGAGGAGTGTCCTCGAGCAGAATTCACATTCAAGTTTCGCGCCCCTGGAGAATGTTGGTGAAGATTCTGTTTCGCCGTCTGCTGGTTTTTGAGCGCGGACCTTTCGATTGATCTCTCCAAACGCCTCGACGAGTTCCCGGATTATTTCTTCCTTGGCCAACCTATCAACCAGTATGTCTGGAAGTTCCTGCCGTTCTGGTTCACGACGCTCGTGATATGGCAAGCCCTGCAAAGACCCAGTTTCGACGTACTCCTCCCATGACTTGTTTCCGATAGTTGTAGCTGTTTCATGAGGACTCGGCCTTTTTGGAGACCCAACTCTATTTTGTTCCAGAGCAAAATGGTCGTGAGTGGGATTTTCCCACGCGTCCTTTTCCGTCGGGTCATGACTGCTTGTAGCTTGAGAAATGTGCGTAGGTTGAGACCGAAATGAGCTGATGCTCACGGTATAGGAGTCTGGTTCAAACCCACTGTAAAGAGTTGTCCCACTTTCGAGATTAGTTTCGGAATCATTTTCTTTATGGGGCGGTAAAGTTTGCTTTTCCCCCTTTTTTCCCAGCAGCTGTGCTGAAGGAAACTGATCAAGGGAAATTGAGTTCGCATCTTGAGCTTTCACAATCCCCAGCTGTCTCGTTGGTGTTGTTTCCGTTGAAATGGCCTCTTTTGAAAGACACAAGTATTTGTGCCGTTTGGGCTCATTTGGTGTTTTATCGAAATGGTCTTGAGCAGACCCATCGATACGTATATGGCTCATGATTCCCTTCATATTTGGTGTGGCTGGGTTGGTTCGAGGGCGTAGCTTTGCATACTGTGAAGCGTCAACTTGAACAGCAGGCCTCAGCATTTTCAAACGAGAGACGTGCCCTATCGAAGCAGAAATATCCTGCAATCTTTTTCTATCTTGAGGCAGCCGCATCCGAATAACTTTAGTTGGGCTGTGAGAAAAATCAGACCCTTTCCGGCTGGCTTGAGAATCGTCCTGTTGGACATCGCTATGACCTGGAATACGACCAGCGGCATTGGGCTTGATATTCTCGCTCGCTTCAATTCTGGCATTCAAAGTGATTGAGTTTTCCGGGATAATACCTGCTTCGTCTTCCCTGCAACTTTCGATATCTAGTTGTTGGGGCCGTCGTTCTAGCTTCCCACGTGCAATGTGAATCGCTCCATGCTTGGATTTCTGCAGAGAAGAGGTATTTGTGGGATCTTTCTTCCGGTCTAGAAAGCTCTCAGATGACGCCAATTCAGTTTTTGGATTTCTATGTGTGCTAGACCTTGTTTGGCGTGTGTTTATTGTGGTCGGGTACATGGTATGGGTGCAGGAGAAGTGCCAGATATACTTCCATCGATGCCTATGGACTTTGTCGCGTGATCTTGAAGATAAGCAGGCTTTGTATCTTAAGACGGGCACACCAGTGACCAGTAGCCGCTGAATGATAGTGATTGTGCTGATAAGAAATGCCAAGTTTGGCAGGTGCAGATGAAGGAACATATCAGTCCCTGCACACAGGTTTGAGTTTCTCGGAGTCCACTATGCGCATATCCGTGCCTCTACATGCGTCATACGTCTCTAGGAATACCGCAGTGAGATAACGCGTCAGCAGACTGGATTTCTTTTTAGAAAGTACATTCTACCTGATGTCGCATTCGAGGGCAGGGATTGGATATCTCAATTTGAGATTTGAATGGAATAGTTGCCGTTTATTGGCATGTGTTATTCCTAGTATGGGGCAAATAAATGCTATCCCAAACCTCTGAACAAAACATCGGCAAACTCCTGTACTGAAAACCATCTATCAGTCTAGGTTCAGGTGTTTGACCTTTTCATAGAGGTGTCCAGAGGTCCCATGAAGTTCAAGTACAGATTCAGTATATCCCAACTGTTCCCGCCCAATGCTTTTCCATGGGCGCATAGTTAAAGCCCGTCATTGATTCAATTCTGCAACGCATAGATCACCTTCAAACACAGGTATAGGCACCGCTTAATATAACTAGGCCTTTTTGTCACTCTCTGCTAATCTCATGTAGGCCGATGTATCTATAATCCACTGGGCTCCAGGACCTCGGGCAAAATAAAAAAGACGAATTCGGGAATCTAATAAGCCCTAACCAAAGAAATGAAAGTGCACACAGAGTAAGATAAACGAAAGGATCGGAATGATCTGAATGGGTTTTTGATAAATAGAATATAAAAAGTTCTCGGGAAAATCGGATATTCAGATAATCACATAATCACAAATTCACATATTGACATATTTAGATAAACAAACCAACAGAATTAACCGAGCAAGCCGCACCCAATAACCAAGTGCGCAATTTGGCTCATGAATAACCCAAAAGACAAAACAAAACTAACGGAGGAGCCCGTATTAAAATTGCCCGATGATTGTTGCAGCCCCAACCTCAAAAGTCCCGAAACAACGGTCCCTTCCATAATCCTTCCACAATCCACCCATAGTCCACCTAAAATCACTCCCACCTATCCCTTCATGACCTGCACAGCCCGCGCCTCCGCGAACTACTACTTTCTTCTTATCCTCAGCGAATCTTGTACTCCTACCAACAAATCACAGATCCGCCCATACCCGGCCCTTTTTATACAAAACGCCCCCGCATTCTCCCATCACCACCAGTATTCACGGTAGCATACGCGCAACCAAAAAAAAGCAGCGTTTGCCAACTCCTTCCCCTTTTCCCCCTAGTTAGCCGCCGGCGCTCTCCCACAAAATGTCGTGGTTTGCCACTGACCCCGCCACGGATTTGGACGCCAAAATCGAGGAGGCCACATCCGAGTCCATTCCCAACGGCGAGATGGATATGGCTGTGGCCATGGAAATCACAGATCTCATCCGCAGCAAAAAGGTGCCGCCCAAACAGGCCATGCGGAGCTTGAAAAAACGCTTGACCAAGGTCTACGGAAACCCCAACACGTTGGCAGCCGTGCTCAAATTGGCAGACGTGTGCGTGAAAAACGGTGGCGCACACTTCGTGGCAGAAATCAACCTGAAGGAGTTCATCGACTACTTGGTGGAGTACATCTTCAAGGTGCACTACGACACCAAGAACTACCGAGTGTACTCTTCCGAGGCCAAGCATGCGCTCGGTACGCAGATATTACGCCTCGTGCAAGAATGGACCTTGTACCTCCAGGGTCAGCCGCAGGGCAACTACTTGGCCAAGGCACACGCGGCGTTGGTCAGCCAGGGCTACGAGTTTCCGGCCGTGGCCGCTCCGCTTGCTGCCAACGCACTGAACTTCGTGGACTCTGCCGTGCCACCCGACTGGGTAGACGGCCGTGAGTGCATGATATGCTACAACCCGTTCCTGGTCATGAACCGCAAGCACCACTGCCGCGCCTGCGGTGGAGTGTTCTGCCAGTCACACTCCAGCAACTGCGTGCCCTTGGTAGCGCTCGGCATTCTCCAACCTGTACGTGTCTGTGACGACTGCTTCCAGATCCACAACCACGCGGCGGGTCGCGACGGCGCGCCGAAGCCAGGCCCGGCCAAACGGGACGTGCCCGCCGACGACGACGACGAGCAGCTCCGACGAGCCATCGAGTTAAGTCTCCAGGACACAGGCGTACAGGCCACGTTTGAATCTGCTCAGCGGCCGCCCTCGCCGCCGCCGGGTCACGTGGAGCCGCCCCCTACCGATGACGACGCAGAATTGAAGGCCGCCATGGCTGCCAGCTTGGCTGAGTACCAGCAGGAACAGGTCATCGGAGTGAGTCCTGCGGAGCCCGGCCCTCTTCCTGAAGCTGGCCTGGAGTTTTACCTGGGCATAATGCCCTTCAACACTAGCGCGTACCAGGGCACGGGTTCTCCTTATGGAGGCAACCAGCCGGCACAGTCACACCCCGATATACAACTGTCTTCCTCTCAGCACAATCCGCAACCCCAGCAGCAGCGACCACCTCTGCAGCCAGAACCACTGCTGCGCCCGGCAGAAGACTTGTCGGCGCAGGAGGAGGACGACATCAACTTATTCGTCCAGCTCATGAGCGGCATCAAGAGCGACCCCTCCAAACAGGCCGGCATCTTGTACGACCAGAACTTGGCCGAGTTGCACGGGCGGGTCTTGCGCTTGAAGCCGAAGTTACACCGCGCGCTCCGCTCCTCCATCGAGAAGCACGAGTTGTTTTTGGAGATGAACAACAAGATCAACTCCATCACCCGCTTGTACGACCAGTTCTTGGACCACAAACTCAATCAAACGTACAGTAAACACAGTGTCTCGCTGCCGGGTGCCGTGTATAGTCAGCCACAACAGAACAACGCGTCCCGCTACGCCCCGCTGTTTTATGAGGATATGAACAGTCTGCTGGTGGCATATTCCCCCCATGCTGGCTCGCAACTTGCCAGTCCACAGACAACGGGCTACCAACTTCCTTACCAGGTTACGGCCCCACAAAGCTTGTCGTATCAGCCTTCGGGGTTTCCGACCCAGCAAACCGCTCCCCAAGACGAGCCGTATCAAAACATTGCACCACCGGGTTTGTCTTATCAAACTTCCTCACAGGAGAGGCCCAATCTACACACAGGTCCACTTCTGCACACGTCCCAAGCTAGTGGCCCACGGCCCAGCGAGCCTCAAAGCATGGAACCATCGGCAGGATACCTTTCTGCCTTCCCCGAAGTCGCGACTCACGAGCAGCTGTCTGACAAGCCAAATGAGTCACCCGAGTTCTCCGAGCAAATCACTCACGCGGCGTACGGCTCAAGTTCCAAGAGGAGAGAATCTCGCGCTCCATACCCGGCGGATCTTGGCAATTTCGATCAAAACGGTGACTCGAGCCACGAAAACGTTGAGGCTGCGGATGATGGCACGGGACTGCAGGACCAGCACTACAAAAACGCTAGTGTAACCGCTTACCCGCAAGTGCCATCCAGTCCGCCCAGTGACGGCTTGAGCGATACGGAAAGTATAGCGAGCAGATACCCTCCAATAGAAAAGAGGTACGACGAAAGCAACGGCGATGTTCCCAGTGGTGGCCCGCGCGAGCATGCGTCTGCTAGATTTCCTCTGTTGAATGACTTAGGTCTTCCAGAGTTAGGGCTGGAGCTGTCGACAGGCTTGAAGAGACTAGCGACGAATGAGTCAAGGATATTCAAGGCGGAGCCTGAGCCGCTCATTGAGTTGTGAGTGCAAAGCACACGCTACAAAGGTTGAGAATATGTGGATACCTCAACAATAGTATCTGCAGAATCCCTGTTTTTAAGACATCACGCAATTTAATACCAAGTGTTCTTTTGAACCACAGAAAAGAGCCTTTGGATTTAATGAGCATGTTCCGCCGCGTCCGCAATCTACTACGGGGCCCTCGCACTGAGACCGGTTGCGGTGGTAAGGAACCGTGTGATTGTGTGCACACTGCGCTCACTGTTCAAATCGAAAAAAATTTTACCGAATTTTCCAATTTCTCATTATTCTCTAGAAACCCTTTCTTTATCTACGAGAGCTGCCGCTTGAAGTTCATCAGCTATCTTACTCACCAGTCCAGTGAGTATCAGAAAAAGACTTGTCCTTATTGCCCAGAAATCTACCTAGCGTTGCTTGTGAATTTCTGCAATCCATCACCGAATCAGTTCAGACGAGTCCGAAATTTATTCAACCCCGTCGTTCCAAGTTATGGCACCTTCCGTTGAAATTTTGAATAATGCAGAATCCTATTTAATTGCGGAAGATGCTATTAAAATACCAGCCAACCCGGCGGGAAATGTCCCAGGGGATGTTCACTTTGTGGAAAAGAAATCTTCTCATGATGGCTCTGAAGAGTGGCCAGATTTAGTCAAAACGGCTTTGCTTGCCCAAGTTGACCAGATCGACCATGACGTATGCGATGCTGGCGACGAAGATTCGTTTTTTGTGGCAGATTTGGGGCAAGTGGCCAAAGCCTACAGGCTCTGGGAACAGAAGTTGCCTCAGGTCCACGCGCACTATGCAATCAAATGCAACACTGACGAAAAGGTTGTGAAGTTGTTGGGGTCCATGGGGGCCAATTTTGACTGCGCTTCGAAAAACGAGATTGACACCGTGTTGCGTCTTGGGTTCGAGTCTTCTCGTATTGTGTACGCCAATCCGTGCAAAACTAACTCGTTTATCCGCCATGCCAAGAACTCCAACGTCAACTTGACCACTGTCGACAACAAGCAGGAGCTCTACAAGTTAAAGAAGTTCCACCCGGAGTGCAAAGTGTTGATCAGAATTGCCACCGATGACGAGTCTGCACAGTGCAGATTGTCCACCAAGTTTGGTTGCACCCTTGAAACTGCCTTGGAAGATTTGTTACCTGAGTGTTTGGAATTGGGAATCGACGCTGTTGGCGTTGCATTCCATGTGGGCTCTGGTGCGAAAGATTTCGCCTCGATCTTTCAGGCAATTAAACAGGCCCGGATGATTTTCGACAAGGCACAACTATTGGGCGTGCCAATGAACTTATTGGACATCGGCGGTGGATTCGAAAGAGAGACCTTCGAAGAGTCATCTCGCATGGTGCGCTCTTCTTTGAAGAAGTTTTTCCCCTCCGAGTATGTGGAGCGCAACGGCGTGCGCATCATTGCAGAACCAGGGCGGTTCATGGTAGCGAATGCCTTTACTTTGGCCACCCATATTATTGCCCGCAGGGACTTGGATCAGGCCACAGATGGCATGGAAGCCATGCTTTACATCAACGACGGTGTGTACGGAAACTTGAACTGCATTCTCTTTGACCACCAACACCCTGTGGCCAAAATCTTGAAGAGCGATGGCCGTTTATACAATGACATTGGTGAAAAGGACGCCGAGGGATACACTTTCCTGCTCTGGGGCCCTACGTGTGACGGGTTGGATTGTGTGTCGCCGCGGGCTGTATTGCCCGCAAATGTGCACGTCGGCGACTGGCTCTACTTCTCCAATTTGGGGGCGTACACTTCTGCTGCCACCACCTCGTTTAACGGATTTAGCGGCCGGTCGGTTGTCAAGTATGTTTCTAGTCAATAAGGGGCTGATGAACTTCAGTAGCCTTGCTATAATAGAATTATCAAATTTCTACGAGCACCAAAGCGTAGCCTAGATGCGTTGTCTCCTCGTATCTATTCCCCGTGGTCTGGAGGACTATACTTTATCCACAGTGATGCCGTGAAGCGTGCGGTAGTGAACAGTCACTTAAACTTCTGAGAACAACACATATCTGAGTACTGTATAGCGCAAATTTGCCTTGTTTGTGTTATGACAAGCGATGGAGAAATATACCAAGGCGTCTCTATACCAAGGCGTCTCAGATGATCAGCATCTATACCGGCGTTCCCTGATGTGTGATGAGAGCTAGTAGCAAAAGCCGAATACACCATCTCACATTACTTATGATTTTAGATCGTTTGGATATGAAAAGCTCGACCCGATGGGACTCAGTAGGTCTGGGCTTAGCTGGTATATAGACATGTGATCGACATTAAAAAGGTGGTATTAATCCTCGCCAAGTCTGAATAGCCCTGCAGGCCGAACATATTGAACTGTGAATTAGTCTGTTCCAATTGTCTCACCAATGTTTTTGGCAATTTGACCAAACTGCCAAAATTTTACTAAGTTCATTGCCATAGAAGTATTCTACTTCGACATTTTGGCAATATCTTTCTGGTTCGGCTGGCTCTCGTCTGTCCTGATCCAGTCAGATTCTGTTGATATTCGTCAATATGGCCAATCATCAAAAGAGCTCAAAACTATGACCAGTCGCTGCTGGGATTAAATTTCAAAGGGTATGTTCCAGCAGTACTATACACAGTAGACTGGAGAAAATAGGATGCGTTATTCCTTTTTTGTGACCATGACTGGTGAATGAGGTTATGATCACTGGGACCAAACATGACAAGTGGATGTTAGATCTAGCCGGACACGAGGCGCACATATTTTTATCATTTCCTTCAGATCGTTTAGCTTGCAGTTTCTTCTCTTCGCGTATTTGTGGCTTGGCGTATGATCATTGGGTTTTGCCTCGATGGCGAATGATGCTTGGAGATCGCGGCGGATAAGGACGAAGTGATTACTAGCCGTGGAAGACAGGGCCCACAATCAGAGACTAGGAAACCGGGCATTTTGTGTTTCCGAGCCCAGCTGAACTTGAGACAGATTTGCAATTGAGATGCTACCGGAATGTCAGGCTTCATAAACTCCGGAACCGGATGATGTGCTATGAGTCATTCCAGGCTCAAGTACTGTTCTCCCCAAACATGTGATATAATTGCTCTCCAGAAGAATGCCGAGGCTCCTCCCATTGTTCTGGGCAGCTGCGGCGTTTGCATCTTCTTCTTGTCCATCTGGCTATTTTATAGTTCGGTACAGTATGGAGTAGCCGCTGTGAGCTGGACTGCCTAGTTTTGCCGCACTGGATATGTCAACACGTGACCTGGGGGCTCGGGTCATGACTTGGAACCCACGCTGTTTTCGAATCAAAGACCAGTATTTGGCAGCCAAATACCCCGACTCAAGGCCCTCCTCAATTCAAAATTCAGAAATCCACACTTTATCAGGGGCTGACCTGCCGGGGGTCTTGCTATGCTGTCCCATTCCCGGTCACGTGCACCCCTCTGTGCCGCTGCGGTTGCAAAACTCCGCCTAGCAGCAACCCCGCGCCTACCGCCTTATGCCTACTCCACGGTTTTCTAGTCCATGAATGACTACCCGCTCTATGAGCCAGGACTGGAAACAGCGGTTATATATGTAACAATTATCGTCTTGCTCTGTTCACAAGTACTCTCTCCGATTGATTTTTGGGGTGCTTTTCCGTTCTGTCCCCTGGTTGCCGATCGTCCTTTTTTTTGGATCTGGCGCCTATCCTCTCATGGGGCCACATGAGCCGCGGGCCTGTACCTGCCATCCAAGAGACCGGTCACCTAGGATTTGATCGCACGCTCCTCACGGGCATCTTCCGCCAACGAACAAACATTCAGGTTTTTGCAACAAAAACCCGGTTTCCTTCACAAAAAATAGACTTTCTGCAGCGAGACAGACGTTCCGGCACATTTCCCGGCCAAAGCTACCCTTTTATACCTCATCCCAGTCTTACTTTGCCGGCACACTGACCAGCCATTCAGCCAGTGGAAAATCTACGCCATGCTGGGAAACGCCAAGCAAAACAGAGACCACATCAAGAACGCCTTAGATGCCATCAGCCAGTCGCAGCTGCTGCCGAAGGGAAACAAATGCGACATCCGCATCTACACCACGGACGACGGGCAGCAAATCGATACCACGGATCGTGTGGTCAAGACCGTAGCCTATCCGGCCACATTCAACCCGAGTGATAGCGACGTCTTCTTGGAAAACGGTTTGCCCAACTGCGCGTTTCTTAAGGACCACTTCTTCAACGAGGGCCGTTTGCAGGAGCACCAGGCCATCAAACTCATCCAATGTGCCACGATGACCTTATCGAAGGAGCCCAACTTGCTTTCGGTGCCGGCGCCCGTGACCGTTTGCGGCGACGTACACGGCCAGTACTACGACTTGATGAAGCTCTTCGAAGTCGGCGGCGACCCAGAGCTGACCAAATACTTGTTTTTGGGCGACTACGTCGATCGCGGCCTGTTTTCCATCGAATGCTTGCTCTACTTATACTCGTTGAAGCTCACATACCCCGACCTGTTCTGGATGTTGCGCGGAAACCACGAGTGCAAGCACTTGACTGACTATTTTACATTCAAGTCCGAGTGTGTCAAGAAGTATTCGTTAGACGTCTACAACGAGTGCTTGCAATCCTTCAACGCCTTGCCCTTGGCCGCCATAATGAACAAGCAGTTTTTCTGTGTGCATGGCGGGATTTCGCCCGAGATGCGCTCCTTGGACGATTTGGTGCAGCTAGACCGTTTCCGTGAGCCTCCGACTAAAGGCCTCATGTGCGACTTGCTCTGGGCTGACCCCGTGGAAGACTACGACGAGGACAACATCGACCGCACCTTCGTACGCAACACTGTGAGAGGCTGTTCCTACGCGTACACGTACAAGGCGACGTGCCAGTTCTTGGAGAAAACCGGCTTGCTTTCGGTCATCCGCGCCCACGAGGCTCAAGATGCGGGCTACCGGATGTACAAGCGGACAAAAACAATGGGGTTCCCATCATTATTGACGATGTTTAGTGCCCCCAACTACTTGGACACGTACAATAACAAGGCCGCTGTGCTCAAGTACGAGAACAATGTCATGAACATCCGACAGTTTAACAGCTCGCCGCACCCGTACTGGCTCCCACAGTTCATGGACGTGTTCACGTGGTCGTTGCCGTTTGTGGGCGAGAAGATAACAGATATGTTGCTTTCAATCTTGAACATCTGTACAGAGGAGGAGCTCGATGAGGAGACGCTCGTTGCTCAACACAACGAGTCTCCTCGGACTTCGCCTGTGATGGGAAGATCGCTTGAATCGTTCTCAGACGAAGCCGCTGTGCCTCCGGAGCCAGAAGAGCGGACGCTTGAGGAAAAGAGGCTTGCCTTGAGAAACAAGATCCTTGCTATTGGAAGAATGTCGCGGATGTTCCAGGTGTTGAGAGAGGATGCTGAACAAGTAGAGCGGCTCAAGAACATGAACCAAGGCGTCTTGCCCAAGGGCTCGTTGCTGAATGGCCGGGAAGGACTTGAGAATGCGATCATGACTTTTGAGGATGCCAGAAAAGCAGATTTGGCCAACGAGGCTTTGCCGCCTACGAAAGATGAGCGCGTGAAGCAGGAAGAAGAGAGGCAAAAGAGAATCAAAAAGGAGCTCGACGGAGGCACCGGCCACAACCCCGTCTTCCTGAGATTTATGAAGAAATTTTCTGGGTAATTGTGCTGTACATCAGAGTGCTTGGAGTCAAACCATATCGTCTGGAGTATATTATGGCTTTTGTGTATGCTGATTCACACCGCGTGCTTCTTTTCTTAGACTAGTGCCGTCGACGACCAGTTGAGGCTACATGCCAGCTGGAACGGAAGAACGACAGTAAGAAAAAGAAAAGAGAGCCCACATAGTAATGAAGTCGAGAGGGTCTGAAACAGAAAAATGCCGGGGTCTCACTGCTCTCTCGCTGTATTTCATGTTGCCCAATCCCGCCCAGAATGTCGCAGCGCTTCGTGCGGCCGCGCAGAGCGCATCTCAACACCAGCAGTCCGGGCGATGTCCCCGTCTTCAACCAGAAGAAAATACTAGGACTGGTTTGCGCCACAAGTCGCCTCAATTTTTTCTGGTCCTGTGAATACCGCTCCTCCAGACACATCATTTGCGGGCCATGGGAAAATCTCCTCGTTTCATCTACGAGTGCCCAAATGTGGAAAACACGTTGCCTCTAGAGCTTTTCCGGGCCCAGTATCCGGCCCGCTACTCACAAGCAGACGGCGACAAGATGGTTCTCTATGCCGGGAACGGCGATTGCAGTCTTCAAATCCTCGCGACCAGCAGCATAAATGTGCACGAGAAACTACGGGCCGCGGGCTCTTGCGTGGCTGTTTTCGTCCTTGACACCAGCGTAGTGGTGTGGTTTCCGGGCGATCAGGGTGTCCCAGGGTTCGGCATGGAATTGCCGTACCCACTGATAGTCTTGCATGCTCTAAAGGATGTGGAGGGCGAGTCGGTGTTGTATCTCCAGGTGCTCTCGTGTGAGCTTTTCCAGAGCGTGGCTGTCTCTGAATACACACAGACAGTCGAGCTTATATTGCGGGCCGGCCGATCTGACCAGCAGACAACCCCGCTCTTTCACACGCCGCTTCTTGCGGCGCCCTGTGCTGTGCCGCAAATATACGAGGCCTTGGGCACGTGCTCAGCCTTGCACTACGACTCGGACCCCGAGTCCGAGACGGATCCGTTTGGTGCGGACCACGAGTGGATCACCGCGGACTCGGGCCCTGCTCCGCAGCTTGAGGTGCCTGTGAGCTGGGTCAATTCGGGTGATGCTGACGATCTCGGAATGGCCGACCCGAGCGAAGAACATTCGGACGGGGAAGCGGGGATGAATATCGCGGTCGGCTATGTGACGGTCGCTGGCGTGGTACGGCGCCGGTCATCGGTATCGCGCGAGGTGCAGAAGCAGAGACGGATTGGCTGATTCAGAGGCGAGAAGCCCGAGGTCCGTCCTAGGGGCTGTTGACACGGAGCCGCGGTGCTCCGGTCCGTTGCAAGACCCGGATGCCGCTAAGCTGCCCTCGTCAAAACAAAGACCAGATCCACTCCTAACACAGTCTGGAACATCGGAATTTTGCCCATGGACCACGGCGCGCCCCCTTGGTTCCACCGAGCTAGCGGCGCAGATCCAGGAAGCTGCACACACCAATACGTATGTGCATGCCTTCCTGGACCTTCCTTCCCAGCCTTTCGCCATTGCTTTGTCTCGGCCTTTCTTCATCGTTCTCCTCCGGCCTTTCCTTCTGCGTGGCCTTTTGACATGCGTTGCGTAGAATACCGCCGCGGATACCTCGCGAAGCCGTGTGCGGCTTCGATAATCCGAAGCCCCCTGTTTAGCCACCCTCCCCGCTCTCTTTCTAGGTAGCAGACATGGAGCAACCGCTGTCTGCCTCTCTTGCTCTTCCCGCCCCTCCCATAATTACAAGAAAACAAACGAAGAATACCCCGTCAACCCCGCCAACAAGCCGCCCTGCGTTTAGAGATAAGCCCGAACGAGTCGCTAGAGTCGTTGTTCTGCACACAGCACCTGGCGCGTTGAGATGATGTCTCGAGGCCTCTGGTCTTGCTAACTACATCTTTCTACTGATAAGCGAGTTGACGCCTCCAGCTCCCTGAGCCCGACTATCCGACACCAAGCACATCGCTTAACTCTTTGGCACTCATGAAGACGGCCGAGGAAAAAATCCAGTTCAAGAACCACTTCTTCAAGCTCGGTCAGGGCCGCGTCATCGCACCCAGTGACCGGCCGTTTTGGCGGGTCTTCTGGAGCGTGCCCCGCGATGCTCTGGACATTTTCGAGCTCCTCACGCCGTACGATGTGCAAACAGTACGTGACCAGAACCTCCCAAACATGCTTGTCTTCGCCGGGGTGCTTGTGGCCAAGCTCTCCGAGTTTTCCCGGGTCTCAGCCAAGAAACCACACCAGGAATTGCTCAATTGCGTGCGGCTCCTCACCAAAATCCTCCCTTTTGTGTTTGAGCTTCCGGAATACCACCTGGAGATTGAGCCGCGTGTCTTTTTGGCGCTGGTTTTCAACCCGCTCGAGTTCCTGCCAGCCGGTGCCGCCCCGGGCATACCCGTGAAAGCGCAACCCGCCGCGGGCGCGGGGGACACGCGCATTCTTGCAGCGAGGCTTGTGTTTGCCTTAGTGGATTTGCTCTTCGCAGCCAACTTCACTGTTGACCGTGCGCAAAACCATGCACCCGACTCGGCACTCTGCCTCTGGGAACCCGGGCTCGGTGCGGCGGCTAACTACCTGCCTCCCGACGCCATTTACGACTCTCACCGCAGCGACATCTTGCGGCTCCTCCTTGTGCTCGTGTCGACCACTTTCTACGAGCGCGTGCCCAATGTCGTGCCCCGGGGCCTGGTGTTCATGTCGCTCCTCGTGTGCGCCGTGCCTAAACAGGCCTTCTTCAACCTTGTGTGCAGCCTCACAAACCTCGTCTGCCGGTCTGGCCGGGTGCATAAAGGCGACTCGGGCCTCGAGCAGAATCATGCCGCTTTTGTGCAGCTGCGCCTCGCGTGTCTGACGTTGGCTCTGCAGCTTCTAGCGCAGATGCTCGCGTACGCGGTCCCCGGCGCGCAATACACGAGCTTTCTTGCCAGGCATAGGCTTCTCGAAACTCCGTCTCCCATCAACAGAGTACGTGCGTTTTTTTCCCGGCTCTCCAAGGATACCGACCTCGTATTTCTTACGTCCAGCTTGCTTGGGGTAGTCCGTAGCCCCATGATTCCGATCGAGACCTCCGGCGGCCAGAAAGCTTACCGCATCTTGCCGCTACCGATGGCCCCCAGTGTGATCGTGATTATATGGGAGCTCTTGCACTGCAATAGCCTGTTCGGCAAATTGATGGCCGGCCGGCTCGCCACCAAACTTGCGCCGTGCATCTTGTACCACGTGTTTGCGTACTACGACGTCCCGCTGCATGCTCACTCCGTTAAAATCGCGGCGTATTTCCTCCTCTATTTGAGCTCGCAGCGGTCTTTTGTCAAATCGCTCATGATGCCCGTGCTGGACTCCAGTATGGACCTGCTCCCGCCCGAGTTCCGGGTCGCTGGCCCGATCACGGCCCGAGATTTCATCGTTATCCACACGTGCCAGGTTCTCATTGCAATGACCGCCGATTCCGGTGCAAAGTCGCCTGCTGCCTTGGAAATGCAGAACTTCATCTTGCCGACCCTAGTGGAGTGCCTATACAACGTCATTCCATATACCAACGCGGCCCTTTCGGGCACAGACAGCACGTCCAAGGGCCTAGCTAATCTTAACCCCAGCGGCGGCATTTCCTATCTGGCATGCAGAGCCATCAACCAGGTTCTTGTGCTTTTCTCGACGCGGCATTTCTTGACCCAAGCGCCCCAGAATGCCGGCTTGCTCGCGTTGCTTCTTCGTGCCTTGTGTGCTGCCGCAACCAAATCGCCCGCTGCTTCTCGGATGTTGATGCTTTCCTTCATAGAGGAAGAAGCAATGTACGATAACATCTGGAGCGCGGTCCACAGCCTCGAAAACCAGTACTTCTGCGGCAAAACGTCCAAGTTAGTCAATGTGCAAGAAGATGACGGCACAGACGACGAAAGACCCGGCAAGCCGCCTGTGCTGCAGTCACTGGTCCATCCAGGCGACGCCAATGGGCCTCCTGCCCAGAACACCGATTCTTCCGACCAGGTGTCCATAAATTCAGAGTCCTCCGGCGAGTTTTGGGGCGCCGATCCCAAGGATCTGCTGGCACGCCATGCGGCTCCAGGCTGCAGAGGCGACAGTGCCGAAATCAGCATCGACAACATAGAGGCCCTCGAAATCGAGGAGAGCTTGCGGCCAAAACCGCCCGCGGGCATGTCGGCCAAGGCCCGGGAGAAACTCCCGCGAGACGCACCAATCAATATATCATGGGGCGGCAATGAAGCGCTCCGCACAATCCTCATCTTCTTGATTCCAAGCCTAAAAGAACAGCTAGGCGAAAACTGGGGAAGGAAAAGGGAAACGGTGCAGGACTCGTTCCGGGTGGTGAAAAAAATCGAGTACTTGGACATGGCTCGGGCAATCGAACAGCACCGGCAAGAACTCCACTGCGACTTCCTACCGAACACCCCCATAGCACGACTCACAGTCACGCGGAACTATTTATCGGTAGGGTGGTACGTGGCGATGCATGCACGTGACGTGTTCTGTGGCGTGGATGCCATCAAAAGCTACATGGGCGCCAACAAGTCGCTTGCCAGCAACATCTCGTCTTCCCTCGCCATGTTCGGCAAATTTGCCTCCAGCTGGTCGGGCATGAGCAGTTCCAAGCTTTTGCCTGACAGGCAAGATGCGGCAATCACGGACTATGTGGAGGTCAACTACTGCACGGTGAACGTGTGGGCCCACACGTCCGTCAAGCTTTTCAAAAGCAAGCCTGACGACGAGAGAGTGATCCAGGCCTTTGGCATGAAGTTTGGGTCTGCCGGCCTGACCACGAGCGTCAATGAAATCACGAACTCGTTGGTGAAAAGGTTCAGTGATTTCCGAGGCAGCCATCGGGCAAGCGTCTCGTCGGCCGGGTCTGTGTATTCTGGGGTGGAGGGTGGCCCCTCCCGAGGCAGCCCGGCTCATCCCGAGGCAGCCCGGCTCACCAAGCGAGACTCGGTGAGCTCATTGCACTCGTTGAACACTTTGAATAGGGCGAGGTCCAACACGCCCCGCAATTCCTTGAGCTACTGAGTACATTCTGTCGTCATGCGATTCTCTATAATATATCAACACTCTACCGTCTGCGGCCTTTTCTCTGTACAAGCTCAAACCCATCCTCATCGATGATGGGGTGTCTTGCGCCCTGGTCAATATCCATGCCGTCGTCTTCTGCCGCCACAGGCACGGCGGGTTGTTCGTTGTCCTCGTCGTCATCATCGCTCGAGTCGTCGGGGTTGTTAGGGTCCTCGCCAACAACCACGCTGTTGATGTGCACGCGGGACTGCTGTTTGTGCTGGAACCTCGCATACAAGTCGTCGACGCGGGCGTAGTTCTGCATGGCGCATTCTCTGTAGATCCTGAGCACAAGGTCGCTGGTAACGAGGGCCGAGTCGTTGTCGACCTCGGTGTCGAACTCGTCCACCATGGCGTACAAGAGTGTCTCTTCGATCAAGACCAAGTCCACGGCCCTCCCGTTAAACAAGTCAATAATCACGCCGGATACCCAGTCTCTCTTGTCGGCGGAGTTGGCGCCTCCCCAAGAGTTTTCTACAGCCGTGGCCAACTCTTCCCAGCGGTAGATGGCCATGCATACGCCGAGCTCGAATTTGGCCTGCTGTCTTGGGTCGCCGAATGTGAGCGACCCATGGTCGCCTTCAACTTGCACGAAGTCTGTGGGGTCTATGGAGGTCATGGTGAGGGCTTTTTTGGGTGTTTCGGTGATTCCTGGTGTTCTGATGTTTCCTGGTGTTCTGATGTTTCCTGGTGACCCTGTTCAATGGATCTGGTATTCGGCCTTGGTAGAATTTGTCTGTATTACTCCGCGTCGAGCTCTGGAATATCACTTCGGGAAATCTCTGGTCTGTCAACAGCCGATAGAAACCCTGGCCTCCACCAGTAGACCTGAAGATGACCCGGTCGCAAATCTCGATGTACACACCCGTGCACCACGACTAGAGCATGGCCGCGATGTCCAAGTCGCGGGAAATCACTGGCACGATCTCACTCTCCGAAACCTTGAGGCGGATGACGCGGAGCCGGTCGCTCGCCACGTTCTGCTGCTCAATAATGCCCTGTTCGGCCAAGTCGCTCACTATGTGCGCCACGTGGTGGAGGCGCACGTGCGTGACAGCGCCGTGCCCGTCGCCGTAGAATAACGACACGTACGACGCGTCTTCAGCCAAGTCCCGGAGCGCGTGTGTGGAGCCCGTGGTAGTCAACAACGCGAGTGCGTGGCGCATGTTATCCATGACTTCGCCCAACGGCACGTCGCCGCGGCCCGAGCGCCGCATGCACAGGAGCACCGTGGCCAAAAACACCTTGGCCGCAAACGGCAAGCTGGCCAAGACCTGTGCCACAGGCGAGTTGACGGTCTCGGCGATTGCGCGGCCGATGTGCGAGATGAACACGCTGTAGGTCTGCTGAGCCGCCGGCATGTGGGCCGTGTCCGTGCCGGCCAAGTAGTCGAGCTCGGCGATCTCCACGGCACGGCGGCAGATGGCCAATGCCCGGCGCGCATCGCCGCTGACTAACGCAACCTTTTTGCACGCATAGCGCATGGCGTCCGGCGAGATGGCCACGGTGCGCTTGTTGGCTTCGCTCAATAGCGCGAGGCGGTGCGCGATGATCACGCCGAGCTCTGTCTCGGAGTAACCCTTGAACGCGTAGCGGTGGAGCCCGAGCCGCGACGCGGTCTTGTTGGAGAGCGCCCGCTCCGGGAGGTCCATGGTGTTGGCCACGGCCACTATCACGAGCTGCGAGTGCGCGAACGTGGGCCAGTTGAAGAGGTTGTAGACCACGTCCTGACCGCGCGCCACAAGCTGGTCCAACTCATCCACCAACACCACGAGCGGGCGCCGCGCCGAGTCCGCCGATGCCTGCGCAAAGTGCTCATGGAGGAGGAGCCGCGCGTTGGCCGGTGTGACCTTGATGCCGCTGACCTGCTCGTACAACCGCTCGTACGCCGCGCCAGGCGAAAGCAACGTGAGGCAGTTGAGCTCGTAGTAGTCGAACTCCCGCAAGTATCCTTGCCGCGCACTGTCTTGCAACGCGCCGATGGTCTCGCGCACTGTGGCAGTCTTACCCACGCCAGGCTGCCCGCTGAGGTAAAGGCACATGCCCTGTTCGGCCAGCACCGCGGCCTCCAACACCGTGTACACGTATGCGAACTGGTCCTCGCGGCACGGGAGCAGCACCAAGCGCGTCAGCGTGTGGAGCTTTTCGCGGAGCTCGCGGAACGCTTGGCCTGCCTCGCTAGAGCCATCAGGCTGGCCCACCAAGCCAGACATACTGGCCAAACTCGGCAAGCTTGACGGCGCCGTGCCGGCCTTGACTTTGAATCCGCGCCGATGTGGCAGGAGCACGCTGGCCACGCGTTGCACTGCGTCCGTGTGCCGCTGTCGGGGCGTGCGCTGTGTTCGCTGCCGTTTGCGCCGGGTCACTGGGCGAGTGGATCCGTCCAGCTCCGCGCCGGAATCTTCCGAGCCACTACTTGTCGAGTCGCTTGAGAGGCTATCCGAGTCTGAGCTAGCCACGACGTTTGTAGACTGGACGGGCCGAGCGCGCGTCTTGCCGGCGCCTATAGGAGTCTTGGCGGGATTGCGCTTCTTGTTGGGCGACACGATCATCAGCGTCTTCTCCGCGAGGAACTGAACCGCATCTGCGGGGCTTCGGACGAGCAATTGACGCCAAGTGCCGAAGTCGAAGGGAACTGACACGCGCTCCACGTGGCGATCCGTGGCGCGGCGGCACATGAACACAGAGTTCTGCTCTGCGGCCTCGGGTGCCATGTCGCCAAACTGTGCGGCGGAGAGCACCTGGACTTTCTCGACAATGTCGTGGAGCCGGATGGCGCCGATCTCAGCGGCGACAAGCAATTCGCCGGTGAGAAGCTGCGGGAGAGCGCTGATTTCTGTGACTGCATCGGGTATTGCGGCCCGGGGTGTTTGTGGTGGGTGCGTGCTGGAGGATGCTGCGGAGTTTTCCCCGGTGTCGTTTTGGTCGGTTGGGACGATTTCTTGGGCGGGGTTTTTGTGGCCAGCAAGGTTGTCGCCAGGTGTATCGATGTTTTCGGCAGTTCCGGGGGTCCCGATTTGCGCAATTTGCCCGTTCTGAGCGATGTCTTCAGGGCCGCCGATGCTTTGTTTGCCAGCGATGTTCCCATTTCCCGTGCCGTTTTCCCCGCTTTCCCGGTCTTTCTGGGCTTCAGTATGACAGGTCTCTTTTTCCGCATGTCTTGTGGATTCCTGGACCCGTTTCTCCTCCTTCTCCTCATTCTCCGTGTCTCCATTCTCCTCTACTTCCCCGTTTTCGTCATCACTTTCTCCGCCCTCGACAGGCCGAACGAGCGGCGCAACCACAACCTCTACATACGTGTTGATGCTGCTGTTCACATCCACTACCACTGCGTAATACGAGTCGCCGTCAATGGGTACCTTTTTCGGTTCACCGCTCACAAGTATACAGTCACCCCTCGAAAGACTCGTCCCGTCAGTTTCCCGTACCAAGCGCAAAGTGGCACCCGGCACTTCTGCTGTGCCTCGGCGGGTCCGCCGGGTCGGCGTGCCGGGATTCGAAAGGTTCTCGGCAGGCTCGTGCGAGACGAGTCTCCAGTCGCCCATATCTTTGAGCCGCTTAGCCATTTGGGGTGAGTTTTGTTTGTGTTTGTGTTTGTTAGGTGTTTGTTAGGTGGTCCAGATTTGGTGCAAGGACGTGTCAGCGCAGACAGCCTCCTCTTTATGAATCGCCTGTTCGATTTGTCGTCTTTGAATATTCCTTTTTTGGTGAATCGTCTGCGGTTTTCTCTTAAGAATACGTCTTTTGATGAATTCTTTGGAAACCGTCTTTTTCTCCGCTAACAATGATTTCTCTAGCAATTGTTCTGCCCTCTGTTGATTTTTCTTTCCGATGAATCGTCTCTTTGAAGATTCCTCTTACGGTTCCTCTTTTTAGTGCCTCTTCAGTGCTTCTTCTATCCTTATTCGTCTCAAAGCTTCTCTTTTTATTGACTCCCTAGTTTTCTACCCTGTAGAATTGCGTGTGTAGATACGGGGCAAGCCATCAGAAGGGAATGATCTGTTGAAGTGCGCTGAGCGCGTTGCTGAATTTCGCACTCAGGCTGGATTAACAGATCGTATGACTGCGAACAGATAGAAAACAAGCCAATTTGCGCCAAATCTTGATTTGGCGTTGCCTCAGAAACAACGTTAGTTTTTGTTTCTTCTGGTCTCCTTCTGGTCTCCTTCTGGTCTCCTTCTGGTCTCCTTCTGGTCTCCTTCTGGTCTCCTTCTGGTCTCCTTCTGGTCTCCTTTTGTACTGGTTCTGAATCGGCTTGCTCCGGTCCACATGACGTATAATATGCTTTGCCCAGACAGCCATCTAAGTCCACAGAAAAACAATTGGGGTCACCTAGGTTCCTAGTTGAGACCGACTGCTTGACGTCCAAAATCAGACACGTGGAAAAGGGCTTTTCTGACGGATTCCCTAGGTCTGGCGTCCATTGCCAAGTAATCAAAAACCAGCGGCCTTCACTGTCTTCACCATGCTTGCTAGCAGCAAAATTCCATTGATTCATGTTTAAGATATCGAAATGCCAAACAGTTGCAAACATGTTGTCGCCAAGGGGCACATGCAAACACGAACCCATCAGATCGGCAAATCTTACTTCTAATATGCCGATACTTCATCTCCCTAGAATCGTAACTTTTGCAGAGATCCTTCATCAGTGTCGGCTGCCTTTCCTATAGGCCATCACACGACCGGTTTTTACATTCTTTTGCAGAACTATCCCTGCCTGCTGCACTCTTATCCTCAGCTGTCTTGCTCTTATTGTTTCCAACTATAATCTCAGTGCATCAGCTCACTACGCTAAAACAAATTCAGGCCAAGAAGACCTTCCTATCTGTGACCGGAAGGTGATAGGCTGCGTTTCGACACCAGGCACGTATTTGGGAACTGTTCAGAGGTGATTATATCCTGCTTTATAGATTTCATCCTTTATTCCGATGAACCTATCAAACCCAAACTCATAAAACCCCTTTTCATCCCTCTAGCAGTTTTCAAAGGTGTATCAATCGTCAGAACATAGGTCTCCCCGTGAATCACGGCCTGGACAGTCGCTCCTGGCCACATGTGTTTACGTACTATATCGCGTCATCGATTCCTAGAATCAGTCTCCTGAATCAGTCGCTTCGACCCATTAGTTCAAGGGGACTTCTTTCGTCGTGAGCGTAAGAATGTCGCTTCTGGAAAAACCCATCTGATTGCTTATCGACCTGATGGGATTTCTAATCTCGCCAGATATAAAGTGTGGTTTAAAACCATACTCGCCTATACGGCTGTGCTGTGACCAGCGTCACTGCGCCACGATGGGCCATCTAGTTGCACTGGTTTTTTTTCAGATCCGAACAAATCTACTGAATCTCCAGAATACAAATGACTCAAAAAAGCGGTGAGGAGCCCTGAAGAATCGATGGCGCTCCGTATCATGGGAAATCTTCGCACTGTCTACTCGGGTTGATAGTGGGAATCTAAAATTTGACAAAGCAAGAAGCAACAGGAGAAAAACGATCGGTTTGATTATAGGAATATATACAAGATTGGTCTTCAAACGGGGGCCGTCAGCAGGCTGCAAAAAAAGGGGGCTGTGTATTTTACTTGGTGGTGTTTTAAATGTCTTGATGGAGACCTGCGTAGCATTATTGCAAATATGCAAATCCCTCATTAAAAAAGTAGAAAAGGGGATTTGCCAGCAAAGAAATTTCACATAATGCAACACTTTCGGTAGTTACAGTCGTCCATTGGTCTTAAGATATTTTTTCTAATAAATAAACTGAATAGTTGCTTCTGTCTGCAGACGTACACCCGGTATTTGTGGGACTACGGACAAGCTTCAATCTAAACCCGAGCCCACGGCAGCCAAATCACCGATACAGTTCACAGAGTCGCGGCTTGGTTGAACACTCAATCCTAAACACCATGACATAGTTGTCTATATATGGTTCGACGTGTTTGATGCATGCACTACTTGCTCCTGTTCCCCAACAGAAGTCTAACATGTCCTGGAATCCATCTTGTTTCTGAAACCGGGCGTTTCGAGATAAACTGAGTACTACCGATCTAGCTTGTGGCATTGGCATGCATGTCGTATCCGGCAGATTGGCGAATAGGCCGACTAGCAGCATGTAACGCTCTTTTCCAATGTAAACAGACGCTCGGAAAAAGTCCCACTGACCGCTTTGCTGCCTATCATCAGGCGGGCTGTTTAGATGATCGTGTCTTGTAAATGGCTCAATCCGCCATCAAAGGCCAAATGATACTTCAGCCTGAGAGCTAGCGTGGGCCCTTGTAGACTGAGTATTGACCGCAGCTATCTTCTGCTTTCTTTGGAGAGACCCACAGACAGCCCCGGAAAAATAGCTGCAACAACTCCCGTTATACACTGTCTACTTGTATATGAGAATGGGCTCGCCAACATTGACGATTTCCTCGAGATTCAACTTCAAGTCAAAAGCCTTGGACAAGATGATCTTGAAAATCTTCTGCACGTTGATGGAATGGCTGGTCGAACAGAACACCACCGGCAGCTTCATGGCCTTGCCGAATTTCTTCGCCTGGTGCGTGATTTCAAGCTGGTCCTGCGGCAGCAAGTCTATGAACTCATCGTATTTGGTGCCGATCAAAAACGGAATCGCCGTTTTGTTGAACCCTCGCACCTGCCGGTACCATTCCTTGATGGAGTTGAGGGTCAGTTTGCGCGTAAGATCAAACATGAATAATATTGCCACGGCGTCGTTGGACACAAGCGGGAGCATGTTGATGAACTCCTTCTGCCCGCCCAAGTCCCAGATCAGGAACGTGATGCTCGTGTTTCGGATCAGGATCTTCTTGTCCATGAAATTGACCCCTAGCGTCTGGATGTAGTCCTCGTCAAACAGGCCCTCGACGTACTTCACCATAAGCGAAGTTTTCCCTATTTGGGAGTCGCCAATAAGGCCGACTTTGAGAGCGACTCTGGGATCTGTTAGCATGTAAGGTTCATAGACTGGGACAGGAGATCGAGAGACGGGCCGCGCCGGGAACCGCGCCGGAATCCTGCCCGGGAAAGGCCTCCGTTGCTTTTTGGGCAGGGGCCAGATATACGTACTGGTTGCTTGGTTGCTCGTGCTGCATGCCGAGGCTGTATGGGAATCAGAGGATATAGGGCGATGTTGTGAAGCAGGCCGCGACTTGCTTATGTTGGACCAGTGTTTGCATCCGCGTCACGTGACCCGCGTGGTATGCGGGGGGCTGGCTGCGAAACATCAAGGCGGGCGCGAGATCCGAGTAGGGGGTATTTGTGGGAATCTCTTAATATTAGGAACTCTTTATTTCTGTGCGGCTCTCTTGATATGGTGTCTACCTTAAATCCCGTATGTTTTGATATGAGCATGTTTTTGGGTATACTCGACTATCTTCTCCGAGTATCTTACTAGTGTGAGCACCGTACTAATACAAGCATCTTACTAGTGTGAGCATGTATTGATGAGATCATCTTACTAATACAGCCATCCTTAAATTTCAATGTCGCCGGGCAGCTCTACTGGCTGATGGAGGCGCTGGGATTTGCATGTTCCTTGTGGAGTCTGTTTCAATTTTCGAGGACGGCTAGTGACAAGTTGTCGAGCTGACGAAAAAGACGTTTACATCTCCCAGACTCTGCCAGCTTTCAGCTCAAACTAGGGTATTCTCTCCAAATCTTTTTCGACTCTGGGTCTTGTTTTTCAACGCGATAAATATTGCGCACTTCAACAGAGCTCGAAGTAAAAGATATCGCCCAGCGTTTTGGCAGGTCTTGGAGTCAGAGGAATGAGGTATATGTTTTTCTTGCCGACCATTTTTTCATCCTGACAGATAAATGGGTAGGCAGCGTATCTGGGAGCGTATCTGGGATTCTAAATACAGCTTCCGACAAGGCTGTTTGAGGAGTGCCCCACGTATACGGCGAATATAGAGACATAGCAAAGCTTCAGCAGTCTCAATAAAGTCTATCAAAAGGCTTCGAAGATTTTTCAAGATACTCAGGAATTTCATTTTTGGAGAGTTCCAAGACAGGAAGGCTTATGTTTCACATCATACGCTTGAGCAGTGTGAACAAGCAAGCTATGGAAGTAGAAGGCCACTGAATAATACAAACGGAAGCGGGATTTGAGCGCTCAAAAAAACTATTTTTCCTATCTCAAAAAATCGATACTTTCCTTTTGTGGTTACAGGAAAGGTTGCTTTCTTCTTGTACCTGTGAATAAATTGAAGCATTCGTGCACGGAAAAACAATTATTCTTTGAGCACTATGAAGAGAGTGTATCAAAAGCAATATGTATCAGTTTAAGTCAGTACATCAACGACCCTATTCTGACCATGACTAGCCTTGAATAATGAATGGCAAAGCAAGCGTATCAATGGAACAAAGCACGTGTCTACCTGCTATTCACTTCGAATTCACAATTTGAAAGAACTCTTCAACCCCCAAACAGAAAAACATACGCCAATCACTTGAGCTTCTGTTTCTTCTAGAAGCCACAAGCCACTGGGTTACGTCAGTCATGAAGAGGGATATTGTTGGACAAAGTGTCTGGCGTGCAGTTTGATACTGAACGCCCATGCCATCAATTCCAAGTTAGAGATTATCCGGATTCACTTGTTCTCATACCAAGGGCACTCCGGGTACTTCAGCTACATGTGTGGTTTCTCTGTATCGAAGGGGCTGGCTTGTTTTGGGCCAGCATAGAGGGACACACTTTGATTTCAGGTGAGAGGAAGTGAGACCGAGAATTTCCACGCAGCAATAAAGAGATAGAAACCCCATCGGCATTGCAGAACAAACCCTTCAATTAACTGGTATGACATGGAGCCTTGTCTACACAGGTCCGTCACTTGCTTTCGGATCGCATGTATAGACTACAATCAAGGGACACTGGGATAGATTAAGGAGTTTTGTTGAGAAGAAAGTCGAACTTTTAGGGACTATGTGGTCAATCCCCGTTGTTGCGACCCTTCTGCAAACATCCGAGGACACAGGGAGTTGATGAGACAGAGATACCACAAGGGGAATACAAGGAAACGACAAGGGAGGACAACAGTATGACAACAGAAGAAACGAGGTATCCATCTGGGCATTTATACATAAAAGCTTGTGGATTGCCTCTCTTCCCTGTTGATATTAAAAGCGCGCCCATGGAGTGACTCGACAAGGAAGCGACCCGATGTAAGAAGACATCTCGGTATATCAAGACATCTCGGTATATCAAGACACCTCGGTATATCAAGACACCTCGGTATATCAAGACACCTCGGTATATCAAGACACCTCGGTATATCAAGACACCTCGGTATATCAAGACACCTCGGTATATCAAGACACCTCGGTATATCAAGACACCTCGGTATATCAAGACACCTCGGTATATCAAGACACCTCGGTATATCAAGACACCTCGGTATATCAAGACAGGACACCGCCGAAAGCCATAAATGACAGAACGGTGCCGTGGCATGTGATGTCACCGTGCATGTCGAGCCCAGCTAAATCGAGTCCATGACCAAACCTCCCCTCGGTTAGCTCTCCCGCCCCCAGAAGACAGTCACAGAAGATTGGCTCGGCGTGCGGCGCACAGAATTCCATGGATTGCTCCAGTTCAATCCACCATGGGGCCTAGACCCCGGCCACCCTTCAATATCCGGCAGCCAACTGCTTAATTCCGGCCGTCCAGCACAGCCGAGGAGCTTGCTATCCAGATACATATAATCGGGCAGGGCCAGGCTTAAAAGCGGCGGCCATATTGGTGGGGCACCAGCCCTAGGAATCACGTGACTCTGTTCGCCGGCCGCGGACGCTCAAGCAACAATCGTGCCCGGAGCCCACACCGGGTGTGTCTGCAGGAACAGGCCCCAGCACCAGCGCAGCGCAGCAAGGGCCCGCGCATTGAAAAAAAAACTACTTCCAAAAAGCCTTTCAAATTTTCTCAGCTCTTTCATACTTATCGAATTTCATCATGGCTGTTGGTAAGAACAAGAGATTGTCCAAGGGCAAGAAGGGAATGAAGAAGAAGGTCGTCGACCCTTTCACCAAGAAGGAATGGTACGATATCAAGGCCCCTACCACTTTCGAGAACAGAAACGCTGGTAAGACTTTGATCAACAAGTCCACCGGTTTGAAAAACGCCTCCGATGGCTTGAAGGGCCGTGTTTTCGAATTCTGCCTCGCCGACTTGCAGGGTTCCGAGGACCACTCGTACAGAAAGGTCAAGTTGAGAGTGGACGAGGTGCAAGGTAAGAACTTGTTGACCAACTTCCACGGCTTGGACTTCACTACTGACAAGTTGAGATCCTTGGTCAGAAAGTGGCAATCCTTGGTTGAGGCCAATGTCACTGTCAAGACCGCTGACGACTACGTGTTGCGTGTGTTTGCCATTGCCTTCACCAAGAGACAGGCCAACCAGGTCAAGAAGACCTCCTACGCCAAGTCCTCCAAGTTGAGAGACGTCAGAAAGAAGATGATCGAGATCATGCAGAGAGAGGTTTCCAACGTTACCTTGGCTCAGTTGACCTCCAAGTTGATCCCTGAGGTGATTGGCCGTGAGATTGAGAAGTCCACCCAGTCTATCTTGCCTTTGCAAAACATCCACATCAGAAAGGTCAAGTTGTTGAAGCAACCTAAGTTCGACTTGGGCTCCTTGTTGGCCTTGCACGGCGAGAACACCACTGAAGAAAAGGGAAAGAAGGTTTCTTCTGGTTTCAAGGACGTTGTCTTGGAGACCGTCTAAGTGTATTTGCACTGGGAGCGTTCTGTTCGTCTTTTGTTATATATTAATAAGACACATCATTCGAGAGTTCGAAGTAGCGGTAGTTTTTGGGGGCTGTAAAAGCGAGTTGCGGAAGTCAGGGCATCTCGTCGTTTCTGCTTCAAGGGTGAAGATCTCTGGCGACTAGGAACCGCAAATGAATCACTTGTTTCGATTGCTAGTCCCCACCAGGGACCTACAAAATAACTGTGGCCATGGCGCTAACTGTGAGAGGGCACCATCAAATTACTATGTTATTCCCTTGCTTCCTAGGAAACAGCTGGCTAATCTGTTTCGTTTTTCTGAACTGCCCCACCTCGAGAGTCACTTGAGATTGGTCAGCACAACTGTTCGGAGCGGCATGTCTGTACGATATGAACAAGCGAATCACAATGGTGGCTGAGCCCTCAAACTTCTTGTAGGAACAGCACATTCTACAGTGCTCCGTTCTAGTTTCCCTCTCATGGACTCTTACCAAAAGAATTCAGGACACCACAATTCAGGTTTCCAGCAACCGGGAACTTGAAGAGCCGTAAAATGATGCAAACTGAGAGCTGGGCGGCGAAAGGGCCCAAAATTCCGGGGCCGTCAAACATCCTGGAATGCACCTAGCACCTGAGCGTAGGTCAAGCAATAAATACCCAACACAGTATCATGTGTATCCGAGAACCATTGCCGTCGAAGCACGTGAAGTGCACCTAAGCCAGAGAGTCCTGTTTGATTTTGACCCTTCGACTTTGCCCCTCTTTGATGGCCCAGGAAAGAAAGCCTTGGTCCAAAGCCGGGAGCTAGGAGTGATTATCTTATGAGAGAGTCCGCAGGTTATGTTCTTTTTTCAAGCTTGCAGTGCGTTGGCTCATGAAACAAAAGCCCAATTTCATTTGAGTGATGAACTTTTCAATTCTATGGACCGGTCTTTTAGAATTTTAGACAACTCAAAGTGCTTGGTGCACGTATTTCCATCTCTCACCCAGACTATATGTTGTCTGCCGTTCTTCCAGGAATACGTACTACACATCCGACCTTGCCAAAGTTTTTTCCGTACAAATTCACTCAGGATGAGCTGAAATTGGTCGGGATATTCAGAACCGTCCCTCTCTTTTTGGTAGACCTGTTTCAGTTTGACCGGGTCTCGTGTTCGTTAATTAGACGGGTATAGAGAAGTGGTCCAGGATTTGTCCGGGCGGTTTGACGAAAATCACAGTAAGTTCGGGAAACCTCTTTGTTTGTATTGTTTGCCTCTGCCGGTGTTAACTGTACTGGAGAGCGTAGCAGTGTAACCTAAAACACTCCGGATGATATCGCGAGAAGAAACATGCTGAAGAATGAACCAGAAACCACATGGATGTGTTTTTCGAGCCTCCACTTTTCGTTTTGGGCGCCATCGTTTTTTGATCAAAAGCTGCGGGACTCCAAAATAAGACTGGCGGCTATTGTGGAGCCCCATCAAAACATTCCGACACAAAAAAAGCTTGGACCAATACTCCACGTCAGTCTCAGCAATCTTAGTTCTCCACAGAAAGGTGCCCGGGTCAGCACTAGCCTTGAGATGACATTTCGACCCCAGATGAAGAAATGCCGATCGATATCCGAAAAGAAGCCTATTGGGGTCTATACGTGGATCCGATTGTCTATTCGGACCACGGCTATGCGACGGAACTTAGAACTCCCGACCCCAATGAATATGCATCGATTGGTTTTGGCCTCGTATCAGGAACGGCATTTCTGACGTGGACATAATGCTCTCGAAATAAGGAAACGGAAACAAGAGAAGCAGACAGCCTGCGCGTTAAGCTAGAGTAAACCACAAGGCAGTTCAGAACACCCTACAATTGAAGAGAGTGTGTTCTGGAACAGTGGGATAGAGGGGGTAGAGCAAACAAACTAGGGCATAGGCGGACATTGATAGATTTCGAATAGACACTTCTTAAAAAAGCAGCCAGACTACGATATTGATGGAAGTGTGCAGCTGAAAACTCGGCAAACTCCCCACAAAACGAACAACTGCCCCACGAAACGAACAGCTGCCCCAAAAAACAAAAACTGCGTGATTCTGAATTGTGCCAGAGTCATCAGCTATTGGCCCTTGCTAAAGTACCCAGCACTGCTCCGATTCACAGCGGCTTCGGATGCATGTCCGGGGAGCTGCGCAAAATAAAAGCCTCCGAAACCCGCTACTATTTCAGAAATCACGCAACAAGGAAACTTGCGCCCAGCAATCAAAAGCCCGCCCAAGTTGCCCCGGGATTGCCCCCATCGTACAAAGAACGAAGCAACTAGCCCCCGCTGCGGTAGGAATAGCACCTTCGCAGACGGACGGGAGACGTTTCCGGCACACAAGAGACCCTCCTGCGTCCACGCGACGGAAATACCGCTCTGTGTGCAGGTACATCTTAAGCCCCTCTGCCTCGCGACAGAATGAGCAACACAGCATCGTACGTCTTCCTCCAAACAAAGACGATTCTGTTCCTTGGTCCTCCACCTCAATGACAAGCGTATGTTTTCTCGACATTGCAGGCAATCTACCCCAGCGCGCTGATGAGCACTGGTGCCGGCGCAGAGGCGGGCCCATGATTCTGGCCCATGTTTTGGGCCCAGATTTCGGGCCGCCGGCGTTTTGCCCACGCCCGGTTTTCCCACTTTCTACTAACATTTCAGGACCGTACGCCACAGAAGCACGAGCCTAACGGCTCCGCGGCCAACAAAAACGATGTGGCGCAGCAGAACCAGCGGCGCCAAGCAGGTGCTCCGGCCGCGGTGGGCAATATTGGCGACTCAACCAGCGACAAAAAGGACTCAAGCTCTCCGCCGCTGCAGGACGACGTGCAGCTCAAGAAGAGCAGGCCCACTTTCTCGTGGAAGCCCATTGGCGCGTGGGACATGGATCCCACTGCCGACAAGGAGCACGTTTTGCGCGTGACCAAGGAAATTGAGAACTATGTGATCGACCACTTCTACGGCGACTGGTTCTGGAACACGGTGTTGCCAGTGGGCGTTTCTTTCTTCGCGTACGCGCTTGCCCGCGGCGGGCTCAGCGTGTTGTGGTTGCCCGTGGTGCTCATGTGTGCGTTTTCCGTGTACCGGGCTGAGTTCCGGCGCTTCAATAGGGACATCCGCGATGACATGCAGCGCGTACAAGCAGCCAACCGCTTGGACGATGACTTGGAGACCATGGAGTGGATGAATGCGTTCATGGCCAAGTTCTGGGTCATCTACATGCCCGCGCTCTCGGAGATGGTGTTATTCCATGCCAATGACGTCTTGAAGGATCAGGCGCCTGGGTTTGGCATTGAAGCCATTTCACTCGATGAGTTTACCTTGGGATCCAAAGCGCCGCGCGTAGACTCCGTGCGGCTGTACACGCGCAAGGGCAAGGACCACATCGAAATGGACTGGGCGTTTTCGTTCACGCCCAACGACACGGATGATATGACCAAGAACGAGATGCGCCACAAGGTCAGCCCCAAGGTGGCGTTGGGCGTGACTGTCGGCAAGGCGTTCATCCTGAAGAGCTTGCCCATCTTAGTAGAGGACATGTCGTTCACGGGTCGCATGAACATCAAATTGAAATTGACCGACAGCTTCCCGCACGTCAAGTTGGTGGCCGTGCAGTTTCTCGAGCCGCCCGTGATTGACTACGCGTTGAAGCCTGTGGGTGGTGACACCTTTGGCCTCGACATCATGTCGTTGATTCCTGGCTTGGCGTCGTTCGTCAACGGTCTCATCCACCTGAACTTGCGGCCCATGTTATATGCACCCAACTCGCTCGACATCGACGTGGAGGAGCTCATGGCACAGCAGTCCAATGACTCCGTGGGCGTGTTGGCCGTGCGTGTCAAGCGCATCGTGGACTTGAGGTGCGCGTCGGGCCTGGCTGATAGCGTGTTCCACCCATACGTTCAGTTGACGCTTTCTAACAATAGCAAGGTGTGCGAGCGCACTGCGGTCAAGAAAAGCACCGCATGCCCGGTGTACTTGGAGACGAAGTACATGTTGGTCAACGCGTTGGATGGCAACCACTTGTTGTTCAACGTATTCCACTTGCTCGCGGACAAGTGTGAGGACCAGCCGCTCGGCATTGTCGATGTGCCGTTGGCCGGGCTCCTCCAAGACGAGATTCAGGAGGGCATGTCCAAAAACATCGTAGAGTCCGGCAAGGTGGTGGGCCGCCTTGAGTTTGATTTGCACTGGCACGCCACGTTGCCCCCGCAAGTATTGGACGACGGCATGCGTGAGGAAAACATTGACCTGGAGACTGGCATCATGAAGCTCTCGGTGTTTGGCGCAACGCACTTGGACCTCTCGCAGTCCGTGATCGGCATCTTGAACCCTTACGCGGAGGTGTACGTGAACCAAGAGTTGATCAAGACTTCGCGTGGCTTGAAGAAGACCAACGAGCCCGACTTTGGCGTGACCTTCGAGTCGCTCGTCACGCAGCAATCCCAGACCCTGGTGCAGGTCATCGTCAAGGACTTGGCCGAAGACAATGTGGTGGGCCGCTTGGACACCAACTTACAGGACTTGATCTTCGAGTCTTCGCGCGGCCAGCAGTGGATCACGGCGCCGCCCGTGGTGCCGGGTGGCGTCCCTGCGCAGTTCCGGATCGGCGCCAAGTGGAAGGCCATTTCTTTGCTGAACGAGCTGACACGGCTCCACACAGACGCGCCCATCGGCGGCTTGCGCTTACATGTGCGCCTGTGCCGCGGCTTGATCAACCTCGAGTCCGTGGGCGATGTGGATCCCTACGTGCGTATCGTGCAGAGCGGCAAGCTCAAGGCCAAGACGCCGGTGGTGGCCAACACGTCCGACCCGTACTTCAACCAGGTGTTCTTCTTGCCGGTGGCCAACGAGCACCAGCACATCTTGTTGGACATCTTAGATGCGGAGGCCGAGGGCAAGGACCGCCCGTTGGGCTCGTGCGCCGTGTCCATCAAGAACTTTTTGAAGAAAAACGAACAGGGCTATTACTTGGGATACGACGGCGCGCACGAGGTCATCGAGCAGCCGGTGCTCTACAACGGCCGTGGCCACGGATCCATGGCCTACTCCGTGTCGTTTGTGCCCACGCTTCCAGTGTACACGCGTGCGCAGTTGGAAAACCTCGCCGAGCTCGAGCGACTCAAGGCCGAGCAGCAGCGGGAGGAAGAGGCCCGGGTACTACGGGACGAAAAATTGATCACGGACCACCCGACCGACTACGAGTGGGTGGACATGCAAGAGGACCAGCTCCCGGAGCCGCCCAAGATTCAGATGCCCGTAGAAAAGGCCATCAAGTACCGCGCTGGCACCATCACTGTGCGTATCTTGGCAGGCACCTTCGCCAAGCCCGACTACTACGTGCACACGTTGTTCGACGACCACGCGTTCCCCTCGCACGTGACGCCCCGGGTCGAGACCCGCCAATTGACCGTGGCCACGGACGCCGAAGCGTTTATCCGCGACTTGCCGAACCTGAACTTGATCTTTCGCGTGTCTACGAAGCGCGATGTCAACAAAGCCAAGGATGTAGTGGCCGAAAAGTCGTTCGCCACCATCAGCGTTCTCGAGCGCGCCTACCACCAGCCGATGACGTTGCGCATCGACGACAAGAACTCCGTGTCCGTGCAAGTGGATTTTGCACCTTCAGCCGTCAAGTTACCGCCGTTGGACACCGTATTAGATGTCGGCCTTCTCACCTTAGACATTTTGGCCGGCGAGAACTTGCCCTCTGTTGATAGCAACGGCAAGTCTGACCCGTTTGTGGTAGTCAAGTTGGACGGCGTCGAGATCCACCGCACCGACAAAAGGCGCCGCACGCTCGACCCGCTCTGGAACGACGCCATCGAGTTCCCCATGTTGTCGCGGTCGCGCCAACTGCTTATGTTGGAGGTCTACGACTGGGACTTGACGCACGAGGACAAGTTGTTGGGTCGCGTCAACGCAGATCTTTCGACCGTGACGCCCAACAGCTCCACGCCCTTCAAGTTGGCCTTGGACACGCAGGGGATGTTGAGCTTGCGGGCCACCTTCCGGCCCGAGTACGTGCGCCCGACCTTGTCGTCGAGAGGCGGCTTGCCGATCGACCTCCATGACATTGTCAGCGCACCATTGAAGATCGTGGGCGGCGGCGCGGGCATCGCTACCAACGTCGTGGGCAGCGGCGCAGGCTTTATTTCCGACGGCATGACCAAGGGCGGCCACTTCTTAAAGGGTTTCGGCCGTCTGCGCAAGCGCCAGGAAGGCGACAGTGTTGAGCATCCACAGACACTGGGCCAGCCGAAGCAGTCAATGGACCAGTCGTCCTTCCGGACTGAGACCACGCGCAACACCAGCGCTACGGCCGCCCGCGGCCAGGACGAGGGCACGGAAATCGAGGACGACTCCGAAAATGAGACCGAAAACGAGGAGCAGGGCAAGGAGGACAGACGTCAGACCGCGCCTCCGCCAGAGGAGCAAATGAAACACAACCGGCCACCCTCGCTCGACGGAGCCGTGCCCAACATGGTTCCTGAGTTCTTGCCTCCGCCACAAAAGCCAAACGGGTTCCGTGGGCATCAGCGCGGTGTTAGTACCAGCACAGACATCAGCTCTGTGCACCTGGGCTCGTTTGGACCTGATGGCATTCCAGGCCGAATCAACATTCTCACGGCCACTGGCTTCAAGTCCTCATCCTTGGAGGTCAAGACCTCGGTGGTGACGTCGTTCACGACCAAGTATGTGCACAAGACCAGGGCCACCAAGGCCGTGGATGACGTGTTCGGTTGGAACGAGACTTTCGCCTTCAAGGCGCCTGCAGAAGCCATCTTGTGTTTCACCGTGCGCGAGCACCACCACTTTGGGAAAAACCGTGTTTTGGGTAGTGCCGAGCTTCGGTTGCTGGAGCGTGTGGACTCGGACTCGGTACTCGCGCTCCAGGTCAATGGCGGCGAGTTGAAGGTCAACTTGAGATACTTGAAGATCTAATTATGGGATACATAAAGATCCAACTGCAAGGGGCTAGACCCATCGGGCGGACAAAACAACGCGTGGTGGCAGCTTTTAATTCTTCCGTTGTGGACCAACAGTTCTTTGAGAGATACATCCGCTGGTTTTTTCTATCACTTTGTTAGACGTGGCCCGCTTTGATTAGTACTGGTGTGTTCAACGCATCGCCATGGACTTGGCAGCTTCCGGTGCTATCTGACCGTTAAGGGCTAGAGAGCTAGAGACCAATCAATTTATTGTAACATATAGAAACTGAACTTAATTGACGAAGGAGCGTAGCTCTACATAGTGTTTCGATATTGTACTGCTCCAAGTGTTGAAAGCGAGATCTTGTTGGCATTCTCTTTTTGGGATATCACATGTCCAGTTGCTAACTAGTATCCTCAGTCACTATACAACATCCCGATGGTTTTCTCGCTTATTTTGATTGTACTGCCAGATAAGCGTGATTTTCCTAGTGGTTACTAATTAGGTGGTATAATTCGGTCGTTTCCATGGTCGGGCCTCCTGTGTCAATCTTCAAGTACTGGGTGTAACTTTCCGGCCACTTAGATTTGGTCAATCCTGAAATCAAGGCGATTTCTGGCGCCTCATTCAAACGCTTGATCCCATAACAAAACAGCTGGAAAATATGCGTGAGTCGCTTGCTTGTTTTGATATTCTGACGTCAGTTAATAACCAGAACTGCGAGCAATCGTCTCCGCCTGTTCTGCCCCCATGATGTTGAAAAACAGGCCAGTTTCCTGGATCTCGAGAAAACGTCCATTCAAGAATAGATCAGCGGTTTGCATTCCCTCTGGATGCTACCTCGGTTCGGAAAGGCCCTCTCTTGTTATGAGCCACATTGGCTATATGCTGCTTATATGCAAACTGAATACAGTATTAAGCAGGTGTCTGGTGCCTGGGTCCGGGGGCTTTATTTTGGGATTAACGCCTTGATCGTTTTTGTGTCCTTGGGTTTTGTGTCCTTGGTTTTGTGTACTTGGTTTTGTGTCCTTGAATTTTTGTGAATTTCATGACTAGCAGTTGTTTTTCGATTCGTTCCCTGCTTCTTATCCTAGGTCAGCGAGACGTATCAAACTAGTGTGGAACACCGCCAGACCATGCCTCCAAACGCGGCACGCAAACCAGAATTTGGGAAAAATGACTAATAATAAATTATTGCCGAGAACCCATTTCACACTTCAGAACAAGCCAAGTAGGCCACTGGATTCGAAAGTTAATTCCGGAACAACGTATCGTATCAGTCCTTTTGTCACCATTACCTCCATGACATGGCGCGGGTTTATTAAGCACTCGATAGCTTCACCACGACTTCCCATCATACGAGCAATTTTCTCAGGAAATCTCTGTCACAGATGCACACTCAATTCGACAGCCTCAAAGACGCTTCTAGCCTGTTTACCTACAGTTGATACCCATAACATCAAGGCTTGCCCAAGGTGCCTTGCCGTATGCAGACCCCATCAGACATATACACACCTGCACGTGTTGGGCGTGACTGTTTTTTCAGCAGGCGCCAGTGCGAAGGCAGAAAACCCAAACCTCCCGCGGCATCCCCTGCACTCCCTGGCTGCGAGAAAAAAAAATCTGTGAGAATTTTACGCACTGCTTGGAAATAATTCATAGCTGTTTCATTCTATCCTTCCAGAACTAGACAAAAATGAGCCAGATTGTATGTTACCCCTAAATTCAAAGGATCACAGGCTGACTGATGAATGCGCAAGCATGGTCCTTATTATCGAGGCCTATTGTGCTTTGTGCTAGCGACACCAGTGTCTTGTGCCGGAACTCGAATGTGTCCATCATGAACCCAAAAAACAAAGCTTTCTTGAAGCCCTCCATCCAAAGTGAAAACAAGAATGGCTCAGTGCTCACACAAAGTGCCAGCGGGTATCGGACCTAGATGGAAAGGATGCACAAAAAGATGTCTCTTTTCCATGCATATTGCTTTTTGCTCTACCGGTCCACACCGATGCATGTTGCTCAAGCATGTTTCAGTCTTGTTTCAGTGTGGGCGGGCTTCTTGTAAACACCATCACAGCACCATCCGTTTGATACCTTAAATCTTAATCGTATACTAACTTCACAGGCACCAAAGTGGTACCCATCCCCAGACTCTGCTGTCCCAAAACAGGCTAGAAAGACTGTTCGCGCTCACAAGTTGCGTGCCTCGATTGTTCCAGGTACCGTCTTGATCTTGTTGGCTGGTAGATTCAGAGGTAAGAGAGTTGTCTACTTGAAGCACTTGGAGGACAACACCTTGTTGGTCACTGGTCCATTCAAGGTCAATGGTGTTCCATTGAGAAGAGTCAACGCTCGTTACGTGATCGCCACATCCACCAAGGTTAACGTCGAGTCTGTCGACGTGTCCAAGTACAACGTTGGTTACTTCGCCAGAGAGAAGACTTCTAAGTCCAAGAAGTCCGAGGCTGACTTCTTCAACGAAGAGCAACCAAAGAAAGAGATCAAGGCCGAGAGAATCGCTGACCAAAAGTCTGTTGACGCTGCCTTGGTTGCTGAAGTCAAGAAGACCCCATTGTTGAAACAATACTTGTCTGCCTCTTTCTCCTTGAAAAGCGGTGACAAGCCACACTTGTTGAAGTTCTAAATGACGCGGAGAGCTTAAACACTCATGCCCTTCTCTCTTGTCATTTTGATCTTTGAATCTGTGTAATCCTTTCTATGTATATTTAATACACTCACGAAACAAAGGTTTGTAGCGGGTTTTTCTTGTAGTTTCTCTTTTGTGGCGTTCTGGCACTGGATATTAAGTTCGAAAGTGGACCGCGCGAATAAGAGTACGGTGGGATCTATGGGGTTTAACTTTTTCTGCGCGACAACCGTGCGCTGGACATTTTCGGATGGCGACTCGTGCCGATTCCATTCCAAACCAAGGGCACAAATTCTCCTGCTCGTAGCGTGGCCTAGAGTCTGGGAACGGGGGCTTGTTTCGTGACACGTGAAAGAGCTGGCGAGCATTTCGGGCGAGTTGCGGTCAAGCTTGTATCACGTGATGTGAGGCACGTGAGAGGTTTGGCGGCATTGGACGGCCGTGTGTGAGTTGGCGCTATATTGGGAATTGGAAATGACTGTTTGCATGATGATATGTATTTCAGGCCCATTGGAACCAGACATCAAGCGCACCGGGGTTCTGAACCCACTATAATCTTCCCCATAATATATACTATAATCCCCATTTCCATAAAACCAAGACCCAGTAATATCCACCCGCAATGTCCACCAGTATAATTCTTACCCATTAGTTCCACTCATGAAAGAGATACACATGCTATCCCTATCCTTAACTTCCCATGAAATCGACACCAATACCGTCGACACCCACAGTCCGCCCACAATCCATGTCCATGATTTCACTCATGAAATCCACACAACTTCAGTATCCATATTCCACCGTCAAATATCTGCGATTCTTGTGCCAAGTGCCAGGTGCCCGTGTATCCAAAACTCTATTTCGCCCAAGCTCGAAAGGCCCGTAGTCTCGCTCCGATTGCAGAATTCAGCCAGTCACGTGACACGGCGCCCCGGTCATTTCCCCCAGCCAAACAAAACCAATTTCAAGCCTCAAAAAAAGCAGTTTCTCCGTCCGATCCAAATCTCCAGGATCCGTATCGAAACCCCTCTCCGTCCAAAAAAAATGCAAAAACTCCAGGCCTGGTTGCCGGCCCTGCGCACCGTCCTCATCCCAGAGTGCACATATCACCTCATCTCCGCACCCTCTGAATTTTCCCATATATATAGATTGCGGTCCTCTCTTCCCAGCGCTTACAAACTTCGTAGACTTACAAAAAAATGGCGTCTTTAATCCCAATCAGTACTTACAACTTGGTTCTCGAGCCCTTCAGCCCCGTGCCTGCCTTGGACGATGAGTTCCCCGTCACCGTCAGATTAACCATGGCAGCGTTGGACTTAGAGGCTGTGGATGACAAGGCCGAACCCTCCACGGTGAGAATTTTGAAGCGTTCTCGTGCTTTCCTCGACGATGACGAAGAAGACTTGGCCGACTTGGAAGCCGAGGAGGCTGATGAGTTGGACTCGGACGAGGAGGAGGAAGCGCCCACAAAAGCCGTGGCGAAACCTGGCAAGAAAGCCGCCGGAAAGGCTGCAAAAGCCGCAAAAGCAGAACAGCAGTCGGAAAGCGATTCCGGCGACGAGTCTGAGTCCGGCTCCGACAGCGATATCGACGACGACGCCGAGATCGAGGAGTTTGTGCTCTGCACGTTGTCCCCCAAAGTGCAGTTCCAGCAGACGCTCGACTTCACCATCTCGCCCGCCGAGGAGGTCCATTTTGTGGTCACCGGCTCGTACCCTGTGCACTTGAGCGGCAACTACGTGGAGCACCCAGCAGACGAGGACGAGGACGAGTATGATGACGACTACGATTCCGATGAGTTGGACGGCGAGTTCTACGAGGACGCCGGCGAGTACGCGGAGGGAGACAACATGACGCCGGACGAGGACGAGCTCATGCGCATCGAAGACTTGGAGGACGAGTCTGACATCGAGGGCAAGATCGAGGAGTTGGTCCAGAAGGACGAAAAAAAGGCCGCCAAGAAGAGCAACAAGCGTTCTGCGGATGAGCCTGAGCAGCACAAGACTGCTAAAAAGGCCAAGGAAGACAAGAAAAAGGTGCAGTTCACGCCGGAGTTGGAGCAAGGCCCCACTGGCTCTTCCAAGGACGCCAAGAAGGAGAAAAAGGACACCAAGAAGGACAAGAAGGACGCCAATAAGGACGCCAATAAGGACGCCAAGAAGGACGCCAAGAAGGACACTCCAAAAGCTGACAAGACAGAGCCCAAGGACAAGAAGTTCAAGACCAGCACGCTTTTGGGCGGTGTGGTCACGGAGGACCGCAAGACCGGCAGCGGTGCTTTGGCCAAGTCGAGCAACAAGGTGGGCATCCGCTACATCGGCAAGTTGAAGAACGGCAAGGTTTTTGACAAGAACACGTCCGGCAAACCATTTGTATTCAACTTGGGCAAGGGCGAGTGCATCAAGGGCTTTGACTTGGGTGTGGCCGGTATGGCCGTGGGTGGCGAGAGACGTGTGGTGATTCCTGCCAAGATGGGCTACGGCTCGCAGGCTTTGCCCGGCATTCCTGCCAACTCCGAGTTGACCTTTGACATCAAGTTGGTGTCGCTCAAGTAGACGGACTACGGACAACGTCCGGCCGTTCCATACTGAAATACAATGAAAGAGAGTATAGACGTGTAGAGCTGAAGAGATCGTGTTGGGAACCATGGGTGGATTAGTGGAGATGGAGGTAAGTGAGTGAAGGTGATATGTTTGGGTGAATATTGTTGAGTGAATGTGAGAGCATATATGGGTGAGAATGAGAGTGAAGGTGGAGAGCGGGGGTTGTTGAAACAGGTGCTAGTGGGCATGCGGCGCCAGAATAACAAAGTGTTGGCAAAACTAGAGTCTGTTCGGAGAAAGTCTCAATGAGACTAAACTAGAATGGGGAGGCTTCTACTTGCTGATTTCAAAGAACTTCGGGGATGCATAGGATCAACAACGCTTGGGTCCTGTAAACCCTGATGATGCAGACAGTATGCCGAGGTTTCAAGAAGTAAATTCGAACATACGATCTGGTATTCATGTGAAACACAACAAGATGTTCTGGGGCCCGGTGTGCTTTTGCCACGACCATGAATGGGTAATTATGTCAAAGATAGCTTTAGGTCGTGTATCTAGAACTTGAGGCTTATAGCACCCACAATCAAGGGTGATCAGAGTATCTTAAAGTTGGGAATTAGTGGTTCTGGGGGAGTCTACGTTAAAGGCATGCAGTGGTTAATTCATAGGGTCCAAAGTTGCCTATGTATATTTGCCTATGTATATCTCTACAATAGCTGTTTGCTCAATCACAATATATCAGTACTTCAATAGTACGCAGACGTATGACTTTACACCATTGGATAGCTCACACATACTACCAACACCCATCTGGGCACGGAGGACACACTCATACGATTGGCGCCCAAACTCCGCAGTTTCCTTATAAAAAATCAATCGTTTTGGTAGAGTGGCCCTCTCAATACGAAAATGTTCAATCTCACATGAAGGGTGAAGTGGCTGTGTTTCCCAGTTCACTCGAATGGGCTTATCTATTTCTCAGGTCTGAAACCTCAAATAAACTCCAGAAAATAAATTATCCAAAATCAAAATAAGTGTTTGCAACAACCCCTCTCTCAGTGACTTCACATTTTCGATTGGTGTAGCTACCATATCTGGTGGTGGCTGAAACGTGGTTTGGATACCCCTCGGTCTTGTGTCCCAGCGTTTCTGTGATCAAGAATCCTCAGACCAGCTCAGGCATCACATACTCTAGCGTGCCTGTGATTTATTCAATGCTCATGGATGGGGCCAAATTTCCGTTCTTCAAATTCATTTATGCCTCTGCTCTCAACCCAGCTTGATGTTGCTTCAAATCCAATTTTTGGTGTATTTCTTTTCGAGGATTCTGCATCTGTCGTTTTCCATGATTCCGGGAAATTCTTTGAAGAGCTGATCTCGAATTCAATTCCTTCAGCAAAGCCTTCCGTGAAAGCAGTGGATTTTTGTTCTGCGGCCGTCATAGAGCTCAATTTTACGATGTGTCCTTCCCAACAGAGCCAACAAAAGTAGATAGGCTGGATTCCCTTTGATAAATAATGAAAACAATGAATGCGGGAAAAGGTCTGGTGTTCCCTTCTGGCCCCTAAATGATCTATTGTGGAAACGGAAATTGTGACAAACCCAGTGCTTTGAATAAATAAGCGAAAGCCATCCTGCGACCCCGTTTCACAAAAATGCATATTAGCTTTCAATATCAAAGATCATATGGCCCGCCATGCCTTGCAAAGATATTTTAGCTTTACTTCCCCAGAAACTCGCTCAAGGCTAGCACTGTAAATCTGAAAGCGAAATCTTAGCAAAGGACGAAATATGACAAGGAATTACGCATTGAGTATCTTGAGTCATGTTGAATGACATGTACGTACAGTTGCAAAGCATAGATCCTGAATAGCGTGATTGCACAATGTTTGTATAGGTAAAATCAACCCCTCCCCAACGCTTCAGCGATTGCAAAAATGTATTTTCCTCCAATCTAAGAGATCCATGAGATCCATTGGCGTCCTCGATGTAATTTCCGTCCAAAAGCATATCCCATTGCTGCTTGCAACTTGTCAAATGCCTATCTTTTGAATATAATTGCGTTCAAAAGCGAGCCAAAGAGCCACCCAAAAGTCACTAGTATCCCCGAAAGTATAGCAAAGTCGGGTCTTGCCATGGAGAAAGTTGTGTTTCCTGGCACTTTGAAAGCCGCCACTAAAGTGGACGCCCACTTTTGAAGAGACTTCCATGAGGTGATTCCAGAAAATGAGATCTGATGCGTCCCAGTTCCCCTCTCAAATACAAGTGTTCTAGGGGGGCCAGATGTCTCAGTGTCACTGTGAACGTCTGTTTCAATAGAAAGCCGCTGCGAGATGCTTTTCAATTCCGCCGAGTATTCCTCCATTTTCAGCTGCACCTCTTCCTGGAATGCATTGACCAACTTGCGGCGCTTCCACGGCTCGACAAAAAACGTGGCAGTTGCAAAAAGCATGATATTCACGCCCATAAGAATCCAGGTGCCCCAGGTCAGTGCCTGTCTGATTTTGTCACTCCACAATTGCTCCTCATGGTACCTCGTGAGAATCAGCGAGGTGAGCTTGATTTGCACAGCCTCCACATTCTGCTCCGCCGCGTCCAAAGCTAGCTTGCTGGAGATCTCGTCGTGCTGATTGCGGTGGTCGCTTTTGTATAAATCCGTGAATCGCTCCACGTCTATGGGTGACCATGTATGTTTCCGAGTAAGGAGCTCGTTGATTTCTTTCTGCAGATCGGACCGGTTCTGGATAGCACGCTCGTAAGTTGCCTTGGCAATTTTCACTGACTCACGTGCATGCCTGATATCTTGCTCGATTTGTTCCACTAGAAGTTTGTGCTTTTCGATTCCCGAGTAACCCGTGGCGTCGTTCAAGGAGCGGGCCGCCAATATGAGCGATTGTTGCGCCGATATCCGCTTTTTTTGCTTCCACAGTTTGAAAGTGGCCCGCTGCTGCTCCAACTTCTCGCGGAGCTCTTTTTGGAGCGATTCTAGATCGATATATCTTGTCCCGCTGGCCGAAGGTGTCTGAAAGGAGCCCTCTTCAGACTCATATTGAGTGTTTTTTTCTCTTAAACCCACTAGGGGTTTTTTGGCCCCATTTTTTCCAGCACTGGCGCTGCCGTAATTTGGTTCTGGGGTCTGTTTTCGAGTACAATCTAAATTCTCTTTGGGAACCTCGGACCCAGGTCGGAAAGTCTTTTTTTCTGCATCCTCCCACTCGGCATCTTTTTCCAGGTCGGTTCCGGCCTGGAATTGTTTCTGCCGCTGCCTGTCGATCTGTCTGGCCGCAGACATGTTGGACGTCTCTATGATCTGACGTAATTTCGCATCGTCGTACTCGGAACAGGTGAGGTTTGTGTGGTCTTCATCAGTTCGAGCTCCAGAATCGGCCTCTTTGTTCACAATGGGTTCAGGTCCCTTTTTAGGGGCGCTTTGGGGAGTTTTTGGAGACGCTTTTTCTGGATCTAGTGGGAAAACCGGACCCAGGCCCAGAATTTGCAAGTACCGGCGGGAGGAGAGGTGCAATCCACGCAGAAACGGCGGCTGGCACAAATGGAGTTTCTGGTATGCGAGCTGCTTTCGTAGGAGCCCTAAATACATTGCTATTTATTGGGCTGTGTTGCAAATGTATGTGGATATTAATCTAAGCCTGGAGACATGCCTTTTCTGTATAGGCGCGCTAGATTGTCACGACCCAAAAGAGCTGGGCCGCATTTCGGAACGCTAGGCGCCTTCTCGCGGGGCCTAGAAAAAGGCCCTACAATGAAGTGTCATGAATAATTTGGACATTGTCACACGAGAAGGTCCACACATGCCAATGGCTTTTGGGACTGTCTCTTTGGGACTTCAAGAAACCATCAGAGAAAACCACATTCTTTTTAAGGGCGTATTGGTTTTTTTAGGGGGCTTGTTCCCATCTCTGTTTTACAGTATTGGGACGGGTGGCGCGGAGAATCAGACTGCGCAGAATGGTAGAAGAGTTCAAAAAGTTTGGAAGGTTCGAAGAATGGGGAAAACGCAAGACTTTGAAAGAATACCAATTCGGAGATTTCTCCGAGATATTTTTCGGCGAGCTCAGAGTGTCATGAAGTAATATTCGTATGGAGAGATGGATGCAGTAAATTGTATAGAGATGAATGAAGTAGAGGGCATGACTGCGAAATGAAGCCTCTCCGAGGCATCAAAATCTGCGCAGAGGACGAACGAAGACAGAAAAAAGAATGCGGGAAATCAAAATTGCAGTGAACGACAGAATGTAATAAACGGCAGAATGCAATAAACGAAATAGTGCAGTAAACGGCATGCTTCAATAAACGAAATAATGCAGTAAACGACATGCTTCAATTAACGACATGCTTCAATAAACGACATGCTTCAATAAACGACATGCTTCAATCAACGACAGTGCGAACAAGCTAGAGTGTGCTGACCAAGGCAAATGACCAATGGCAACTTTTCTAAACCTAAAGCAAACAAACTAGAGCGAAGAAAACGACACGAACGGCCCGAATCACGTGGAACAAAATGGATACGCACAGACAGTGAGAAAAGCCGTACAGAAAAACGCCCCGGACTCGCTGCTGCCAATCAGGCGGGTTTAGAACGCTTGTATGCCGGAACGCATCATCTGAATGATCTCATCGGTCCGCGGATACAGGCAAAAGCTTAATACTCATTTTATGTGCATACTCACTTCAAGAGGCTTATAGGCATAAAACGCGCAAATGTTCCAGCAATCACGCGACCGCACAATTGCCGCACATCTATATAAGGACGCCCGCACCACTCCAAACTCCCCTTTGAATTCCATCAACCTTTTACTCTTTGCAGAATCTAATCAATCTGAATCAAACCAAATCAACTACAAATACTATGTCCTGTTCATCTACCCACCCTTCGTGCAAGTGCGAGACATGCCCGGGAGCCAACTGCCCGGGAGCCAAGTGCCAGTGTCAAAAATGCCAGGGGGACAAGTGCCAATGTACCAAGTCTTGTGAGGGCAAGGAGTGCCAAGCCGAGTGTCAGGACAAGTGCAAGCGTGAGAATTGCCTGTGTGACAAGTGCCAGTGTCAAAAATGCCAGGGGGACAAGTGCCAATGTACCAAGTCTTGTGAGGGCAAGGAGTGCCAAGCCGAGTGTCAGGACAAGTGCAAGCGTGAGAATTGCCTGTGTGACAAGTGCCAGTGTGAGAAATGCCAATGTGGAAACTGCAAGAGCGACAAGTGCCTGTGCTCTGTGTGCAAGTGTTCCACGCGCCCATGCGAGACGTGCAAGTGCTAGGCGGATTTAGGTAGAGGCACGGTGTGCCAGGTAGGGTATAGGCAATGGAGGAGTTTATTAGCACGATCACGTGACACCAGTGCCCGCGCTGGTTACAAACCTCGTAGCCTGCGGAATAGCCTCGGATGCGTTTGGCATTCCCGCTTGCACAGATCCACGCCTCGTCCAATAGGGCGCTTGTAAATGGGCCTGCTCAGATGCGTGGTGCCCAGCCCGCATCAAAATCCAAGAAACATCAAGCCGAGCCCCAATATCAAGAATGCCGAGGCCAGATGCCGAACACTGTATTTGCCGCGCATCGGCTGCAGAGTAACCGCGGAATACCCTCAGTCTCATGAAGAAAAGATCTAGTATCTAAGTTTGAAGCACGTGGAATGATTTCCTATAAAAAAGCTATAGGGAAAGAGCCAGTACTAGCATTTCTAAATGGTATTTTAACTGCGTCTGCTACACAATGGAAATATATCTTCATTCAACCTGAACCCCTCTTAATATAGCTATCATATTTAATTTCAACTCAAGGATAAAGGACCTGATCAATGAAGGTGAATACCAAAAAGAATAGGACTTACTATGCTTCAAGAAGAATTCAGAATACTATATTCAACTGTTTTCAAACATCTAGCCCGTTTTCAAAGCTATAGTAAATAAAGCAATAAATCTTTCATCTTTATTCTTTACGTATTGAACTTATTAACCTACAGCCGTATTGATTTTCCCACATGTCAATGGATTGGTGGGTAGGTATAATATTCTAAACTGCGTTGGTCTAAAAATAGACGACTAATATTAGTTGCATGAGCATGACAATACAATACTACACCATAACAGCGAATAAAGCAGAGATAACGAGTCATCAGGGTGTTATACTACATCGCCGCCTGGAGTGGTTTTCGCCAAAAGTACTTACACAAATTGCGAGCAAAAGCGCATTTTCTGGAAGAGAAACGAGTATCTTCTGACTCAAGAGTCGGTTTATTTCCTTGTCGTTGGCAAGCCAGACAACAATACCCTGTGAGCTTAGTCAGCTCGAAAAACCAAACTTACCAAAAAAGTCAATCTGAGGTCAAACAGCCAGCGTCTTTCCCCGTAAAGATCTGCCCTCAAGCAGCCTAGAAGTTTTTGTCAATCAACTCCCTAATGAGCGCCCAGTCCTCATCATCAACATAATCTAGAACAATAATCCCACTTCCCTTGGCAAAGCTGTCCTGCAAGTCATGACTGGCCATGGCTTGAGCAACCTGTTTGGGCCAGCACGCGTAGTTAAAGAAATTAGAGCCCAGCGTGAAGTTGACATATAATTTGTTGTCTGAGTTTGTGGCGTTATGCTCCGCGGCCTTATGCGCCAAACTTTTGACGTACTTCACTTTTTTGGGAATGTCGTCCTCCGTCTGGATTTCACAGAAGTCCTGCACCACAAACGAGCCCCTATCGTCTTCGATGCTGTTGTACTTCCACCAAGACGCATCAAACCCATACTGGTGCTTTCGCTCTTCGTTCTTCACATCAAAGCGCCGAAACAACATCGCTTTTCCACGTGCCTCGCCCAAGCGAGGTAACGCACTATTCAAAAACCAGCGGTCTTTGTTTGGTTCGATGAACTTATCCCAGATCAAGTTGGCAAATTCGTCCTGCTCGCGGTTCCAGTCTCCCATGCCTTCTTGCTTGATGGAGACTATGACGGTCTCCGACTGATACTTGCCTAAAAACTGGTACACCTCATCTAGTGTGTCGGCGAAATTCTTAGGAATCGGGATCCGGACCGGGAATTTGCCGTGTACTACAATCAATTCGTTGGCCTCATTTCCCGACTTCAAGGGGTGTTTTCCCACGCGAAAATCAAGAAAACGTACACCATGCTCCAACTGGTCCGTGACGGACGCGCCCTGGCATTGGACAGAAGGCAAAGCAATGTGACACGCAGCCGAATTGTGGGTTCCAGGAATAGAGAGCGAGCCAATTGGCGTGTCATCACCAAGCTCTGCGAGCCATTTCAGGTATCTGACCATATCAGTTCACAAGAAAGCAAAGTTTGTATCTCACCTATTCCAAAAAAAGATGGGAATCCTGCAAAAAAGTGGTTTATGTGTTAAATTGGGAAGAGCCGCCGCGGGGCTTTCATGGTGTTATATAAGAGACGGACGCAGGAACACACCGGTAGTCCTTGCTGTGTGCAAGAAAACACCATTGTGCAGGTATAAATATATCCCGCCCTGCCACTGGGCCAGAACAGCCTCGCAAAAACCGGAGTAGTTGGGAACATCGCGTCAACGGTTTGTTGCTAGAAATAAAAAGGAGGAATATTAGGGAATTGCTTTTTCTATTTCCTAATCACGCCTCAAGTAAAATCTGTCATGGGCAGAATGAGTAGATGGTCAATAAAATGAATAATGTGCGCGAGAGAATCCAATATATTTGGGGATCAGCTGAGACATCAAAAATCGATTCAAACGGATTGAAAGGTCTGTGGCCTTAGGCTTCTAGCATGAAGAAAACTGCCATAGCAGGTCCCTGATTTCGAGCTCGCTGGACAAGCAGAGTTTTCAATTTACTTTATACAAGAGCATCACCATCATAACAAGGAATGAGGAATGGCGTTTCTGTTCGAAAAAAGAAATGGTTTCTGTTCGAGAACAGAAAAGGTTATGAATCTCATGCTGTCAGTGGCTTATTTGAAGCTGTTTCCCAAGACTTTGGATGGCTGCGCAAATGCAAGCTCTCGTGGCAGGGGTACAATGAAAGAATTTAACAAAAAGTTTTGAGGTCAAAAGTTGAATTCACAGAACTTCACATTATTTTGGCGTTCGTGTGCATAAAAACGCAAGGCATATCACTCAAGCATTCAACTAGTCGTCAAATCGGCAATGGGGGTTAGACAAATTTTTGAACTCATGATTAATCAAACTTGTAGTAGGGTCTTTCATCTTTCTTGTTAGATGTGTTGTTTGATTCACCAGAAGAAAGGGTTGTGATACGTATCTTTGTTCCTCCCTCGAACGGAGTCTGATGAATTTTGGGTAAACTGAACGAAATAACAGCAAATAATGGCTTGTATTCGGACGTGACAAATACTTTACAGGATTGAGTTTCAAGTTGAGTTCTTTTTACCTAATTAGGCAATATTGTCTCAATTTGATTTACGAATGGCCCTTGAAACGCTTCGAAGCCTTGGATGACGATATAAACGTTCGATGTACAATCTTAGATGTGCGTGTCTCTCACTAATGCATTGTAATTGACCAAAGAGGCAAGTATGTCTGACGGCCCGCGCATTGAGATGATAAGTCCAAGTTTGGAATTTCGGGTGGAAATCATTTTCACATTCAATATAAATTCGGGGTATTCTTTCACTGATGCAAGGAATTTTTATAATCATCAAACAAATCAAACAATCAAAAATGGCCGCTCCTCAATCCTCCAACAAGAACACCTCTGCCCCTAACAAGGACAACTGGTTGACTGCTACTACCCCAACTGGCTGGTACTCTTCTTGCGTCATTGCTTAGAATCAATCTAATACATACAAAAAAAAGTCTTCGGACACTTGGTTGATGTGTCTATTTCAAAACCTAATATACATTTTTAACCATTATGAATATCCGTAGACTGAGTGCGGATGCGCAGTGGCTGTATTGCTCTGTCACCGCATTTGCTCATCAGGAGTTGGAGTACTCTTTGAATTGATAAACTTTGCCTTTTGAGACTCAAAACAGAATCGAGCTGCTGCCAAGGGTGTGGTCAGGTTACCTTAAGGAACCCGGGTGTAAAGGACCGTCACAATTTGTGTGCTTATAAGTAATTGGGGTTCACAATACTGCATTCAATAATTGTAAATTTCAAAAATTTGACTACATATCTTATCGAAGCGTAAATGCGCAAAGACTACTTCCCTCTCACAGCCCGGTGTGCATTTGATTCCTCTCTATGTATGATCTAAAAAAACAACTGCTAAGTGTGACAAGTTCCGTACTACCATCTCGAGAAAGATGAGCTTTGAGTATGGGGTATCAAATATGTCTACCTTCTAGACAAGATCAGAATATCAAGAGAAACATCACAATAAGTAAGACTTTTGAGATATTTATTTAAAGAAGCCATATTTACATGAACCGGGTAATTTCAGCACAAGATGTTTAATGTAATAAGCTCGGATTTTATGTTGTGTTACACCATAGAAAATCATACAATTTACCTGAAAATTGATTCGAGAGGAGTCGAATTCATTTTTATTTGCGAAGAACTTGAGTTTTGGTTTCAAATTGAGTAGCAATGACCCAAAAATGCGTCTATGAACGGATCTGGGATATGTATCTTTCACGACTCAACAACGCTCAATAGAAAGAACTTATCAGTTGAACCCATGCCATATCTCATTGTACTCAAATTTATCTTTTGTTTCAGGTAAAAAAATGTATACAGCTCCCAAATAGAAAGCTCCCAATACAGAAAAGATAAAAAAGACCAGACCAGAAAGTTTTTCTTGCAAGAGAGGAAAAAGAAGGGCAACGCATATATTTGCTAGCCAGTTGGATGCTGTGCCCAAAGATTGGGCCATACCCACAGCCTCAACGCTTGATAGCTCACTTACCATCAAAAACGGGATCTGACCTAGACCGATCGAGTAACCGATAATAAAACCAAAACATCCTATAGCAGCCATGATGGTTTTATTTCCCATCAAGCCGGCCGAAATGACCAGAGAGCATAGAGTCATAATTGCCATGGATAAAAGAAGAAATGATCTCCGGCCCCATCTGTCAATAAATGGACATACTGCGAGCGCAGCAGCGACGTTGGTAAGGGCCAAAGAGGAGGTGAGATAAAGCACGTTTGTGCCCTCTGGAACCACGTGGGATAACACAGATACTCCATAATACGTTATTGCGTTCATACCACAAAGCTGCTGTGCAGTCATGATAATGGCCACAGCCGTCCATTCTTTCCGAAATTTGGCACCAGATATGTATTGGACTAACTTGACGTTAGAATCCACATCTTGTGGGCAAACTTCTTCTTCATGGCTGTCCAAAAGAGGCAACGTATCAGAAGCTTTCCCATTAGCCACTGCTGAAGACTGGGACAATTTCCGGTAGTGATTGATCTCGTGGTGCGTTGCCAGTTTACTGGTTCTTAAGGTATGAAGAATTTCAATGGCTTCGGAGAGATCGCCCCTTTGCAAGATGAGCCATTTCGGGGACTCCACAGTGGTGAACAAGAGGACAAACTGTAGGATACCCAAAATAGCGCCTGTAAGAAAAATGTTTCGCCACTGCTGGTCATTGCTCCACGGAAAAGCGATTAGTTGTGCGATTAAAATCCCGGTTCCCACACCAAATTGGAGCAATGATCCCATCAAGCCACGGTGATTTGCTGGTGCTAGCTCACTAATAAGGATAGGTGCCATGACCATGCAAGAACCAGCAGCGATACCGGTTAAAAAACGGCCAATGATGAGAGCTATTTCACTGCTAGATATGGATATGATTCCGGCACCAACGAAGAACAACAAGGAAGAAGAAACCTGCAACCGCTTGCGTCCGAAATTACCGTTTATCGCCCGACTCCCAACAATAGTGGAAGAAACAAGCCCACCCACTGTGAAGATCGTATTTAGAAGAGCCGTAGATCCGGGGTCCATGGGGATGCACTGGTTAATATTCAAGGATCCCCAGAGAGAATCAGAATACCGTTCAAATGGCCCGGGAATACTTTTCTGGCACGACAAGATATCCTGTGGCGCATTGAAAGCGGCAAGATGGAACCCGAATTGTAGTGTACTCATACTACTCACGAGAGTGGCCCACACGAGTCTCCATGTGACCTTATGATTTGCTTGAAGCCCACTCATGGTCCACTATGAGTGATCAAAAACAGAAAGCTTGGAATCTTGGGAAAGATCCGCCGAGTAATCTATACTAAGTGTCACTGTCGATAACCAAATTGAGATCAAGAACCAAGAAACAAAACTCAAAATGTGGAACGTAGTATGTTTTTGCTGATTTTCAATTGAGCTGTGTATGAGAACGAGCTCACGAAAAGCACTATATATGTTGAAGCACCGTTATCAGCTCGTAGATCGTTGTTGCTGAATAGCCTTATCAGCTGTTACTGCATACAAAAACAAAACGATCCGGATCAACGCAATACAAACTTATGGATCGGCCAAAAAAAAAAAAAAATTTGAGTGGGAAAGAGGCAGAATCTAGTCATTTATAGAAGGAGGATAGTCAATTTTGACGAAGATTACGTGAAAGCGGATTAAAAGAAAATTCACTGCGGCTGCTAACGCTCGGGGATTTCCGAGAAGGGGCGGCGACCGGTGAACCGGTAGGGGGTTAGGACACATGGTCACGTGGTACGTTTAACCAAGGAATTAATTCGTGTTTTTTTACAGACGCAGAAAATTCAAGAACAGGGCAGTTCAACAAAGGGAGTAATATTAGCAAACAAAATACAAAGTTATGTGCTCATGAAGGCTGAATATGATACGGGCCGAGAAGAACACGTGACCATATTGATTAGGCAAAACAAGGTCGAAACCTACTTGGGAAGGCTATGAATGGAATAACATCAAACGTGTGAGCTGGAAGTGTTTTTTATGTGCTCTCTTCCGCCCGGAAAATGCCAAATTAAGGAATAAAGAAACATGTTCGAAATATTCGATAGAGCTTAAAGTGTCTGTTTTTTTTGACCAGATGATTCGAATCCCTGTTAGCTTGACCATTTCTTGGTCTTTGTGGGGCGTTTGTTCTCATATTTCGAAATGATCAGTTTACGTGTCGTCCTTCTCATGCTAAGTAAAGATTTAAAATTTGGTCAGGCCAGGCGATAACAACACTTCGTAGACAATTCATTTATGTCCCAACAATTTTCGAGAGTCAAATATAAGAAACTTGACGACAATAAGTATAGTATCCGCAATTAAAGCCTTCTTTTCTTTCAATAGATTCAGCTGATTAGAGGAACAAAACTATGGAATATTATAAAATACCTTCAAACAACTCCCAAATACGTATGTAGTGCCAGCATCAAATCCCATTTTTCATTAACGAGCCGGAAATTAAAAGTTTCATAAAAAAGTGCCAACGGGCAAAAACAATAGTGCGCAAGCCCGGAATCGAACCAGGGGCCCAACGATGGCAACGTTGGATTTTACCACTAAACCACTTGCGCTTTTGTATGATTTTGCGAAGTGTTTGTGATATTTATTCAATTTGAGGTTATAGATGTTGTTAACTCTTGTTTGTGTGGGAGAAGCCACTGGAAAACTGAGCAGGTGATGTGAGACGAGTCCCCTGGAACTAGAAAGACTGCTTATTGCTAGCGCCACCTTTGTACACAATAAATACTAAACAACGGAGACGCTACGACGCCTTCCTTAGCCATCTCTGCAACAACTGTGAAACATCCATATACCGGCGACAAGAGCCAAACTTTGCAAACCCGTGAGTTGAAACAAATGTTTGCCCTGGTCTGCAACTCAATAAAGCACTTAATAAATTCAAATTGGTTCGTGACCACTATCTTCAAAGTATACACTCGAAGACGTGGCGAGTCTTAGGAAGTCAGCTCCTTGAACCCTCTCCAACCATCTGAGTTGAAGCGACTACTGCACGAGACTTGTTCTGAGAATCAATGAGGTAATATTCAAAGCTTAAACAGATGAGGACTGTCCAGGCCGAAAATAACGGAAAGGGACGGGCCTTGTTTCGACACTAAGTACGTATCTGGGAGCTGTTTGAAGGTTTTTTTGAAAGATTGATAGTTGTGTTTCTTCAATCAGATGAGTCTGACTAAAAGAGATCTTCGCTCCGAAACAACATTGAAGAATATGCCGACGCAGAATAATTCACTGGCTGCACAGTCCGAATATTCTCATTCTTATAAACTATAGTCACTGATCCGCATGCGGATAAATGTACCACAGCATGTCATTCGAACCAAGAAGTATGCCACTGGGTGTGTGCATTTAAAGTGCAGTTTTCAGGAGCTAATCAAGAAGCCAACGACAGAGGTTCCCGAATTCGATGCTTTCGAGGCAGGACATTCACATTACGACAGTAGCGGCATCGCAAAATCACCGTTCTATTTGGTAAGTGAAACATCCCATAGATGTATTGTTGTATTTGGCCGCACAGTATAGCGATGATATCTACATTTCAAAGCCCAAAGCTGTACTAGGTGCACTTGAGCCAGTTTGCCTCTCACAGATGAATTTCTCTGTTTGAATTCAAAACACAAAATTCTGAACTAAAATATCAAAATATAGACCAACATGGGTATTTAAGAAAAGCTATTGTGAACGAGGAATCGCTCACGGAGAGCCTGGATATTAGGCCCACTCCCACGTGATCTCAATACGCCCTAAGTCCTGGTCTGCTAACTGCAAGAATGCCGCGGGCGAAAAGTCCAAGTCGTATGCTTGGCATGCCTCACATCTATCAACAGCGGTCACCTCTACAGACTTGCCCTTATAACTGGCGATAATCTTCTTTCCACACAAGGTGTTCATGTTGGGATTTGTGCCCGGGGTGTACTGGTCGAAAAGGCCGTGTCCAAGAGCAACAATGTAATCTTCGTCTGTGTTTACCCACCCACATGCACCAAGACCGGTATCATAAAAAGTACCTTCGCCATTAAAAGCAGTAGCTGTATTAGTACTAGAAGCTGTCGTCGAGCTCGTAGTGGTAACTGTCTGCAGGCTCGAAGTAGTGGCCGTGGTTGTTGGTTCCGTCACAGGCTCAGGGATCGCGGCGGTCGACTCTGTCAGCGACAAAATTTTGCTGACATCGACTGAAGGTGTTTCTGCGGGCACATTTTGTGCGGAGCTAGATGTGGCTGTCTGTGGGAAATCAGCCGTGTACTTATCGTATCCGACGGTGACAGTAGAGTATTTGGTAGTTGTGACCCATTCAATCTCATAAACGGGAGAGGCAGCTGTCAATGCCAGGAAGAGAAGTGCAATGGTTGCAAATTTCATTGGTAGTAGTTTAAGGAAAGTAAAAGGTTGGGTATAAGAGAATGACTAGTCCAGGGAAAGGGACAGTGTTTAGGCAAAGATAAATCTTAGAAATTGAACCGAAGCGACGTTTGAATTATGTAAGGCGTGAAGCAAAGAGCGAGCGTCCCAAGTCGGCTTTATATCTAAAGTGCTGGCTACTCATGCTGCAGCCAGCACATGCGCGACACGCATGCACGCACACGCAGCGTATCCAACGCGAGTAGTTGGTTAAGGGGACTTCTTGAGACCGTCTTCATACATAGCTCAGGTTTTGCTGGGTGTTTTTTGACGTGCTTTGTCGGTTTATCAGGGCCTTTTCTATTTCTGATGTTTGAAAGCCTTCAAAATTTGACAATATTTACTGAATGCATCTCAATCGAGAATGTACGGAACAAGTGGCCCTGCTGGTTGCGCGCTGAAACACGGGATTAAGGCACGGGTGTTTATTTTATGTGATACCTGGGAGACGCCCGCAAGCACGAAACAAGCCCCTGCGCTAAACATCAAACATCAGAAACTTAGAATCGAAGTGAGTCCGGCATAAAAAACAAAGTGTGATTCGTAAACACCTCCCTTTACGCTGCAATAAAATTTGGAACTGTCAGACTAGTTCTAATCCTTTATTGCCCTTTCTCGTTCTCTAAAATTCAGCTGAGTCCCTGGCGCCAAGAGACGATCTACATACAGGTTTCAGCATCAAGAAAATAGCCAGCAATATAAACGATAACCGCGACACAAACCTACCAACCTGCAATTTGTCATAGATAGGTGCGTCCAGGGTAAGGGGGCTGTTTTGATGAATTCAGAACCGTGTTCCATTAAATTTTGGTTCCGATTGACACGGGGATAAAAAAAGGGGCATGAACCATCGGTTTTTACTGGCACAGGCCTAAAAACCCTTTGTTCATTTCGTGTTTTCTTTATTCCCCAATTTGCTCATGAAACATTTTTCAAATTCCTCCTAACGGTCAATGTTCTCAGCAGAAGTCCCAGAAAAAATCAATTGCGTCCCAGAATAATGTACGAAGATCAGACTCAGTGAGAAATTTTTTAGGCTCTTAGAAATTATTAACTATTTTGTGTATTTCGGTAATATGTAATACCTGGGGCTGCTTACGATTATCACAGACCCGTGGAGTATAAAATATCTTTACTCGCACTGATGGTGAAAAGGTTTTCACCAGTTCGATGTTGGAACAGGCGATGTCACTATATGCACACTGACAGAAATGCTACTCTGACAATGGATCAAAAGCAAATTTTTGGGAATCAATGTTGGAAGGCTTTGTGTATATGGCGAAATTGTCGCATTTCAATTAAAATCGGGGAATATGAGTGACTAACTTTCGTCGGTAAAACAGGTTCGTACTTCAAGAGTTTACGTGAATTATATGGAATAGCGGCGTGGCAGCCCACCTCCAATAATAAAAAAAATCTTGCCACATAAAAAAGAAAAGAAAGGTCACCTGAAGTATTCTTGTAAACATGAAGTATGTTCGTAGATGAGATAAGGTATTATCATTTTTAAGTGGAGATAAGTAGCCAAATTACCAATTACATATCCATCGCTGCAGCAAATAATCTTATTCTTTTTTTTTGCGTATGTGGAAACATTAAAAGTCTTCTCGGAGACAAAGGCAATAAACAGATGCTGTAAGGTCCCCATTATCTGCACAACACGAGAATCCCTAGGGCGCCTTTTTGAAAATATGAGGTGTGTTCCGTTGGATATCATGTCAAACCCCTCATAGAATATTCTCCTTATTTACACAACCTTCCCCGTTTCATCCACATAATCAGATGATAGAAACATGAAATTAAAATTGCTATATTAGGAAGTTAGTGATAATTAGTAGCATAAACGTTTATGTCCTGCAAAGTCACCTGCAGCTTTTATACCCGAGACTCTTATTCCAAACATGTATGTTTTGCCATCCAAAAGGCAATTATTTAGAGCAGCAAAAAGCTTGTATGTATTATCGTGTATATATGGCAGCTTTTTTAGATGAAGTATTCCAAAACCTTCCAGCTTGTCAAATGTTTACACGGCAATTTGGACAGATAAACTTATTGCTGCCACAGGAGAGAATATGAGCACTGACAAACGTGTCTTGGGATCTGAAATTTACCTGACTTGTTGCCAGTACCAAATCAAAGCCTGGATGAATGCTCGACATCATTCGATATTGTATGGAGCGAAGTACTCTCAAAACTAACTGTTTTGTGAATGTGCTCGGAAAAATGGAAATCCAGAATTTGTCTCCTATCATGGAGCCCGAACAAAACCTTTTCAAGAAAGACAATTAATCTGGCCTGGAGACATGGATGCTGGAATGCGAAATCTGAATAGCGAGCGCAAGTGTTGAGTAGACTATTAGATAATTTGAGGTTCAGTGTATCAGCGAAAAGCATGTTTCTTACCTTTTGGCGTAAATCAGTCTAAGAGGCAGAAAAAAACTGTTCTTTCTGATGCAAGTCATGTTCTGAGGAAATCCAGCTGCCTTGGTATAAATGATTATTCATATTATGCACCGTTTTTTAAGTATACTGTCTTTCAAAAGCCCAACCTTCGAAGGCTGAAATCAGAAATAGCACAAATGACTTCCAATTCTTTGCGAAAAATGGACTTCTATCTACTCACTGCTACACACTTTTAGTATAGTTGTAACCAAACAGATAGGGAAAATCTCTTCGTATACTGTACCGCAAGATGGTGGTTTGTGACTCCATTCCTGAAGCTCAGCAACATATTCGATAAATATTCAATAGATGCCGTATGTTAGTATTGGGCCATGTGTCAGTTATCTAAAAGATCACAAGGGTGCGATTATGCAACAGCACTTTCAGGATAGAGACGACATATTTTTCATCAAACGACCATCACTTGTAGAAGCCTACATACCCAGGAACATGTGAGCATATTTTTCTCGTATGGTTTTATGCAAAGTGCGTCCAGAATTGTATTCAAAAAATTCAGATCTCCAAGGGCATTCACCTGTGCATTGAAAAAGTATACCCAAGCTGGGCCTTGTTTCAACGGATGCACCAAACTATGACAGGAAATACATTAATTAGGCCAAACTTATAAAAACAGAACTTCCTGTCGTCAACATTGCAGGCTTTTAAACATGCGATTATGGTTTGAAATATTTGTTGAACGAGTACCACTTTCTATAATTGGGCTCATGGTTTATCTATTTTATGGGGGACGCTGCAGGAAAATGACCAAGATTCCCCAAGTGCCGTTTCGAAGCCTTTCACATAGCTATGATACCTTGCATTGGCAGGCCCAAACCAGTCAGTCACAGACCGCCAAAAAAAGAATGGGCTTGATTCTGGTGAGTTGTGCCGAATCACAAAGTAGACAGGTAGCAAGCTGTGCCTGCCTCAGATGCCATGTTTCTTTGCGCCAGAGGGCTTAGAATTGAGGTCTTGCGCTGGTAGGACTGCATGTCGTTTATGCCGCAAGCTCGAAAATTTATACGACCAAATAAGACACAGCCCCACTCGCCGTGCCAAACAAGCTCTGTACAGAACAGTTGCGAGAAACTCAGCAATGGCGTGTATTGACATGCATTTCTGACAAATTCATCATGGTCTCAAACTGTTGGAAAGCCAGGTTGTTGAAAATGTGCTTGTACGGGATTGTCCAGCCTACTCGCCTAATACTATTGCAGTATCCCCATGTATTTCAAGGCTTTTAATGCAGGTCCCGAAATCCCAGCAAAACAGTGTTCTCATTCTAACCTGCAGAAAACAACAATGCTAGATAGCGAAAATTGCAGAAAAACTGTGGCCGACTTTGAACCCCCTTATCATCACAAACTAAGAAATCTGGCATGCCGTCATCGCGTGTGACTTTGATGGTCCCATATTAATTCTTGACTCTGAAGACAAAAAGCCGAATCTATGACCGAGCCCGGACATATGGCGAGATATGAGAGGAAACTTTTCGCATATGCCGCAGCAGTGAAATGATAGCAAAGACGACTGGGACGCCGCAGCTCGCAGCACACAATGCAGTCCACGCATAAATCTGCAATACTTCCGTATATGGTCAAAGCGCGGCGCCATCTATTGGGCCCGGGATTTTGACATGAGACATTCCTGAAGGCCTCTTAAAACGGGTTGGGGCGGTGCTAAGAATAGGGCAGGAACCCGGGTGGGGGTATGAAAGGGTCACCATGAATTAGCAAAAACAGACCTGAAATATCTGGCCTGCCCTAGCGGGCATACCAGATAAAAGGTGCAGCTCGTGGGCCCTGTTCCGGCGCATGAATATAACCCTTCCGTTTTCCTTCCCTACTCACAACTTGCACCTACAGGGTTTCCGAGTCTGTCTGCTTGTATATGTCTATCAGAGCGACTTCTGGGGCTGAAGTGGCAGTACAGGCCATATCCTCTTTTTTTTTTCTTCGTTATTGGACTTTTCGAACGCCCGACTGGACCAGTGCTAGCGAAGACCACCATGCCTCCCAATTCACACCATTCATTCACATGGCTTCAACTTTGGTGATTTGTTCCCCAAATTCCTGGTGTCCCCGCCTTACTTCCGGTATTTGATTCCGGGAATTCTGTCTCATATTCATCAAAGCTGTTCCTTCCTCGCTCCCATTTTCCGTTTTTCGCCTATTTTGCCTTCTCAACACGGTTGCTTGCTTCGCGCTCGAAACCCGGTTACAGGTCCGCCTCAGCCCTGCCCCAGATAAAAGAACGAGGAAGCGCCAGCAACTTCATAAAAATTCCGACTTACCCTTTGTCTTTCTATGCGCATGGGCCAATTCTCCCACGACTCAGATATCCCAAATTCCCCCTAGCGTCCAGCCTTCCCCTCTCTCCTGCTTTTAGCGCCGGCTTGCCCAGAAAAAGTCGCCTCCATCATTCGTCATTCCGGTTCTCGATCCCTCGCGCAGTTTTCTCATAAAACCCGGCCCGCCATCTGGCTTCAGAATTACAGCCAAAAAATCCCCGTCTCAGGTTCCGGCCACTTCCGCAACTCCCAACTTTTGCCACTACCAAATTTACGAACCCGTTCCAATTTCCGCCACTTACAAAACCCTAATTAGCCGCCGCCCCACAGCCCCTGAAACAAAAACCCCATGGTGTCGTTATCCTTTCTTGGTCGCAAAAAAAACGCCCTGAAACTGGCGCCGGCGGTGCCGCCGAAACCAGCGCCTACCCCATCCAAGGCGCCGGCAGCACGTTCAATGCAATTCCAAACCACTACCCACCCTGCGACAAACCCCCAGGGCCCTACTATGAATCTCCCGGGCCTGTCTGAACCCAATCTCCCGGAGATTCCTGGCGTGGCCGTGCCATCGCAGGAGTCATTCTATTCAAGTCTCGGCAGCAACGACTCTACCCTGGAGCTGGCACTTCAGGAAGGCAGACTTCGGCCCCCAGCGTTGGAAACGGACCTCCCGGTTTTCTCCGAGCCAACGTCGCCGTCCAGTCGGCGGCTGACGTCCTCGCTCCCCAGGCATCCACGGGCGTCTTTTGTCCGCCATTCGCGGGTGCTCTCCGGCACTAGTACCATCGCAGGCGGGCTTAACTCGATGGTATTGCCGCTGCAGACGCTCCATCACCGGCAGAAGACCATCATTACGGACTTGCCCGCTGAGTTGCTGCCTGTGGTGAACTTGGCTAACGCGCAAAGACTCCGGCAGTACGCGAGCGGCTTGATCAGCCTTTTGACCGAGGACGGGCTGGCGTGGCTCACGGCAGACGCCACTTTGACAGGAACAGAGCTTCTGCTCTGGTTCCACGGCCACCTGAAACCACGCTACTTAAACATCCAAGACTGCAGCATCGTGACCTCGCGGAGCCCTGTCCCTGGTGATGACTTGTTGTATGACTTGCTCGTTTTGCAGGACTACGACTTTAACGTCATCTCGCTTCGTTTCGTCGACGTGCTGGACATGCATACGTGGCTCGCGGCTATGCAGTTAGCTAAATTTGAGCACACTTCGCTCAACGAGGCATTCACGGCTGTGGTTTTGTCGTGGAAGGGCCCGCAATTGTCTGACATCTATACGCTCTTGGCTCACAAGAAGCGCTTCACTCGGTTCGAATGGTGTAACCTCCGCTTGCCCCAGGTCTCCAACAAGTGGATCAAGGTATTTATGGCTATTGTCCCGGGTGATGCCAAGAAGAATGGCCGCGTCGAGATTTACGCCTCCGACAAAATCACCAAGAAGAACTTAATCTTGTACGTCAATGATGTCTTCTCCGTGTACAACGTGTACCCAGAGGACCACCGTATGATTGACTTCAATCTGATTATGAAATTGGACGGTGAAGCATTTGTCAACAGGCTGTATGAGCACTTGTTTTCTGGGAATGCATTGCCCACATCGCCCAAGCCTCACTCCCGGCGAAGCTCAGTCACCTCTTTTGGCTCTTTGAACCCTCCAACTCCAGTTCAAGCTTCAGGCACGAGGTCGAGGAGCACCTCCATCAGCTCTACATCATCTTTCTTTAACCATGCCCCATCGCCTAAATTGGACGCACTGGAATCCAGCTCCGGCTCCCCAACCACAAAATCCAAGCACTTCTTCAAGAAACAAACTGCGAACAATTTTGTCACCACAAATTACTTGTACTTGATGCCAGAGGCGCACCCCGGAGTGTCGGCAATCGAGATTATGCTCAGAAATTTCGTCCATATCATTGATGCTTTTAAGTTGTACGGACGTCCGGACCATCTCAACAGCGACAAAAAAGACCCAATATCCATGCTTTTCGGATTGCCATCGTTGCCTCATTACTGCTACTTAGACTTTGAGGATGCGTATGGCGTGGTGGCCGCAAACTTCGATACTGCCCGCTTGCAGAATTGGGGCCAAGGCGAATGGAGGTCGACTTTAAAGGATTACTTGAAGTGCAAGCAGATAGACACGGATTTCAAGGGTGCAGACAACATATACGATTTGTTCAACGCGGTGAATGTGGAGGGCGACAATGGAAGTATTGCTGATGGGGCTCTTTCGCCATTGACCTCGAAAATGCAGAGCTCGCAGAAAAATCCATTCAATATGAATTTTAGTACATCTGGGAGCTCTGATGATTTTCAGAAGATACACAAGGATGGAGACTTCAGTCATTATAACGCTGAACAGGTGAATGGAGAAGGGCTCGGGAAACCGATTGATCTTAATGAAGACTTGAGAGGCTATTACGAAGCTTCAAATGGCGTGAGTGACCGACAAGATATTGGTGGCAGGGCCAGGACCTTACATCCTATTATGGACTTGCCAACGCCGATCGACGACGTCCACGGGGCGAGTTATTTTGCTAAGGAGAGTCAGGTTCCGTCTTAGTGTGAGTGTTATAATTATGCATGCTTCTTGAAGACATAGGCAAATGGATATATGTTTTTCGTGGGGACACTGTCTCAATCGTGACAGCAAGTCAGTATGTAGTCTGGGAGGGCGAAACGTGACCCAATCGAACACCCGTGCATCCTAGAACCATAATGGCCTGGGATTGGTCCTTAGTCTCATTACTATTTTGTACTCGGATCACTATTTTTGTACTCGGATCACTATACCCCAACTGGCTGCAAGCACTGAACTTTGGAAAAAGCCTTTCACGTGCCCGCCCTTCGTCCCCATTCGCCTATGAATTTGTCAAGCAAAATTCGAAATTATCGGCCGCTTAGAGCTCCATGCCCGGTAATATTGCCAAGATGAGCCAATATGGACATATACGATGTATCTTGGTGACGCGCCACCGAACAGATTTTTTTGTTTATCTTTAAGATCAGGCCGGTCCGAAAGTCGCTTATGGACCGGAACACGCGGTTGAGAAATAGGTGTGACAAAGCGGACGCGTGCTTCGCACCAACATTTCTATATCAGGAAGAAACATCAATATATGTGGTGCATACAGCCAGCCAGCCACCTATCCTACAAACTGAAAAACTCCTTGGTCGGATTTGTGTTTCGAGGACTGCAGGAGCATGATATTCTTAGATCTTTTCGTTGCTCACGTTTCTAGGATAGCAGGGCAGAATATAGCATGAGGACCCAACAGTTATCAATGGTCCGCGGGCCTAGCTTCCATACACATTCGTTTCAAGCTTGTTTCAGACTCGAAACGTTGCCGCAACCTCCCAGCGTTGCTCCGCGACGCGCGTCACGCGTCACGTGTCACGTCCGCACACGCGCATCGGTCGCCATACAATTTTTTAATTTTTCCCCTTCGCTTCTTTCTCCTCAAAACCATTATAATTGGATCGCCGTTCTCGGATTTCTCGCACAGTACGTGTTTCCTATATAAACCCAAACGGCCCCGCGTCTTCCTTTGCCCAATATTTTTTGATCAACCCAAAACATTGCATATTAGCAACATCCAGTTACTGTTAACCACAGACTGCTTTCTAGACTAGCCGCCCGCACTTTTACCTCCGACGCATTTGTCGCCCTCAAAAAGGACGTCACTAATATAAACAAGAACCATGTCTGTCCAGCAAACCCCCACACACGGCTTGACCGGAAAGATTTCAAACCTTGAGATGTCTGCACTCAAGGGCTCATCCTTGACAGACAAATTAGCAGCCGAGGCTGCTGCGAAGGACTCCGCCTTGGGCGCCGACTCGCTTGTAGGCAAGCCCAAGGACATTGTGCGCCCCGCCAATATCAAAGAAGGCGACGCTTTCGAGACCGCCAAAGTTGCCCAGGAAATCAAGGACGCTGCGCTTGCCCATCAGCAGTTTTTGACCGCGCACGAAACCGAACGCCGTAAGTTAAAGGAGCAAGAGAAGAACGAGCCTTTGTTGGTAGAGAACAAGCGCCGTTTTGTGTTGTTTCCTATCAAGTACCATGAAGTCTGGCAGATGTACAAGAAAGCCGAGGCGTCTTTCTGGACCGCCGAGGAGATCGACTTGTCCAAGGACATCAACGACTGGAACAACAAAATGACCGACAATGAGAGGTTTTTCATCTCGCGTGTGTTGGCCTTCTTTGCTGCCTCTGACGGAATCGTCAACGAAAACTTGGTAGAAAACTTTTCTTCCGAGGTGCAGATCCCTGAGGCAAAGTGCTTCTATGGATTCCAGATCATGATGGAGAATATTCATTCGGAGACCTACTCCTTGTTGATTGACACCTACATCAAGGACCCCAAGGAATCCGACTTCTTGTTTAATGCAATTGACAACATCCCATGTATCAAGAAAAAAGCCGATTGGGCCTTGAGGTGGATCAGTGATAAGGAGGCCTTGTTTGGCGAGAGATTGGTTGCCTTCGCTGCCGTTGAGGGTGTCTTTTTCTCAGGCTCATTTGCCTCGATCTTCTGGTTAAAGAAGAGAGGCTTGATGCCTGGCCTCACGTTTTCAAACGAGTTGATTTGCCGTGACGAGGGCTTGCACACTGACTTTGCTTGTTTGTTGTTCTCGCACTTGAAAAACAGACCCGCCCAAAAAATTGTCGAGAGAATTGTTACCGAGGCTGTTTCCATTGAGAAGGAGTACTTCACGGATTCCTTGCCATCTAGCTTGTTGGGTATGAACAGCAACTTGATGTGCCAGTATGTGGAGTTTGTCGCCGACAGATTGCTCGTTGCCTTAGGCAACAAAAAGGTGTACAATGTTACCAACCCATTCGACTTCATGGAAAACATTTCTTTGGCTGGTAAGACCAACTTCTTCGAGAAGAGAGTATCCGACTACCAGAAGGCTGGTGTCATGGCCAAGACCAATGACGCCACGTCGTCAGGTCACTCGTTTTCCTTTGACGAGGACTTTTGATTCTACGTCATGCCACATTGGGTGCTTTGGTTTCATTCAACTTCTTGGGTACATTCTCATCATCATGTCTTATTAATATGCTGGGTCCCTGCACATCTGGTATGGGCTCTGGTCTTTCATTTCTCTATAGGAAACAAATCACAAAAAAATAGAAACATTATAGATGTCAACATGTAGTTGAGTAGCCAGGTATCAGAGGACCGTAGGCTGAAATGATACATCGAGGAGCCATAGCTAAGGCTAGGGTGAGATTGATTACTGAATGCCAAAGAGCCATATTAAACTATTTCTTGCCAGAGCACTACTCACCGTTCGGACAAAAAGTCAGGCAGGTGGGTTGTATTTTCGAGCTACTAGAAAGTAGACTTTTTGAGACTTTTTGCTTGTGAGCCCTCATATAATCACATATTTCTCCTTGCATCAAACTCCAAATATATGCATGTGGCCGAAGCATGCGACCAATTTCCTAGTCAAAAAACCCCAAATGGTGGCTAAACCCCTCTATTTGTATCAAGAACCCGTTCCTTATTGTACCAAATTGTTTCACTTTTGCAAACACAATTGGTGGTTTTCTCTTTCCTGGAGTGATTTACTTCGGAACGCGTATATTCAAGATTTTGATCCAATCTCAAGAAAGGAAGAAAGTTTTGCCACGAAAGCAACCAAGTTGAACACTTTGATTGGGAATTGGAGAGTCTTACACCAAGGATCTTGCGGGAAAACTCTGCCACGGATAAAAGACGAGTTGTCATGCGAGTATATCACACAAATCTTCCAAATATTCGAAAAATACAGTGCTAGTGATTCAGCCAGCTACTAAACGAATTCCTCAATACTTCACTTCAAATTACTTTTGCTATACACTTAAACTAGAAACAGCGTTTAGCTGTTGATATATTCAAGGTTACCATGAAATTTGCCGCTGTATGAGGCACACAGACTTATTTGCCACCTCGAGGACCGTTATCTCTTCCGCCACCTGAGGTGTTTCCAGTAGTGCTTGGATATCCTGCCGAGTTTCCTCCACTTGATCCGTTTCCGCCTTTTCCCATTGTTAATTTATCTGTTTTCTCTTGATTGAAATGTCTCATGATTTACTCTTGATTGATAAATCTGATGAGAATAATCGATCCCAGAGTGCTGCTGTCGCTTATTTATAGTGGAGTCAACCATTTGTTGCGGATCAATTTGAATTTTCATGGTTTGTTTCATTAGGTCAACAAACACATAATTGGTGGATTGTTCATTTTCCTATTGTTAATGGAAAAAAAAAACCTATTGTTAGTGAAAAAAAGAAGGTAATTTCAGCGCTTGCCATTACACACGTATTGTCTCTGGATAACCCAACATTTTGAAGTTAATAGCTACATGCCCTGGAACATTTAGGCCTTTAGAACTTCACCCTTGTTATTCATGTGCAGTTAGCGTAGAATTTCGTTGAATAGCATTGAAGTGTTTAGCTGTAAAATAACTTAGTTGAATAATCACATATATTTCATGTAACAGCCTATTATTTGTTCTTCTCGGCTGAAGCATTGGCCGGAGCAAATAGAACAATAAAGCTAATCTTGATTTCAAAATAATCATGACGAGGAGAAGCAGTTATCGAATCACAATAGAAAAGAGTTATTCTCTCAATGCTATTCCTTCACATAAAACAGGTATTTTTCTTGTCAATAAAAGCGAAATTTGATCCCGGAAAAAATGTAAAATAAATTTACCCCTATGTAGATGTGACCAATAATCCAAAGCGTGTGTAACTCTCTCTATTTGATCAGGAGTAAACAGGTGCCTTTTATAGGCCTATCACCAAGCCGTGCAACGCACACACTACTTAATGATAGCATGTTCAGGTTCTACTTCACGGCTTTCAAATTGGACTTCTTGAAGAATGTATTATTAATTTATAAAAAATAGGGGGTGGTGCTGCTGCTTTGAAGTCAAGACGCAAGAGTACTGAGATGCAAGTGCGTCTGAATGTTAGTAACAATAGGAGCTTCTGGATTCCTCGAGCCCCGTTTCATTTTGTATTCTCGACAACAATGTTTCGAGCGGAAACAATTGATTGAAATTACATGGAAAATTGAGGAAGTTTCAGCGCAAAAGACTCTAGAATCAATCAGCGCTGTGCTGCTCTGTCTTATTTTTGGTGTCATTGTTTCCAGATGTAATTGTTCTTTTGAGTGATTATTTTTTTGAGTGAATTTTTTGCGCGATTTTCCTCAGTGATTGTTTTGAAGGTCATTGTTCTAAAGATATTGTATCCATGTAGTAAACCAAAATAGTACTGGAACTTAACTGTGCCAGAATTCTTGTGGTTTTCATTTTCGCCCCTTTTTTCCAACTGGATTTTTTTCACATCTGAAAGCCTTCAGTCAAACGTATTTGAAATGTTCCTAGAAACAAGCACAACATGTCGTCGAAACGAGAACGGCTGAAACTATTTGTGACTACGACTCTGTACTCATGCATTAGAAATACTACCTTGGTCATTTCATCGTTCCTTTGTGACAATTTATTTCCCTGAGAATCAGTTCCAAGCCTTCAACATAGTATACCGTGATTCAAAACCAGAGAAACAAAGTTACCGCTATTGACTGCCACGATAGCTCAAACCTCGAATCGGCCTGAAAAATAAATTTCTACCGAATATGATGTGATCTTACCATTTCTTTGATGGTCTCAAATAGAGAATTTTCTTCAACATATTGTAGCTTATCAAAAGTTATTCAATGGGTAGGCGTCATTCTACAAAATTTATTCAATGGGTAGGCGGCATTCTATTTTAAAAGAAAGGATCTTGTCTTGAACGTGAATTTTCATTATAACATTTCATAAAGTACTCCAATACCTAAGATTCTCCTGCCAAAACGAGCCAAGTACCCACAATAAAATCTCCTTTTTCACTTTCACGAATAGAATTTACAGTGAAAGAAACTTGGGCCCCTTTTCTTAAGATGCATCAATTGAATGACAAAAACACTTGGGGTCAATTGACTTGCGATTCCGCTTATCGTGCGATATTGGTCAAAGTACCTTCTGATGGCTGTAATTGCTCAATAAAGAATAGGGGAAACTTACAAAACGAGTTTTCCCGCATAAACCAAGAATCTTTCGCAAAAAACTCTTGTTTTTATCAACAAAAGCACCACTGAATTTTTCAAAATCGTTCTCTTTAACTCTACCGATGAAGATTTTCCTAATTCTATATTAGAAATTCTGAGGAAGGTATCCATATAGATGTAGATCCTATCACATATCAGTCCGTGAAGCTGTAGTTGAATGACTGTCTGAATGGGGGAGATTTGAAAATCGAGAGTTTGGGGACTCGTTTTTGAATCTTCTTGAAATCATTTTGTTTTATATGTGTGTGAACAAGATCGATGGCTGGAAGTATGGGTAATAAAATTTGAATCTTCACTAGACCTAGTTCCAGAATCATTACGCTACGGAGACAACAGTAAAAGAGACAGCCTGTTTCTCAAAATACTAAAAACTTTCCGTGTTATTACATTATGCTTAACTGGATAGTCCAGAGGTTTTCCAGAGATTATCAAATCGTTCTTGTGGCTTTCATTTTTTGGGGTGCAATGTAATAGTACAGATTTGCCTTTTTTGACTTTTAAAAATATCGAAGGGAGGCGTGTAAATAATTTCGCACCAGGTGTTCTACTAAACAAGTATTAGAGTATACAAATGCGCTGCAAAAATCCAATTTGAACAGATCAAAAATAGTTCCAAGGAAACAGTTCACAAAAAAGATAGCTATCATCATGACACAAATAAAATTGTAAAATTGAGTTGTCCTCATAGCTTTTTGGTCCCGCTGGCTAACCCCACACCCAACATCACGTGACATAGGATAGATGATTTCTGCACTGCGTCTTCGGATCTGTGTTCGTTTTAGCGACTGACGGATCACGTGGTCAATTGCGCTCAGCACTGCCTCTGCTCCGAGTGCGAATAAGTGGGCAGGGGCCCCATCGATGAATTTGAGATCACGGGTTTTTGATGGACAAGTTAGGTTAGTTAGTTTAAACTCGAGGGTAGGCTTGAGCTAACCGAACCTCGCTATAAGAATCTCTCTGAAAGTAAACTGCCTGTTTAGCATGTACGCATCAGACCTACAGCTGTCATAAATTCCAACTGTGCTAATATGACAAAACGAGTAGACTGAATTCTTTATTTGTTTTATGAATATGTGAACTGGATAGTAGGCCATATTTCAATGACGTCAATGGGGTTTATCCCAGTCAAAATGACTCAATTTGCGTGTTTCCAGCCCGAGGAATTATGCATGATATCGTCTTCTCGCTATATTGACGCAATGTACATCTCGAGCTATGGAATAGATATGATATTGATCTTTTTTTCTCACTGAGAAATAGTACGAGTCACTCGATTTTGAAGACTTTGGCCGCACATATATGCGAGTGGAGACACTAGGTCAATCCACTGAAGCTCCAGAGAAAATTGCCAGAATTTTTGCTAACCTGAAATACGCCCAAAAGGTCATTAGGTTTATTCTGGGTCTGTAAGAAGAACCTAGTTTTGGCTCGCAGGAGTAGAGAGTGTGCTTCAAGGCGAGAACCGCCAAGAATTTGAAAAGTTGGGTAGTTCATTGCTTTGATAAAAAGCAGAACCCAAAGTCTTAAGTTGATTTCAAGTAAATGAGTATAGTCGTGAGAAGATGCTAGCAATAAATTCGATCGCTTTGTATAAAAAACGCTGAGAGTAGTCATGCTGAATTACTTCAAGTAAAAATTAGACTCGCCAATCTCATTTGCTGTTCTAAAGATTTGAATATAAGTCAATATAGTCTTATGTATACACCGAGAGCTGCTTGTGATCACTATTTTGGGCGTTTTTTAATTTATTGGAGCTAAGATTCTTTCAAAAACCGAAGCATCAATCAACAGGTCCGAGATAGAGACTGGCATGATCAGTCGTTTGAACTTTATGATAGCCAATCCAATTGACGTGAGACATAACCATTAATGAAACAAGGCTTTCTCGGTGAAATCCAGGTTCTACGATGTGAAGGTCGAAATTCAGGTGAAATTAAGATTGATAGCTATAAAAGCAATTGATTCTTATTTGAAAAAATCTACTCTGGGGATCATAAAAAAAGAGGAGGTTTGACTAGAAGCCAAAACATTTTAAAATGTATTTGTGCCATTAGGCTATGATCATATGTGATCACCTATATGTTTGGAGATTCGGGCTGTTAAAAGCAAAGCATCGGAAGTTGCCACCGTAAACCTAAATTTTCCTCGAAAAAGCAAGTTTTTGGCTTCTAGGTGCAAGTTCATTTGAGACCATGAGAGTAATTGAGACCGTAATTCAACTCATGTGACTAAGATATGCATTTGGGTCGGTTTCTCCGCCAAAAAGTTTATTAACTCACTGTAATTTTAACACACTCTTATCTTAATCTTCGATAAATTAGTGGGCAAGCTAGGTTCTCAGCGAATCAGTTTGTGGTCTCTTCTTGCTGTATAAACAAATTCATTACTTTCCTGAATTTTTGGAATAATCTCGAGAACTGGAGCCAAAATGATTGATTCTGCCAATAAATTTCCCATACTACCGCAGGTTTTGCGCTCATGAAAAACACCAGACAGAAAGTATGCGAAGGAATAGTCGAGTGAAAACATTCATTATGTTTGAATGTAGTGGGTGCATCAGATATTCATTCCCATATGCGATGAGAAGAGCTGTCTGAAAGTCTTGCGAGATGGGCGGACGCTGGAAATACATTCTGAGCATCAAAATCTTATGCACTGATAGAGAGACTGTTTGTTCAAACATTCAATTAAAGCACGCTATATATGAAATAGTTTTAACGCAGAATAATCGAGACGGTCAAAAAGAAAATTGTTTGTCCCCAAACACGAGAGTGGCTTCTCTTCACACCATTTAAAAAAGCATGTATGTTAGAAATTTCTATTCTTCTTATTGAGCGAAAGAACCGGGCCAAAAAACACGAAACACTATCGAAATAAATGCCCAGGTAGTTTCACTTGACTGGTATCATAGAAACAAAGAAAAAAGACCGCGGTGGCCAAATACCAGAAACGTTCGGCACCCAAGGTGAAATTAGTAAGCTGAAAGAAGACTTGACACGTGTTGGATCTACTCTGGGGATTTTAAAACTCAGGAAGCAATCTCCTTCACCGTTATGTATATTGATAGATGGCGCCGGTAAGATACAGAAGACAGCTACGGTATGGAAGTATTTGAATTTATCTATCGATGCATGCGAAAATAAGTTGACTCACAAATGTAAAAAGTACCGATCAGGTACAACTATATAGCCTTTCTTTAAGCAGATTCCAGGGAAATCTCAGATAGCCCGCGAATTGGATGGGCACGTGACGCGCCACAAGACTGGAAGCTGAATTTCACCTGCCAACGAACTTTTCTTTATTCAGATGTGATGGACGGAAACAATCAACAACGTCAAAACACTGGCATTTCCCTGAACTGCTAACGAATATTGGCTTCCGGGTGACACTGCCTGTGAAATTGTTTTGATGATACCCAAATACCCATGCCAGGCAGCACGGCAAAACCTGGCGGCAACATGGCCCGTCGTAAAAAACCCCCGAGATGAAACTGAAAACATAGGGATATAGTGGGGTACTCCCTCTATTTCGCGGCTGCACCCACTCCCGCCAGGCGTCCCGATGACTCCAAAATCTTTTTTCGACTACTCTTTTTTCCCGCGCATCGCGAGTGCTGTCAATTCTCGATTTGCAACTACTTGGCGAGTATGGGCAAGGGAAAAAACAAGCCGAGCGAGGAACGCGCGCAAAAGGGCCGCACGTCCAACGGGCACAAGCTGAAGCAGCACCACGTGCACCGCGGGCGGCAGGAGGAGGGTGCCGTGGTACGGCTCGACACGGAGAAGTTCCCCGTCAAGCTCGCCATGTGGGACTTTGACCATTGCGACCCGAAGCGGTGCCTGGGCAAAAAGCTCGAGCGGCTCGGGTACATACGCAACTTGCGCGTGGGGATGAAGTTCCAGGGCATTGTGGTGTCGCCCAACGGCACCGGCGTAGTGTGTCCGGACGACCGGGAGATCGTAGAACAGCAGGGCGCCGCAGTGGTCGAGTGCTCGTGGGCACGGCTAGATGAGGTGCCCTTCAACAAGATTGGCGGCAAGCACGAGCGGCTCTTGCCGTACTTGGTGGCGGCCAACACGGTCAACTACGGGCGGCCCTGGAAACTCAACTGCGTGGAGGCGCTCGCCGCGTGCTTCGCCATAGTGGGGCTCGAGAACTTGGCAGTCGAGCTCCTACAGAACTTTTCCTGGGGGCCCACGTTTTTGGATATCAACCGCGAGCTCTTGCGCGTGTACCAGCAGTGCTCGGATCTGGCGCTGGTGGAGCGCGCGCAGGAGGAGTGGTTGGCCAAGTTGGAGGACGAGGGCCGCCAGCGCAAGCAGCAGTCCGCCGAGGGCGACGTGTGGATGATGGGCAATGTAAACCGCCATCCCACGGACGGCAGTGACGAAGGAAGTGCGGACGGCAGTGACGAAGGAAGTGCGGACGAAAGTGCCGATGAGAGCGAAGATGGGGACGGCGGGCCGGGTGCCGATGTCCGCTACGACAACCTAGGCAATGTCATTGCGGGCTCGGCGAGTGACGAGTCAGAAGATGCTTCGGAGAACGTTTCCGAGGATGAGTATACTGTACTGCTGGACGACGAGCACGTGGTTTATGATATGTTGGGGAACATTGTGTCAAAGCGCGATGGTCTCGCGGACCAAGTTGCTGGGCTTTCTATCTAGATGGCTGGCTGGAGTCTTATGCATCGTTGCTGTCGATACAAACTGTGAGGGACCTTCTGTGGCTGCATGGTTTGTCTGAGCATCGTGACAAGAGATTGAACCACCGACTTTCTAGAGCTTTCGAGCAGCTACCTATGGAAGTACTCAGCTTACGGACGCAACCAGAGTAGTCTCACGAAGAAACACTATACAGCAGGCCCCTGACTGAACCATATATACTCAGCATGCCAATATAAACAATCTTCCCGGCTCCATTTGTTGCGTATGTCGTCGTGTTGTGTTCTTGGAATTGGGAACAGCACTGACCGCATATATATCACAGAGATAAAGCAATGAGTTAACCAGTCTGAACAGCAAGATGCACCACAGCTATTCAAATGGCTCAAGACTTGTTGAATTGCAGTTTATCACGATTGGAATTTTGTTGTATTTTATGTTCAAATTGTGTTTTTCTCTTATGCAAGTGTTTTTGAGTTTGAATTCTGAGTTTTAAGTTTATAAGGATTTGTGGTTCTTTTCAATTTCTAGTTTGTTTTATCCGGTCAAGATCAGCTCTGAGTTTAGCGATCTTCATAATAGTGTCTCTAGTTGGATTCCCCGCATTCACGGCAACTGAACCTTATGTAAAACGTTTACGGATGCTGCAATAATGGATTCGTAGTCAACATTATTTCCCGCATCCAGTCACCCTCTGCTCCAAAATAGTTGTATCTCCTCTATTCATGAAACACCAATATGTCAATGGTTAGTCATATGTTCATTGTGCCAAATTGAACGTGTTTGATATCAAGCCGCTGATCGCCACATTTTATATATATTCATCAAGGTGAAGCCAGGAAAGTCCTTCTTTTTCGTCCTTATTCTTTTGCATATACAGCATCTTGAAACTTATCCAAGATTACGTAAGCTTTAGAATGAAGAAGCGAATCATGTTCAACACCTTTTGGGGCATGCCACTGACATGGTACCAGGTATCACACCCGGTGGCAGACGTATAAGTTGAGTCAGTGTTTTCTGATTCCAGTATACTAGCCAGCGTAATAATATGTCTTTTGGAGCATCTGAAAATCCCGAGTAGAATTAAACCATCTAGAAAACTGACAAGTAAACTTCTTGATACCTTGAAGATCGGGCTACGCTCCTACCCTTCCGCAAATCCCTCCTTGATCTTCTTCTTTCCGTTGCCGGAGAGCTGCAAAACATTTCCAGCACAAAAGTATAATAAGTGTCGGCCGAGGTTAAATTCAGTTTTATTATGGGAACACAAGATGGATGTGATCAATGGCAGACCAATTACGTGTGGCTTCACAAATGATCGTTTGTCACCCTGGCAAACCTAAAGGCCTCAAAAAATAAGAAGGAATAAGTCAAAAAGAACCATTGGGAATATTGATTGGGGACTCCAGGGAAACGATTTCCCCAAATACTTCTTCAATTTTTTCCGAGACCTCATGAAGCAGTTCCAGGTCACATGAAGCAAGCAATGACAATAGTGGCCCTTAATCTTTCAGTATTTACTCGCCTTAATGGCCGATCTTGGAATGCTCGACTCTGAAGCACTCAATTTCTTCTTTAATTCAGTGGTAAATCGAACCAGCCAGATTTTTTGGGCAAGGATAAGGATGTAACAGTTTCCTTAGTGGTAAACTCGACCTGTTGTGTTCAGTTGTAGCTACTGATTTCGCCAGTGTTGATTTCCTTTTTTGGGCATTTGTTTTCATGCATAATCTAGAGCACAGCCGAGTCCAAATATTTGCAGTAGAAGTAGAGTAACCTGATTCTTAAAACCAATACGACCCATATATTTCTGAAATTCGAGTTTCAAGTTTCAATGTTGGGAGTTGCCATTTAGTCAGAATTTCAGAAGGAGGCCATACCTACTTCCTGCTCACCCTGACTTTTGGTTCATTACTGAGTCCCTGGTACTTGACTTAAGCCTTCTTCGGGATTGGAATTGGAAGGAGATAATTCCGGGACTCGGCAGCCTAATTTTGGCTGGACCCCGATAATTCTCCACATTTCAGGACACTACAGGGCTAGAATCATGGCACCGCAACTCAATTTCTGTCTTTATAAATGAGCTCCCATCCCTGCGATTTCAGAACCAGCGAGAAAAGAAAGATCCATCCACTTCATCCTTGAGCCCACAACTTCTGGGGCCATTTAGGAGTCTTCAAATCATCTCGATGCCAATGTTCATTTTGAAGCGACTCCGGTTGAATTTTTCATGAATGCTAAAATTCGCTTCGCTTCGTATCACAATGGGAGGACCTGGGCGAGCTCCTCTGGCAGCATGGGAACTATATCGATAAGTGGCACGATAGTAGTATCCTCCCATTAAAATTAGGATCCGAGAACAAAAAACCTTTCATAAAATACCCTATACACAAAGTTGTCTTGTACTTTCGAAAATACACTTTGTGGGGTTTCCTATTTTTCGATTTGCTTGCTATGCGGCGATCTGGGCCGCGTATCCTTCTTCAGCAAGGACCCATGTACTTTCGGGCCCGGCGTTTCTCTGGGCCCATAGAGCCAAGGGTTGCAGCCATTTCTGGCGCTGCACGAGGCGAGATTGTGAAACGTAGGCGCAAATCCTGGGGCCCCTGGCGCACCATATTGATTCATGCACTAGTACCAACCGAGCAGTGAGATTGAATGACTCTATCGTCCAAGAATCCAAATCGAAGACGGGTTGATTCTTCAATTCGATTGGACGGCTTCGGAAGCCTGTTTCGTGCCGGAATTTCCTCCACACTGGTCTCAGAAATAGTGGTGGGCTGGACCAGTTGGGCGTTTTTGGCGGCAAGCACCTCAGAATGATCAAAAGTATATCCACTATTGAGGCCGTCTTCATGTTGAGCCATATAAACAACCAAATATTCTCCTGACGTGTCTGTCATACTAGCTGCGAGTATCAGCAGGCGGTTGGCATGGTCACGGAACAGCCCAGGACACCGGAATTCAATTAGAAATAAACATCCACTGCTTGAAATTCAAAAAAATCATGGGAGTAGTTTGTGGCTTTCATGTGGGTTTTAGTGCCATTTAAATAGTCTTAAGTCAGATCATCCAAGTGGAAAAAAGCAAAACAAGGGTAGATGGGATGAGAATGACTCTGGCGGACGCCATTATTTGGTTTATGATCACAATATAGACAAAGCCGGCGGTGAGATGATAGCCGCCAGCTTCTGATGAAGCGATCGCGAACCTCGATTTCACTCATCAAGTGATTTTGAGAAGTTTCAACCTCTTTAAGGCATCTTGTTCCAACTCGTGAATGTTCACAACTTTGTCAAGATTTGAAATCCATGTAAGCATGTCGCAGTTGTCAGGAGAAGTGGCGTAGCTAGCTGGAGATTGCATAGCTAGCAGGAGATAAGACACACCGTGAACTTGGTCGTGTTTTATGTGTATCCTACTTCAGAAATAATTCAACAAGCCGCTAGAATGCCCGAGATTTCATGAAATAGAAAAATAGCGTGTCATCCTAGCTGCCCAGCCACCGCTCTCATCCAGGCACTGATCAGCTTTGTGCCGCCACGAAACTGAAAGTCTGATACCAAGGGCATTTATGTATTGTGAAGAGACTACTGTCGCTCGCACAGAACGACCCGAGAAAATGCTTCAGACCACCCATTACCCTGCCAAACGTTTAAACCTCTTTACGTATGCATATTCCCAAATGCTGAAAGTTAAACCCAATTCATTTCTTGTTCGCCATTTTTCGTTGTTCTTTGAGTTATACTTATACTTCTGAAAATATTGGACGCCACTAAAGTACGTCTCAATCCATAATACGCAGCCGTTTCAAAATCTCTCGTCCTTTTGTGTCAAGGCTATTTAATCGGAGCCATACCAGGGAAATAACAATGGAGAGTACGAAATCGAGAAATGTGAAATTCACAACCCTAAGAAGTCAGGTCAAACAACGTATCATCAACGGCAAGCCACGGCAATTATGTTCCGCACTAATGTGGTACCAAGACAAAGTATGACACTTAGCCAGCCAAGGGAGAGAAAAGTACGTCGTCAATAAGAGAAGATTCCGAAGTAGACAATAAGCGATGATACCTAGGGAATGGTCCAAAGCGCACTATTGGTGACAGTTTCGCAAATTCTCCCCTCGAAAGCAGGACTTTTTAGTCAATTTTAAAGCCCCAATCCTCATGATGCTATGCCTCTTTTCACAAGACCCATGCCCAAAGTCGAGACGCACAACTCCGAATCCCAGAAAAACGCTATTCCATCATTTGGGTCTCAGGTCCCGGCCCGCACTCCACCATACAAGTGCGACACGTGACACGGCTCACAGGAAACAGCCGAACAACTTCCCCAGAGTATATCGTACCTTCCTAGATACCGCTTGTTCCCCCTTTTCCATGGGCAATGACAAGGCACCAGCGCAAAAGCGCTTATACAACCCGCTCCTCGATGCCCTCTTCAACGCGGACCAAAAAACGCCGTTCAAAAACACCATAAATGAGCTCGCACAAGCCCATTCGGATTTCTCGATTCTAGTTCCACCCGCCTCGGTGCTTCAGAATTGCACAGATTTGGCGCGGCAGCGGCTTGACGAGCTTTGCTATACGAACGAAGAATTTATACGCAGCCATATAATCCGGACCACGTCGGCATCGCCAGCACCAGTGACGCCTGTATCGAAGCAATATCTGCTCATATACAGCACGATGAATGGCAAGCAGATTCTCTTGAAAAATAAGGCCATTTTCACAGGTAAAGGCTTTCGGAACAGCTTGAAGGTCGGGGTGGTATCCGTGGGTCATTTTGTGTCGTTTTCCTCGCATTTCCCCAAGGGATGCTCTTTCTCATTGATCTACATCGAGGCTTCTTTATACGGCCCACGGCCGGCTGTGGAAACGCCCCACAAAGATTTCTTGGCTCTCACAGAACCGCCTGCCTCCAAGGAACAGCACCAGGTGAGCGGATTCGCGGGGTTGCTTCGAAAATACCCGATTCTCTCCAAGTCCATGCTGCCGAGTTTCTATGCGCTTTTCCACCACAACAACCGCGAGTTCGAGCTGCTCCGAACACACTGCAAAATGCCGCTCACAGAAATAAAGCGTCTTTTCGACCGGCTTGTCCAAAAAGCGTTGCAAATCGTTCAAAATAGCGTGAACGCAGAAACGTCTGATGGCGACCGCACGTATGATTTGTTGGAGTCACTTCTGCTGCATGGCTCGGGCCTCGATATGGGCAAAATGATCCACGAGTACGTGGAACTTAACATGTACAATCAGGTGTGGCTGCTGCTCATATACCAGTACAAAGATGCTGCTCCCGGAGAGCGGATCGATGACTTGGAGTGTCCCAAAACCGTGCTCACGCAAGCCTTATATGATGACCTAGCGTGTTTGTCTTTGAACCAGCTCGAAGTGCCTGTGTCCGATCCATGGGACCTAAATACTCTCCACCGGCGCGTGGCCGATGCTATCAATATTTTTTCCACTCTTTCGGGGCCCAACACTGCCAGCCAGCGACTAAAAATCGCCGTCATCAAAAACACAGTGCTGACATTGACGGCCGACTCTAAGAGCGTGTTTTCGGGGCCCGTAATTGATGCAGACACGCTCATTGGGCTTTTGATCATGGTGGTGGTGCACTCGAAAGTCTTGAACCTCGAAGGCCACTTGTTTTACATCCGCAACTTTGGCAATTCACTCCAAAACCCAGAGGGTAACGGATCTCACGGCACAGACGAAGGCTGGGGCTTCATGAGCTACATTCTCAGCAATATCGACGCGGTGATTTTCCATCTCCATGATTCCGGAGACAGCTGTCACCTTGCGGAAATGAGCCTGGCCTCCGCAAAAAATTACAAATTTTGGTACGCCATACAGAAGCAAGATGTGGATACCGTCCAATCGTTTTTGGACTCTGTGGAAGAAGAGTTCAGCGGTAAAGAGCTCCCAAAGCAGCATGTGTTGCGCAGTAGAAACATCAACGGTGAAAGCTGTTTCCATCTTGCCATCAGAACACGCAACCACCACACTTTCTCAATGCTTTTGAACCGAACTGAACAGTGGATTCTTTTAGATGATCTCATTTTTGACAAGAACACAACAACCAACCAGAACTTGCTAATGACTGCGCTTGAAGAAGAAGTCCCGGAGATTGCTAGTGAATTGATCGATGTTTTCCTTGCAAGTGCCACTCACGAAGAACAGGTGTTGTATTTCAATTCGCGAGATGCAAACGGCCGGTCTGTTGGCCATTATTTATCTCACGATATCTCCGCTTTGGACAGGTTGGGCATGCTTATTGATTGGGAGTCCAAAGACTCAAGTTCACACACTCCTTTGTTCAGTTTTTGCAGATGCTACGATCATCCCCAATACAAAGAGCTAGTCGCAAAAGCATTTCAATTCGTGATGAGTAAAACCACCCTGGGACTTATATCGTACGACGCTCATACAGATAGAGCAGGCAACACTTTGCTCCACGCTCTTGCAAGGGGTTTACCCGAATCACACTTGCTTTCTGAACCACGTGTGTTGATGAATGTGAACCAGATGAACCACAAGGGCGTTACTCCGGTCGCTTTGTATGTGCGGTATAATCGGCTTGCTAATCTCGAAAATATATTCAGAGATCCGCGGCTCGTTTTTGATATCGAGGAGCCGAAATACTGCTACAATCTCATGGACTACTACTCCTTCTCTGCCAGCAAGAGCTTGAGCGGGCCAAATGAGGAGTTCTCGCAGATAGAAAGCTGTGTGGCAGACAAGTACTTCAGCGAATACTACCCCATGGAGAACAGCATTCAGATTGGGTTTGTCAATGCTAGATATGAAGGTGCAAGCAGCGACTGGACTATCAACACTTTCCATTGTCGGCTGAACTCAATCAGATCCGTCGTTTCCAAGTACATCCCACTAGAAAAATTATGGCAGTTTTATAAGCTCGAGCGGCTTGAATCCCCCATGAGTTTCTTGCCACCCGAAGACATATTCTGGATGAATTTCGTGCGCGGTAAGGCGACAGTACCAATCTGCTCGAAGTACAGAAGTAATCGCATGTTGGAGCATTTGTCCATGTTTTTTGCTCTCTCAAACTACCTTCGGGCTGACCGACGGAAACAGTTTTTGAGATTATTTGCCAAATGCTGTAGAGATGAATCGGCTCTGGGTTTGGATCTTATAAATGGAGTCGCGATCAGAAGAGAATCTGCACGCAATGCCGTTGGTGACGTGACCCTATCCGAGCCAAATATCCAAGAGATTATCTATTTCGTCGAATACTCTATTGCGGATCTCTCAGAGTATAGGCACGTCTTGAGCCATCTCAATGTTCTCGTCGCCTTAGCAATCGTAAGACAAAATGATATTCGCAACGTGACCGACCAATTTTTCTGCAATATTAGTGGATTGGGCAGGAAAGACCAGAACGGGAGCACTGATTTCCGGCGGCTAGATGCCCCTTACCTCGAGCTTCAAAAGTATATTGGGTGGATCGAGCAGTGCACGGAAGAACTCATTGTCAAGTGCAACCTGGTGATTGAGAAAACTGGCAGGTGGAACGAGACATACTCTAAAATCAAAGGGATAAACTCGGACCTCCACAAATTTGAAGATTTGGTTCTCCCACACAAGGGCCAGAATGCGCCGGACAACTCTGGCAGTATGGATAGTGCTTACTCTGGCATTATTGACAGCTCTATGTCCAGGAAAAACACACATGCACTCGGTGAAATACCTATAGAAGAAGATCAGGAATATAGCTCTTTCTTTAGCTTTGGCTTGATCGACAGCAAGAAGTCACGCTACCGAAAGCTCGTGCTTGCGAAATCCGAGGAGGTCAAGAAACTCATGGATCTCAATGTGGACATCAAGATCGTCCATGAAGCCTTAGCAGCGGAAATCTCGCAGTTCTTCGAATACAGGTCGGGTGCATTGAAGTTTGGCGTGAGACAGTTTACGAGAAGAACATTGGTGCTGTTGCGGAACCGCCACTATGAACTCTCGAAACTTCTTTATGGAACTAGAACATACATGAGTCTGAGGTGATGGATCGTTGGTGTCGTGCATGTGTTGTTTTGCGAAGGGAATAGTTTGCTCTGGTAAATACCAAGCAAAAGGATGAAATGAATGTACTTCCGACCAGTCTGAGCTAGCGCCAGGAGGCCAAACTGCCGTCTAAGAACTCATACATTTTCGGAGATCCAGAAATCCCCACGGCTCCTCAATCTCGGGAAATTTTGAAAGTTGGCGGTCTAGTCCAAACACTTTGCAGTGCAACTGACCGCTGTTCAACTGTTACTGAAATCGTGGCAAAGAATCTCAATAGAGCTACAGCTTTCCCTCTGTTTCACTGCGTTGGACAGGCCATGATACGTGTGGAAGTGACAAGTCACAATGGGCTAGATGATGAATTCATTAGATTGCACCCGGGACCCACGAGAAACCCGCCGAAAACGAGGGTCTAGTCCCTAGCGATATAAGGACTGGACCTATCGGTTGATTGAGTATACTTCATACGATGCCGGGGTCGGATCAGAGCACGCCTGGGCCTTGCTATTCGCAGAGGACGACGAAAGGAAAAGAAAGGAGATATGAAAGTGAAAAAAAAAACGAAAAGACAGTGGAAAACGAAGGAAGTAATACAGAAAGCAGGAAAAGAATACAGAACGCAGGAAAAGAAAGAAAGGGTACAAAAAAACAAAAAGAATAAGAAGAAAAAAAGAAAGAAAAAAGGACCGGGGATCAGAATACCGATAAGAACAAAATTTGGGGGAGAAATCGAAGACGAACATAAATCCAGCAGTGCCCAAGGTCATTTGATACCAAACATATCCTGAATTACCTTTATGGCATGGACTGGATGCGGCGCGAAATGTCTGCACATGCCCCGTACTTGAGAGTGGATTCTGGAGACGATGGCAACAAATACCTTGCAAGATCCGGCTCACCAAAACTCTAGCATTGTTCGAAAGAAAGCACAACAAAACGGATTAAAGCCTCCATATTTTACACCCGGAACCTTCTGGAACACCCGTGCACCATGACGATCCGCGGGGATCGGTCAGGTCCACACGCGAAAATGAGAGTTTACCATCAACCACTCCTATCTACTCCCCATTTGCAACTAACCCTTGTTTTCGATCCACCGCAAGATTCAACAAAACCATAAAAATGGCAATCACTAAGCAAGAATTGGCGTCAGCCATCATCGATTTCTTGGCGGCCAGCGTCGCTGACAAGACTGTCAGCGAGGAGTTCTCGGAGTCCATCGATGTCGCTGTGGAGTGCATCACCGACGCCTTTTCCGTGGACAAAAGCGAGGCGCCAGCGGCGCTTGCCAAGCTAGGAGGTAAGGGGTTGCTTGCCGCTGTTAACAGGGCCGGGTCCAGTGCCGCCAGCCCCGTGGCGCCCGCCGAGAACGAGGAATTAAGCGCCGAGACCAAGGCGCAAGCCGACGCCTTGAAGGCAGAGGGCAACAAGGCTATGGCGACCAAAGACTTTGCCACGGCGATTGCCAAGTACACAGAGGCCGTGGACTTGGACGCGACCAACGTGGTGTACTTGTCGAACCGGGCCGCCGCGTACTCGTCAGCATTGCAGCACGACAAAGCTGTTTGTGATGCTGAGGCAGCTATCGAGTTAGACCCTTCATTCTCGAAGGCGTACTCGCGGTTGGGATTGGCACAGTACGCGTCGGGCCGTACCAAAGAGGCGATGGAGGCCTACCAAAAGGGCATGGCCGTGGAGGGTGCCCATCCCTCGGACGCAATGAAGAGGGGCTACGAGACTGCGAAGAAGCGCGTTGAGGAGGAGTTGGAAAGCAGCATCAGCAAGGCGGAGCCTGAAGTTTCGCGCGCGGCGGATGGCGCGGAGGGCGCCGGTGCCGGTGCCGGTGCCGGCGGCATGCCCGACTTGGCCTCGATGTTTGGCGGTGGCATGCCGAACCTTTCGGAGATGATGGGCAACCCGCAGGTGATGCAGGCCGCACAGAACATGATGTCCAACCCTGGTGCTATGGAGGGTTTGATGAACAACCCCATGCTTCGGCAGATGGCGTCCAGCATGGGCGGCGAGGGCGGACTCGAGGGCCTCATGAGCAACCCGGCCTTGCAGAACATGGCGCGCCTGTTCATGGGCAACCAGAACGGCGGCGACAGCAGCTCGGAGAACTGAGCGCGGGACTCTAGATGTACCCTCGGGAGAGAAGATTTACACGCAGATAGAAAATGTATGTAATTCCGGCATCTGCGAGAAGAACAGAGCACGTCACGGTCTTTGCTGTCTAATGCCAAGCCAGTCCAGCGTTCAACGCCAGGCCGGCTAATCGCTCTGGGCCGCACCCGCAGCTACCTGCAGGCCATGTGTTTACATAAAACACCATGCTCTTCCATGGAAGACGCCCGAACATCGTGTCACAAGACCACAGCAACCACTTCCGCGCCGGATCCATACACCCACGCGGGCTTCCAAACAGAAACACACCCCGCAGCGGTATCTCCGAAAAGCTCGGACTAAAAATCCCGGTCGGCGTGCCAGGCTCGCAGCACCTCCGCCACTGCGCATCGCACGGCATCCAAAGCACATTGTCCCCTGCCGAAACACCCGCTACCGAGCGTGTTTTCGCCGAAAACGGCCGGCACGAGGTCAGTGAAGCCCCTGGGCGTGCCAAACGTGCAACCTCGGGCAAAAACGTCCCAGAAACAGCCCACTCGCTAGAGACCACGCATAGGGAACCACCCAAAGCGTACCTACACATCCCTAACGGCAGCACACGGCAGCACATGTCGCCGCCTGTCGCGGGCCAGATATCCCGCCAGTCGTCCATCGGCGTGGCTGTGCGCGTACGCCCGTTCACGGTGGAAGAGGCCCGGCGGCTCGTGGTCGAGCCCCGCACGCCCGTTTTCGCTGGCGCCGACGGGCTTCTAGGCGGCGCCAACGATCCCGGGGCAGGCATTGGCCGGAACGCCACGCCCGGGCTCCGCAAGATCGTCAGCGTGGTCGACGATCGCATGCTCGTGTTTGACCCGCCCGAGCAGAGCGCCCTTGCGTCGATGCAGCGACGGGCGTTCCCGAACACGTCGTTTCGTGGGCGGATCCGCGACTGCCGCTTCGTGTTCGACCAGCTCTTCGACGAGTCCGCCTCACAGCACGACGTGTACACGCAAACGACCAAGCCACTCCTCGACAGCGTGCTCGACGGGTACAACGCCACGGTGTTTGCGTACGGTGCCACAGGCTGCGGCAAGACACACACGATCCTGGGAACTGCAGAGGCGCCCGGCGTGGTGTTCTTGACCATGGCCGAGCTCTACCGCAAGATTGGGATCCTCGAGGACACACGGCTTGTGGACGTGCTGGTGTCATTCCTTGAGATCTACAACGAGACAATCCGGGACCTCCTCGCGCCGGCAACGCCGGCCAAGGCGCTCGTGTTGCGCGAAGACCTGGCACAGCGTATCGTGGTGGCCAATCTCCTGACCCACCGGCCCACGTGCGTCGCGGATGTGATGCGCTTGCTTGCGGAGGGCAACCACAACCGCACGCTGTCGCCAACAGAGGCCAACGCCGCGTCTTCGCGATCACATGCCGTGCTCCAGATCCACGTGGCACTGCGTGCCCGCACAGCTGCGTTGAGCGAGGAGCACACGCACGCCACGCTCTCGGTGATCGACCTCGCGGGCAGCGAGCGCGCCGCGGCCACCAAGAACCGCGGGCCACGCTTGAACGAGGGCGCCAACATCAACAAGTCGCTCCTTGCGCTCGGCAACTGCATCAACGCGTTGTGCGACCCCGGCCGGCGCAACCACGTGCCGTACCGCGACCTGAAGCTCACGCGGCTCCTCAAGTTCTCGTTGGGCGGCAACTGCAAGACCGTGATGATCGTGTGCGTGTCGCCGCTGTCGCAGCACTACGACGAGACCTGGAATACGCTCAAGTACGCGGACCGCGCTAAGCAGATCAAGACCAAGCTCGTGCGCAACCGCCACAGTCTTGACCGCCACGTGGGCTCGTACCTCAAGATGATCACGGAGCAGAAGCTGGAGATTGAAGAGTTGCGAGCTCGTGAGGCTGCAGTGGTACGGGCCAACACCGAGAGGCTGGAGGCCCAAAATGCCGCGTGCCTCGAGGCCCTCTTGGACGCTGTGACCAGCTTGCGTGCCACCGTCGACAGGCCGCACCACGACAAGTGGCGCCGCTATTTTCTGCTCGCAAAGCGCAAGTTCTTGCTCTTGCACCTCCAGGAGTTGGACAGGGTGCTCGGGCACGCACAACTAGGTGCCCCGGGCACGCCGACGCACGCGGTGCGCCGGTTTGTTGTCCAGGCTGAACAGCTCCACAACAAGCTCAGCGAGCAAGTGGTGCGCTTGGAGCAATTCTACGACACGCGCCAGCAGATCGACGAAGTTCTCGCGGCGTCTGTGGCTCACGCGCTCGCACGATGCCAGGAGATGGACGGCTGGTCCGCCGCGCACACCCGCGTGTTCCAGGACGCGGCTGATATGCTCCACCAGCGCTTGCAGAGGGACGTGCTCATCAACTCATCCGTGTTGTTCGACTTCTTGGTAACCCAGGTGGGTGAATTCTCGTATCTGTCGCAGGTGCTCTGCGACACCATCGACTCCTCGCAGCGGTATCGCGCCGGCGGCGACGGGTGTGCAGAGGCCTCCGTAGACGACACGCTCGACAGGGCCACGGCGATGCTCCAGCGAATGAACGACCTGGACTACGACTTGGCCTTGGAGACCGCGGCGTCCCGCTTCATCGATGCCCGCGATGACACCGGCCTGCCGGAGCCTGCTGCGGGCTCGCCCAACCACATGGTGCTGCCGGGTGGCTCGTTCCCCAAACGCCTGTCGACGTCGCCGCTCCGCAACTCGCCGGCCACCAAGCGAAGTTTAAGAATGCGCCAGGCCAAGTTGGCGCCGGAATCGGGCAGCTTGGGCTTGTCCTCGGGCGGGGTGCTTGCGGAAGACAGCGACATCAGCATGGACAACTCGGCGTTCTTCCAGAAAAGCGATCTCGAGGAGGACTCGCCCACCTCCAACCGCGTAAATTCGTCGTTGCTAGACTTTGAGGCGATGGACTACGGGAACGTTCTCGACTCGCCGCCGATGAAACGCAATCACTGTGAGTCCCGAGGCCGGCCCGCCGGCCTGCCAACAGACGACAAAATCCTTCCGGTGGACCCCAACCCTACTCCCAAACATCTGTTGCTCAACAAGCAGGCCAGTACGAAAGTTGTCAGCGATACAGGTCCAGACGCAGGTTCTACTGGACCCGACATGTGCCATGACGCCAACAGCAGTATAATGGGCTCTGACTAGCCTAATTTGCATCTACGAAGTGACTTCCTGAAGATGTTGCATTATCTGCTCACTACTCTGAACCGGCATTATCGGCGCCCACCCGCAGACTCATTCGAGCACGTGCATGCCTCTAGGTATATTCCACATACCCGGACCCATACGAGTCGCCCCCGCCACCAGTGGTCCCAAAACCTTTGCTGGGGCCCTCATAGTCGTGCTTGCCCACTCCGGGTGACCCAGAGGCAGTATTGACCGAGCCAAACGAATCCTGGTTCTTGTCGGCCCCGTATATAGCGCTGTCCTTGCTGGGTTCCGTGCTGATTCTTTCTGACGAGCGATAAGCACCGCGCGAGTTCTGAACTGAATCGTCTGTTCTACTGGCGGGCTCATATTCGGGTTTAGCCAACTTATACTGATTACCGGAGGACCAGAAGTCGCCACCAGCAACCCCAAACGACTCTTGGGGTGGCATGTGAGACTCGTACGGATTTTGTGTTTTTTCAGACAAGCTTTGCTGATTCGTCAAGATGGGAGAAGTGTCGTTGTCCCGCCCTGAAGACATCTGAATATTGTTGCTATCTGACGAGCTGTGGGAAACCGGTTTTCTAGAGGGCGATATGTATGATTCTTGGGATTCTGTGGCATCCAATTTCTGGCTCTTGCCAACAGAGCTATCATCAGCACTAGAGTCCTGTCCCAAAACGCCCTTGATTTTGTCTCCGACTTTTTTTAGTGTTGACTTATGGTCATGTTTGTTTTGATGGTCATGATGGTTTTGATGATTTTGGTGGTCATGGTGGTCATGGTGGTCATGGTGGTCATGGTGGTCATGGTGGTCACGGGGATGATCTTGGTTGTTATGGCCGCTTATGTCAGTATTATCCTCTGTGTTGTAAGACATTTTCGATGTTTCACTAGTTCAAAATATAAAGGCAAGAGATGGATCCTTTACCTTTAAATACACGCGAATTTTGTAGTACGTGCGGCCGGAGTATTGCAATTAACCGCTTAGGACAAGTAATGTCAAGAGAATGACCTGATACGATTTTATCTGTCTTGCTTTGCTTTGCATCCAAACTTGCTACTTCGACAATATATAGGCTATTTGAATGACTGAGGTATACTACACACAGTCAAACAACTGCACGATGGGCCTTTGTGCAGACTGACATTCTCTGTCCAATGCATGAAATGCATAATTTAGTCATATATGCACACTACAGATCAGAGACGCGGGGTCTGGCCTATGTGGTAGCGCTTGCTTGCATTTTACCGCGATGTGTTTTGTGATGAATGACTTCAGAGTTCTATGCGGAGACCGGAAAATTGCTAAGTTTTGCACCACTCTTGTGGGTGTTGCTCAACGGAGCTGTAGTACTTTGTGAGTGTTATCATTGCTCTATACGCCCATACAACAGTATTTTGCACGTGCATTGATGGTGTTTTCAAATGCAAAATGGAGGAGACTTCAATCAAGACCGTTTTAGAACAAGAGGCCGTTGAAGCGGAGGAGATGCACTGTCACACAATAACACAATCCTTGTCTTGTGCCTCCAGATCTGTAGACGGAGGTTGATACTTCTTGGCTTTCTTCAACTTCTTGGTTATGGCAGCCACCACCTTAGGGTCTTGTACCCTGCCGAGAGCCTTTTGCTGACCGTTCTCGGCCGCTTTAATGTACCATACCTGAGCCTCGGCGGTGTTTTTTTCGCAGCCGATGCCCTTGTCTAGAAAGTTTGCCACCACAAATTGCGCCTTTCCGTGTCCACAGGAAGCCGCTCTCTTAGCCCACTCGAAAGCTTCCTGCTCATCCTTGGGAAAGTGAGGCTCCGAGCCGACCATGTACCACGCGCACATGGCAAGCATCGACTGAGAGTGGCCGCCCAACGCAGCTTTCGTGTAGTAGTGAATGGACAAGCTCGGGTCTGAGGTCACGATGGTGCCCACTTCGTAGTTGTGGCCTAAGATGGCAGAGGCCTCCACGTGACTGAGTGCGGCTGCTTGCGAAAACAACTCCAACGCGTACTTCTCATCCTTAATCAAGATGTCGCCGTAGCCCGTCTGGTAGAGCTTGCCAAGCTCGTAGGGCGCGGCAGAGGTCAACTCCGTGGCCACACCCAGCGCGCGCTCGAGCCACTTGATACCCAACTTCTTGTTGACGGGGCTGTCGCTGATGCCCATGCGTGCGTAAAGGAAGTAGATGCCGAGCTTGTACATGGCGGCGGGGTGGTTCTTGGACGCGGCCAGCTTCAAGAACTCGACGCCCTTGCGGGCATCGCGCCCCGTGCCCATGCCCTCTTCGTAGCAGTGGGCAGTACGAAATGCGCACTCGGTGTGGCCACGCTTGGCCGCAGAGAGGAAGAGGCTGAACGCCTCCTTGTTATCGATCTTGCCGAACGCGCCAGAGCTGTAGGCGTCACCGAGAAAGTACTGCGCCTCGACATAGCCCTTGTCGGAGAGCCGCCGAAGGTAGCGGAAGGCCTCTTTGAGAAGCGACACGCGCAAGTCTGGGTCTGGCGACATACCCTGGTCGAGCGAGAGCGACAGCGCCGAGCGCAAGTGCAGCTGACTATCGGTGAGCAGTGTTGCCGGCGCTGTGGCGGCAGACCCACGAGACGCGTCGCTGGAGGACACCGGCGCCGAGGTGGGGTCGAGCAAGAGCGCCGTTTGGAGCATGTACTGCGCGTACTGGAACAAGACGGCCGGGTCACTCAGCTTCTTAGCATTCTTGCGGTACATCTCGATGGTCTTCATGCGCGGCATCAAATGCGAGCTATTGGCACCCAAGTGCTGGTGGATCAAGTTCTGGTTGAAGTCCAACGACGGGCCCACGTCCCCGCGGTCGAGGTACATTGACAGAGTCAGCGATAACAGGCGGTTGTGGCCGGTTTGCAGCGCCAGGCCCGCAGACGAACTGTGGCTGTGGCCCCGGGCTGGTGACCCGAGGGGCTCCGGGAAGTGCTGCAGCATTTTCAGGCGCGAGAGGTGCTGTGTGATGTCGGGGATCTCGCCCGTGGAGAGGCTCTCAGACGACGCCAATGGGCGCAAGTTAAACCGGGGGCTGGCCATCATGGTCACCGGCATGGCGCGGTTTAGCTGCGACGCCTCGTCTAGCGGCACATGCTGGGCGTCTGCTTCTGTGTGCGGCTCGAGCTCACCCAGCGGGTACGGCGTGACTTTTTGCCTGTACGGATGAACGGACATGTCAGGGGGTAGGTCAGTTCAGGGGGTAGGTCAGTTCAGGGGGTAGGTCAGTTGCAAAGTTTGGCTGGTTTCAAGTTTGACTGGTCTCAGGTTCGCTGGTTCCGGGAGGTGGGAAAGGAACGGCCTGTCGAACAATTGGCTCGGAGGACGGGGCGAATGGGGCGGCGATGGATGTCCTACTTCTGCAGATCCACGGGCCGGACTAAAAAATGTACTGCTGGAGAAGGGACGGCGGGCAGGTTGTGTTGGCCCTTTTTTATGTATCCTGTGGCAGGGGTGGCGGGCCGGGCTTGAGGTGTGTGCTCGCTAAAAAGGCCCCGTACAAATGGGCGGCTATGGTGGATGGATGGAAAAAGGCTCTCACAGCGGGCAGAGAAACGTGGTGCTAGGCAAGGAGAGACCGGTTGGAGAAGTGGAGGGGCGGTTTGGTGTCGTTCTCTCCGGCGGCTACGGAGGTCGGTGTTGTTTTAGATGCTCGTTTTTCGCTCCACCTGTATAAGAAAAGGTGTTTGAGGAAGCCGCTGGCGCGGGCGTTCTTGGCTAATAAAAGACGAGCGTAGGGCTGCGTTGGCCTGGGGGTTTGGGGGAGGCCGGTGCAAGAGGAGTGGTTTTCCTGCTTTTACATTCAGATTCTACATTTGCGTCTGGACCCCGAGAAGCCTATTTTTTTGAGCCGGCGTCTCAGCTTCATGGGTCCTCCGGGGCCCTTCGGTGCCGGTGCTTTTCGCATTGCGGCCTACCAACTAGCCTGAAAACGCGATGCGCCGCATGCACAGGTGCAACCGAAAGAAGATGCGTCAGGGCCTTTAGACGCCCCTCGTCCAATGGTTCCTGAAAAGCACACTCTCAGTCTCATACTGTAGCCTGCGGACTGAAACTGACACGTATGTCACCTCTGTTGGACTGCTTGCCGCAGGCCAGCACACGTAGAATCCACAAACTAGAAAGAGGCGGCTCGAACTTGTATGATGAAACCGCGCTCCGCCTTCTTTCTGCATAAGCATGCGACGCGGAGAGCCTACAGACACTCTGCACATGGCCGGAAACCTCGGTCCAAGGAATACTCTCGTAAAACGTTTTGGGCCATTTTGTTCTGTGTCGCTGGCAGAAAAAACCATATACGAAAAGAGACGTGTATTTCCGGGCCATGGGCGTTTTTATTACCACGTCTGGACATAACTAAAAAGGTGTGGAGTGCAAGACAGCTCTTACGTCTATTTATGAGTCAGCTCTTATGGGACATCTCTCTATAAGCCAACTCTTTATAAACCATCTCTACAGAAAATCCCACCATTCGGTCATCTCTTTATGAATATCTCTCTGCAGAACATAACAGTCCGCGAACGTGGCCACCCAGTGGCGTTTCTGACAAGGGTTCTATGTCGTGGCACGGCCCGACAAATAAAAATAGAACTAGCTACACGCGTGGCTACGTCATGTCTGAGTCGCACCGCGTTCTAAGGTTTGAAGACCTAACGTTGGGAAAAAGCAGAGCCGGGTATTTTTATCTGGGTCGCACGGCGACGTCATTCCCGCGAGGGTTGCAAATCCAGCCGGTCCAAGTGCATGTACCCGTACGTCATGTCCTTCCTCCCATACGTAGGGACGCGCCAGTGCAGTCTCGTTTCAAGGGAGGTCACAGGATGCTGGTGGAGGCAGTCTTGCGGGGGGAAACCGGGCGTTTCCTCGTTCCCGGCGCATTTGTCGTGATCTGGGTCTCGGGATCCTTATTCCTGCCACATTCCGAGGCGCCAACCACGGATGCGCCTACAAGACAGACAACCGGACAACCTGGGACGGGCCTTCCGGGGAAACCGATACATGAGGTACCCTGTCCATCTCAGATTTCGGGGACACCAACGCGGTCTTGCCTGCTTGTCGTAGTGGTGCATCTGAGCTTCCCAGTCTCTAGGTGTCCAGTTTGCAAGGGTCTCTGCCCCCGCAAACGCCCCGCGTAGTCCCCTATCCGGAATTTCCCACCCGTTCGCCACGTGCTCAGACTCCCAAGAACGCCACGTAGACCGCCAAAACCGCCGCAAGAGCAAACCCCGCCACCTTGAAAGCCGTGTCTGTTCTTGCATGCCGGCCACCATCCTGGCCCGCCATGAGCCGTGCGCGGTCTTCCGGGTCTAAATTGGCCGCATCCAACAGCATCTCGGCGTCTCGGGCGCGCCCGGCTGCTGAAGCCTGGCGGGCTTTCTCCTGCTCGTGGGCCACAATATGCGCCTTGTTGGCAGCGCTGATGTCCGGGAAAATCGCTACGAACCGCGTGTTTTCCACCGTGTTCCATTTGTGGCTGTCGTCGGCCAACTTCCGCTTAACAGCGTCCGTGGTGGTGATGGACCCGGTCGTGTGCTCGTCGCCGGTCATGAAGCTCAAGAGGCCCGTCAAAATCGTCAGCACGCTCCATGCCGGGTTCCACGTGTCCGGGTGATAATCACTCATACTCAAGCAGAGCCGGGTGTTGCACGCAAAACGGCCGTTGGGCGTCACCATGGATATCGACGGCGGCTTGAACGGGTAGTCCAGGGGGAACCGGAGCAACCCGTGGTACTGGCCGTTTTCGTAGGGCGTCCCGGGCGGCCCCGTGATCACATAGTGCCATTCCAAGATGTTCTCGTCGTTGGGCTTGGCCGTGATGAACGGCGTGGTATTGGCCTGGATCGTTTTATACTCTTTGTTCAATCTTTTCTGTGCCTGTCTGGAAACCATGGTCGAGATTCGGGCCGATGCAGCGAGATTTCAGAGGGGTATGGGTAATATGACTGGCGGGTAGCGGGGAGGTCGGTGGCGTGGCGGTTGTTCCAGCTTTTGTAGTACGTGCTTACTTTTCTGGTACCCCGGAAGCTTGTCAGATACTCTGCGGTCGTGCGGAGCTCAACCCAGCAGCCGCGCGCCCGGCCATCGGCTGCAGTAGCTAACGGGCTTATAGGCATTAACGATCTTGAATGCCAGTCTCGTTGCAGCCCGCTTCCAGGCCGACGTATCGGGGCCTAAAATGCTCCATGCCCTGTTTTCTCGCTCAATCCTCCGAATTCACATTTTCCGTGGTTCCACTCGCACGAAGGCAGTGAGCGACAAGCACATTTGCCACGTGATGCAACAGTCACGAGGTCAGCCAGGTCAACAATCCCTGGACGGGCCTGCATTTCGACACACAGGCTGTGAAGGGCCCGATACAGCTTTGTGCTGAGATCTGGGGGACTGCTCTGCGGACAGTATTGTGGCAGCATGGCACCGCAATGGAAGCCGTTCCAGAAGTAGAGACGAGAGGCTCTGGGAGCTGTTTTGCTATACCCTGCCCAGCATACTACATCTTTACTTTTACTTCTGATCGGCAACGCCACCACTGGTGTTGTCTCGATTTTTTATGAAGAGGAGATTTAAGAACTTTCATTTGAAACTAGTGGTTCAGACTGCCGGTTCAGACTATTTTTGGTACTCTTCACTTTTCAGACTGTTGTTGGTAGTTCCGACCGTTGGTTACCCACTCCCCGAGTGTTGCAGCACGTAGTCCTGGTGTTTGTACATCGACCTATTGTTAGTTCGGACTGTTCGTACCTAAACAGTGATTCATAAGTCTAAAGCGGGGTCCACATCTTCCTCTGCTTCTTTTAAAAAACGCCTTATGTGCTCACCAATTCCCTGGCTCCCAACCTACTCAGTTCCGTTTCTCGGTGATTCCACCTAAACCCGAGCCTAGCTCTCCGGACTTAATAATCTCCTCAAACGCACACTTAAGGCCGAAGCGCGGACCGCTGACCCAAACCCCATCCTGCACACAACGTACACACCTCCACCTTCGTGTTCCTAACTCCAGACGCGCTCTCCAAGGTGCCCCACAATTCACCGGTCTCACCAGTCTATATAATGGGGGCAGTCTCCCGTCACTCAGTTTATTTCCACCAGGCAAAAACCAAAAACACTTTCCCAAAAAGTAAACAGTTGCTCTAAACAGTCATTGATCAATTCCAGTCAAGACACAACCAATCGACCAAAGACCCTAGAATCTAACAATGTCAATTCCAACCACCCAAAAGGCAGTCATCTTCGAGACCAACGGCGGACCTTTGCTTTACAAGAACATCGATGTGCCCAAACCAAAAGCGAACGAGCTTTTGATCAATGTCAAGTACTCGGGTGTTTGCCACACCGATTTGCACGCATGGAAAGGTGACTGGCCCTTGGCCACTAAGTTGCCTTTGGTGGGTGGCCACGAAGGTGCAGGTGTTGTTGTTGCCAAAGGAGAAAACGTCAAGGGCTGGGAAATCGGCGACTATGCCGGAATCAAGTGGTTGAACTCGCTGTGTAACTCGTGCGAGTTCTGCCAAACCACCAACGAGTCCAACTGTGCCCAGGCCGATTTGTCGGGCTACACTCACGACGGTTCTTTCCAGCAATACGCAACTGCCGACGCTATTCACGCTGCCAGAATCCCCAAGGGCACTGACTTGGCGCAGGTATCGCCAATCTTGTGTGCGGGAATCACCGTTTACAAGGCTTTGAAAACCGCCAACTTGAACGCAGGCCAGTGGGTGGCGATCTCCGGTGCCGCCGGTGGATTGGGCTCCATGGCTGTTCAGTATGCCAAGGCCATGGGATACAGAGTCTTGGCCATTGATGGCGGAGAAGACAAAGGCGAGTTTGCCAAGTCTTTGGGCGCAGAGGCCTTTGTGGACTTCTTCAAGTCGCTGGACGTTGTCAAGGACGTGCAGGAAATCACCAACGGCGGGCCTCACGGTGTGATCAACGTGTCTGTGTCTGAGAAGGCCATGCAGCAATCTGTCGAGTACGTGCGGGCCACGGGAACTGTGGTTTTGGTGGGCTTGCCTGCCGGAGCCAAGGTTGTGGCCTCTGTTTTCGATTCCGTGGTGAAGTCTGTCAGCATCAAGGGTTCTTATGTGGGCAACAGAGCCGACTCGGCCGAGGCCATTGACTTCTTCACCAGAGGCTTGATCAAGTGTCCGATCAAGGTTGTTGGCTTGTCCGAGTTGCCAAGTGTGTACGAGTTGATGGTGCAAGGCAAGATCTTGGGCCGTTATGTGGTTGACACGTCAAAGTAAACTGGCTGCAAACACCGGCTGCATATGGGGTTCCAATTGTCCGCGACAATTCCTCATTTGCAGTGTAAATATGTTCTTACTTTCAATGGATCTGTGAATTGAGTATCTTGGCTCCGAGAGAAACCACGTGTATGTCAAACCTCTGCCGACGCAACTCATCATTTCTGTTCTGTGAACGTCAAGTGCTTGCGTATGGGTACCGACATTTGAAGGAAAAATCTCTGCAGGTTGCTCTTTACTCCACAGCAGATATTGAAAGCCTTTATTGGATCTCAGGAATGCGCTTGTCTCAAACAAGCCAATATCAGTTCTGAATTGAGACTTTCATCGAAGATTTGCTGGAAATGGTTCCGCCTCAACCCCAGAAAGGGATACTTTTAGCCGTACACCCAAAGCAGTCGTCAGTCAGAAACACATATATCGCCAGAATACAGTACGTCACCATTTCAACTCGGGTAGTTCGCTGGATGAATTGAGCAATGGTGAATACGGGATTTTTTATCTGTGGCTAGCTGCTGATTTCTCAGGAGCAACATCAAGTATTAAGCTTGCTTAGCAGTATGTCATCATTGATGAAGTGATGTATGGTCTTCTCAAATCCTGTCTTGAGCTACTGCTTGCCCATATTGTCTCGAAAAAATGATTTGTAAACACTTCCGTATCTTTTTTGTTGCTGCTTATTTGATTTTGTACTGGAGAATAGATGTTTGGATAGTGGTTCATTCCATAGCTTTTGCATGCTTTCAAACGATTCAAAATCATAATCACGAAAATAGTTGATGCTATTAGTAGCTCATACACACGGCCTATAGCTATCCGGTCTGCTTCAATGTTTTGAGCCGAATCAGTGATAAGTATTTCAAGCCAGACCCGTACTTTACATATCAGAGGCTCATCTTCAGTGGGCGAGATATGATACAAGATGCACTCATAGAGAGATAACTCAACTACGAAAAAATCGACTGCGATCGGAATAGAGCAAAATCCTTATGATGATTCTCATCGCGTCAGAAGAACCGCAAGGTTTATATCGCCAGCTGCTTGTATCAGCAGCCTTTTAAAGTAAATCTTGATGATCTAGCATATCTTTAAAAGGCGCTTTTGGGAAGTGAGCTCACACGCTTTTCAAACTGCAGTGTGGTGTCTGTTCTTTCTGCAATTTCCTTTGACGTTCTAGTACTTGCACCGATTCCAGTATTATTGGAATCCCCCAATTTGACCAAACAAACTGCTAGTAGTTTCCCGGAAACACGGAAATTCTTAGTCTTGGACCATCAAGCTGAAAGGATGGAGGTCGGCCCCAATTCCAGCTTTTACTCCTCCATCAGTCAACTTCCTTGCAAATCCGAAGCAAGAATGCCACCGAATAAGACTCTGTGACCGCGTTAAATCTCGGCCAATGAACAAACCGCGCATCTTAGACTCGTTCCCGCTGGAAAGTTCTTTTCAATAAAAGTTTGTGTCGTTAAATTCAAGATGCAAGATGAACCAATGGTAGACTTGTAATCGTTGGTCACCGGTAGAGATGTTTACTTGGCTCTGATGTGCGTCATAATGACCTCGAAATGCAGAGTGGAGGAGCCGGAATCACCAAAGCCGATGAAATTCAAACCTAACCCCCGAAATTCTGGGGCACCGGGAGCCAAAGAGACGGATCTCAGAAAAACCTCTCTGTCGTTCTTAAACCGGCACCAAAGCCCTGTATAATGTTCACCATGGAGCCCTCTCGACATTTTATCTAGCACGACCAACATAGTCACCCAAGTAAACCAGTGTTTAGTGGGCAGAAAACAAGTTGATTTTGGCTTGAGCCCAATTTCTTCCATCGTGAATCATTGTGAATTTTGCATGGTCGGGATAGCGAGCAAAACAGAGATCTCAAGTGAATGTAACCAGAGGTTTTGGTATCAAGTTCTTCCGAATTTTACGAAATCAAACTGAAAGCGGGTCATGGCAGTGACTGAAAATACAAAACTTTGGGCCCCGCTGTTTTCCGGGTGTCCGAGCCTGCTAGGTTGGCGTAGTTATCACAACTCGAGATGCACAACAAGCACTTCAGCACGTGGAACGACAATTCCAAAGTCTAATATTCGATTTTAGCTCCTTGACGTAATACTGACAAAAAGTAATAATTCTAGTGTAGATGTCTGCGATGTAATATTCTGCTGTTCAAGTGGTCGTAGGGGTCGAAGTGGTAGTAAAGATGGTATAATTGGTGATATTAAGTAGCTTATCTTTGTTTCACTCCAATGAATCACAATGCCGAAAGACGAACAGCAATCGTTCAAAATCTTTTCCAAGGAGTGAAACTAAAAAAAGTCAATTCTCATTGTATGTATGAAGACTGTTCATGTTAGCACGAGTCGTGATTCTTCATCGCTTTGGGAGGAAATCGAAGCCTGTCTAATATCGCAACTATCTTGTCGGGTGTAGCGCCTCTGTCTTCAGGTCACCATTATACTGGGCTTGCAATACTTTTTGTCCTTCTGCTTTACGAAAAGCCAATGAAATTGCATGCTTAAGTCATGTTATTATAAAATTGTTATGAGGGGGCCGCGAAATTAGCCGCAGAAGAACGTGTACTGCTTTCTAAGTTCGAAACGATCGAGGTTCTGCATCTTCTTCTTTCCTCTTGTCCAGCATAAAGCTCACTTGGAATCTGTAATATTCTATATTGTGACGTACCCCTAAGGCAAACACGACTTTGATACACGCATTGGAGTGCACACAAACCTGAAACAGCGCACGGGTTGCAAAATCCATGCGGGTTCGTTATGATATACGATCAACAAGCATTAGATATATAAATAAGCACGAATAAAACCAAGTGCCAGATCCTGCCCATTTGGCTTCGGTATTCAATACGTGGCCGCTCCTCTCAAGCGGGAAAGATCATCTCTCACTGATTTGTCATGAAAATAGCTATGCTATGTGCAGCCTAATTGATAATATGACCCGTCTCTAACCTTAAATGTTCGCCATTCCAATTTATGAGCACTGAGATGGCCCATCATTTCGAGAGCTTTACATGATAGCTCTGGAGGAATATAGACTGGCTGGGTAATACTCATTCGCATCCCAAGTACTGGTCAGATATACTCTATTGTATTGAATGGTGAAGCTGGAAGTGAAAATTCCGAGAACCTAATGCTTGCGAGTTTGCAACAAGATTTAGACGTATCAAGTAGCAAAGACACGACTTAGGAAAGCATACTTCGCCCTCTCTCCTGCACTTCTAATCTAAATCACGGGTGCCAGGAGAACCTCAAAACATACCACTTAAGCGCGAGCCCGTTGGACGTATACATTTGGCAATCTGCTTACTTAAGTGTTATTTCACTTCCAAAACATCAGTGGTATTTGAGCAAGGAAGCAAAAAAAATCGGTTCGCAACACAATGGAAGCTGTAGTGTACATGTAAATCCAGCCGAGATAATTCTTGCTTCCTATGGCCCGCGGAAGATTTCTGACAGATACCTCTTGCTAGTCTCTGGCTCACATCCGCCCATACCAGCTATGAGATATCCCCGTTAGTACATTGATCGTCCACCAATGTGCTGTTTCAATCTTTTCATGAATTGGTGTATAAGACTTCACACATTGGAATCTACCTGCACCGCTTATATAGCCAAATAGAAACAGATGGGTGACGGGCACAAACGCATTTCCCACGCCACAGATGCGTTATTCTTGAGATCTAAATGGTGCTGTTCAGTCTTAAATTCCGTTTGTCAACTGAAGAGCGCCTGCATCATAAATCGCGCGAGTCTATGTCGCAAAAGTGTGCTGTATTTTTGTTTCTCATTTCACAAGCGCATCAGGTCAGATCATAAAAAATAAAGTTTTATGTTTCTTTTCCCAGGCTCGGTCACATTGCGACACCATACCTCTAAGCTTTCTCATTTTCTAGGATGGAAACCGCGATTTGTTTCGGGCAAGATTGAGGTTTTGGCTGCGATAGAACTGCACATCTAAAGAGCTGAGCCCAAACGTTGGACCTCCTCAGATTGAGGCAGATGATTGGAAGATTCTAAGCACTCAAAGAGGCGCAGTGAACGTGGTCAGCGTTAAAAGGCCGATTGAGCCTGCAGAAAACCCTCTTGATTGCCTGACCCCTTTTCAGCGTATGCATAAGGCCCGCAGCAGCTGAAACTATATCAATTCATTCTGCGGGAGGGTTAGTGGTAGCCTTGTATCGTTATCTATAGATTATGCGGGCATCCGCGTTTTATCACCAAAAAAGAGACGGCGGCGGACGCAGTCCTGTACACAGCGGATGCCCTAGGGCAGTTCAGGAATCCATCGACACGTTTAGAAGCAGCTATGCCACTGTGGGACACGTCCCAGCAAGCGTCGGAGCTCAATAGAGAGCCATAGGGCGGCCTTCCCGAATGATGGGAAATTTCCCAGAACTCGAGAGCCCGGGACTATGTGCAGGCACAACGCTTTTTTGCACCCATCTGGGTGTGCCGGCCCCGCATTATCTATAGATAGCGACGCGCCCAGTCTACCCTCGAAGCCCACAGATAGCGCAAATCTTATAAAAGGTGCGCAACAAAGCCACCGGAAGAGTTGGCCAAGCATCCCTTTTCCGTATCTACCTAGCTTCCCATATTTCCAAACACGTGTTCTTGTCTTCGCGCATACTGTAAGTTCTTTCACCCAAATCCAACTATGGCTCCTGTGGCTCTGCCAGAGTTGGCTGCAGACATCATGGCAGGAAACGCCCGGAAAGCGATTTCGGGGGAAACGTATGATCGGTGTTTGGCCGGCACGTTTGCGGCGATTTCGGCCAGGCACGGACATTCCCACGCGGTCCTGTTCGACCCACAATTGCACTTGAAGTTCTACTCCCAGGGTCCGGCGGAGCAGCACAAATTCAACCACACGCGTCGAATCACCATGGAAGAGTTGGGGCTCACAAACAAAATGCAAATCTCGCCTATCGGCGTGTCGGAACCGTTCCCCTTATTCACGGACCAGGCTGTGGACATCATGAGATTCGAGATCTTGAACAGGGAAACGTTCCTCAAGAACGCCAGGCTCTCATATAATTCCACTTCCGGTTTGGACTGCGCCATGCGGGGGTATGTCAAGGAAGGCAGCACCGTTCACACGCCCTTTACGTACGCGGCCTGGACCCACCCGAAAACAATGCAGTTGATCTCCACCATGGCGGGCGTTGATTTGGAGGTGGTCATGGACCACGAACTTGCGCACGTCAACGTGGGCATAACTGATCTGCAGACGGCAGCGGACCAGCGCTCGCTACAGGAAGTAGAACAAAGAGAGCAGCTATTTCGGGGCGAGGGTGAAGGCGAAAACATCCCGGCAATTGTGGGCTGGCACCACGACTCGTATCCTTTCGTGTGCGTGCTCATGCTATCCGATACCACGGACATGGTTGGGGGCGAAACGTATCTTCGCATGGGCGACAACAAGTTGGCCCGTGTTTCAGGACCCCAAAAGGGCAATGCTGCGGTCTTGCAGGGTCGCTTGATTAAACACTTGGCACCCAAGCCGGTGGGAGCTACCGAGAGAATCACTATGGTGACGTCATACCGGGCCAAAGACGCGGCGCTTCACGACGGCTCTATTTTGGGCACGGTGAAGCCAGAAGTCAACTACGGCTCGAAATACTCAGACTTCTATCGCCAGTGGGTGGGCTACCGGGCCGAAATCATCAAATCGAGACTAGAGATTTTGACTGCGTCGTTGAAAAGCGAGACTTTTTTTGACAAGGCTGCGGCCACAGAAGCCTTGAGGGACATCGAGGCCTACTTGATCAAGACTTACACGGAGATGGAAGTGACCGATGACGAATGGCGGGAGGTTGTGAGCAAAGGGTGAGGCGGCCGGCTTCAGTAGCCAGTGAGACCCGAGTAGTATGTAGGCAAAACTTTGTCTATGGAGGAATACAAAATGTTATTAACTCAAGAGTTTCTCTCTCCGTGTGCTTTCGTTCTACGACAAGTCGCCCGGAGGTAGCATCGAAACAAAATTATGACTGGCTGTGGGGGATTTCCCAGTATTCCTTGGAGACACGAGTTGAGCAGGGCTCGTTTATCCGCCGCGAAGCGCCACAAGGTACATCACTGACAGCAGAGCTTGGACCAAAAGCCCTTCTTTTCTTCATGAACCACTTGCTGTTGCTCGTACTGGTCGGTCCTCTGAGTATTCACGTAGTTCGGCTGGGAGTTTCTCATCACTGCCTGGCTGGCCGCCATGTCGTTGTTGCCTTGCGAGCTCAAATGTGATTGGGGCTGGAGCTCCTGCTTGATGGGGGGCAAAGGCCTGTTGATCAAATGCTGCAACTTCTGTTGGTGAGACTGCGCAGCAGACAATTGTTGTTGCTGTTGCGTGGACTGGTTGATGTTACTGTTCAAGTTGTTGTTGCCTGCAGAGCTAGCGATGGCGTTGCCGCCCTGCGCCGAGTGGTGTGGCCTGTTTCTCCGCAGGTCACGGTGACGCCTCTCCCTATCATTGGGTGGGGTAGGATGCCCGTAGCCATGCAAGTTTGGTTTCTTATTGATGGAAGAGTCCCAGCCCTTGCCACCGTTGAGATGCATCCAGTCGAAGTCGCCGTCGCAACTATGGCCCAAATCGTCCAAGGCAGACAACAACAACATGCGGTACTCCTCGTACGCAGGCTCGGCCTCGAACGGCAAGGTTCTCACAGAGTCCAAGTACTCGGCAAACTGTTTCGGGAAGCCATCACACAAAAGTGTGGGAGCGGTGGTGCGCTTCTTGTCGCCGATTTTCTCGTACTTCTGCTTGTTGGTGGGCGCCTTCAAGCCCTGCCAGGGCAACTGGCCACGCAAAAAGTAGAAGAACACGTGGCCCAAGGCCTCCAAGTCGTCCCTGCGCAGCTGCTCGCGGCCCAAGTGCGTGTTAATAGACATGTACCGGGCAGTGCCGCTTAAGGACTTTTTTTCCCGGTAAGGAATGTGCTGCTTCGTGCGCGGATCGCGGTACTGTTTGGCCATGCCAAAGTCAATCAAATGCACCTTGTTTTCTGTGGGAAAGCCCTGACGTCCGATGAGGAAGTTGTCGGGTTTGATATCGCGGTAGATCAAGTCGTGGCGGTGCACCTCCTCGATCAAATTTAACATCTGAACGGCAATCTGCACCACGGTTTTTACAGAGAAGCGGCGACCGCACCAGTCGAACAAGTCCTCCAAGGACGGGCCCAACAAGTCGATGACCAAGATTGAGTGCAAGCCCTCCTGCCCGAAGTAGTAGGCGTTGGGAATTCCATCGCAGCCTTGCAAGTGTTTATAAGTGCGGTACTCGTCGCGCAACTGCGGCGCCTCAGTTTTTCTGGGCTCGAACTTGATGGCCACGGCGACGCCGTTGATGATGTTGCTGCCCTCGAAGAGCACGCCGAAGGAGCCTTCGCCGATTTTTTTGCCAATTTTGTAGTGCAAGCCGACCACGGAGTTGTTGTTCTGCGACAGGCCGGAGACGTTCATTGTGTGCTGGTTTTGTGTCACGGCGGCAGCGGCTATGGCAGCGGTGTTGGACATCGAATGCTGGCACTAAAATTATGGATAGTGTATTTGTGTGGCACTGTGCGGTCTAGGATGGTGTCTGGTGAGCTGGCTCAAAAGACGGAGTCTACAAACAGATATTGGACGTTTGGCCTGCCGACTTTTGAATGTGCGGTAGCGTAAAAACACAATGGGTTTTAAGATCGCGTGGCTTGTCGTGGATCTCGGCGGGTAGTTACCTGTGCTGGCGCCCGGAAAACAGGTTTTGGGCTTATAGGTGGACGTTCGAATGCTTCGTTTTTTCTTTGTATTTCTGGCAAACGGCGCCGGAAATTGCTGTGATTTCAAGGAGGGTTTTCAGAGTGGCACAACGCAGGTGAAAACGCAGACAGACTCTGATCTGGTAAGGAATCGGGATGTTGGCCGATCCGGTTTTTTTTGTGTGCTCAAAGCTGTTTTGCTGAGCGGGCGAGGAACAAAAAACCGCGTGGGAAAATCGCCGCCGCCCTACTGGGACAACGATGCCAATTCGCGAGAGCACCGCCAGACAAGTCCGGGAACAATATACGGCACTTCAAAAAACATGGCAAGAAAGAGCGCACATTCCAAAATTCATTCATGAGCTGTTTGTCTTTTCGAATGTATAACACCAGCAGCTTGCTGCTAGAACGCCGGGCGTGGGCTGTCGTATACTAGTTTGGAGCGATGTGCTAAGCGGTGGACGATAAGCGTGCCACTGTGTGCAGGCACACGCTTAGTCGGCCGCCAGTGTTTCGAAACCGGGCGGGCTAAGCGAGCTGCGTCGATGGCTTTTTTCCGACCAAGGAGGCGTGCCTCTATCATGTAGCAGACCTAGATATTTCTGTTTGGGAAGGGCGATTGATTGGCTCGGGCCATGGAAGGGCGCGGGGCCGACAACGCATCACGTGAGAAGCTTAAATCCAGGGCCAGTGTCCGAAACGCTGAGGCTGGGAGCAGGCGCACCACATTGCACAATGTAGGGCGGGAGAATGGGCTACAATAAGGCATAGAATGAGAGAACAATAGGGCGAAGAACAGGCTAACCTTGGCAGAAAAATCAGTTGGGAAAACCGAGCGAAACCGATGGGCAGAAGAAAGGTCCGAAAATCGCCGAAAATAATGTGCCGTTTTCCTGTGGGATACGACATGGTCGTATACCCGTGACGAAATGCAGACAATGCTTAGTCGCCATGGGAGACTGTATTGGACCATTGCCAGGACATGCTCCCTGCATTGGGCCGGATATGCACTTACTTCGGGTCTTTGTGGGTGTGAAGCCCCGTCCGAGTTTACGCAACTCCAGAGCAGGACCTTTTTTGATTTGCAATCTTGAACCCTTGCAATCAAACACCTGTATCTGCACTGTCTTGCAAGTACATGCCTGGGACATATTGATCGTAAACTAGCAGTATTCCCAGTGGAAGCCACTCATTCTGGCAGCATATACAAGGGCTGTCTCTGTGTCGAAGATCATATGCTGTAAAAACATCAAAGGTATTTGTCAATGGGTTGACAAGCTCGCCGTTCTGGGAGATGGTGCAAAAAGACGATAGGATGCAGCTGAATGCAGCGATTTCCGACTCTGCCTCCCGATGTGGTTTTCGAAAGTCAAAGGGCATGTCCATTTGCTATTACGGAGCACGGCGCAGTCCAAACTAGAACTTGATTTCACAAAGCTTCTGTATAAAACCATCTTGTTATGTCTTGAAGCGTCGTGTACATCCGAAGCCAAGCTGGGTGGAGATCACCTTCCAGCACAATAGAGCGAATGTGAATTGCGTTTCGAACTCAAGAATGAACGGTTGACTTTATTCGCCTGGAAATGCTGCTTGGCCCAGAATCAAGTCTCTGATTGTATATCCGCTCATGCACGGCTCGGACGAGCTAATCCAAGAGGATTAACTCTTGTGAAATAAAAATTGTCACACACAATCAGAAGCACCACCACCGCTTTCAGCTAGAAAAGTCATTGCCGAAAATGTTTTCAAGCGAATCGGCTTTCCCAGTATGGTGGTCAAATTTTCTCTGTTATTTGCTCTTGGCCCAGTGAGCGCGCTTCGCGCCCAACAACCTCCAGGCCTTTGCTCAGTATTGCCTGTCCACTAGACATTTCCACGTCCACACTAGGCATTTTCCAATCTATTCATATTTACTAAACAAGAAGCCAAGTGCCTCATCAAATTTCTGCAATGTCGTCCTCCTCGCTAGACCAGATCATGATCGAGGACATTGCTCGCTACTGCCCCCAGCAATTTTTGGCCTTTCACCAATGTATGAGCAAACCGCCCTCGGAATCCGATTGTGCGGTTGAGCAGGTCAATTTGAGCCGCTGCATCAAGGGTTCTGTGCCAGTGTTTCAGAAAATCCACGGTGTCTGTGCGGGCAAGCTTCAGGCTTACGAACTGTGTCTTCGTATGAATGGATCAGCTCAAAAGATGTGCCAGCAAGATTTGTCAGAATTAAGGGACTGTGCGTTGGGTGCCGTTACCAACCAGTAACTGGCTACCTTCGATTGTCTCCGCTTTAATAGGAACGGTAATACACACGAGCTTATAGATCTGCGTTGCTCCATAGTCTTACTCACTGCTCCCGGCGTACATCCACAGCGCTTATATGCTAGCCAGTCACAATAACTGCAAATACGTAAAACTGGGCGAGCAAACCTCAAAGCAGCACCTCGACTCCGATTCGATTACGCCAAATATTTCTGCGGAATGTTGTGCACTTTAACAGGGCTGACATATTCGTGAGCTCTCGACCTGCCACCATCATTTGAATGAGACTCCTCAATTTCGTGCTCGTGATGCAACATTTCATGCTCAATGTCTTCTTTGTGCTTCGTGTGTACGTCTGGATCCTGGTCTCGGTGGTACTTGTTCCAATGGTGTTTTTCATACTCGGCCTCAAAGTCCATGTGATGGCCTGGACCCACCCCGAAATCGGGCAAAAGCCCTCCGGTGTTGGAAAACTCCAACCACTGCTTCTTGGATATGTTGCCTTCGCTGTCGGCATTCAAAAGACGCGAAACCTGGCTGATGACCTTGTCTTTGAGACTCTGTGGAATGGCTTCTGCGTGGTCGTGGTCACCCATGCCACTGCCGTCACCAACAAGTTCGTCACGTGTCAATCCATAGAGGTACAAAATCTCTTCTGGTGCCCAAAAGCCTTTGTTCTGCAAATCGTGGATCATGAAGAAGGAGGCCGCATCGAAACTGTCCATTTGATGCTCTTCCTTCATGTGCCACTCCTGCCACGAAAGTTCCAGGGGTTTGATGGGAATGGCGTTATGCGCAATTGCCGATGTGGCAGAAAGCAATAGGTACAAGAAGTTGACTTTCATTGAGGCCGGGAAACTATGCCGATGCTGGTTTGACTACATTACAGCAGTCTCAATCTGGCACGTGATGTCAAGCCGCATGTATTGTACATCCGTACACCGGACATTGGCCGTAAGCGCTAAGTAGGAGTAAACGTGATTTCATAGCATCTGAAAGGCACTGGGAAGTCGTTGGCGCTTGTGTATACCGCGTATTTCAGCAATAGAAACGCTGGGCTTGGACGCTTGTTTCAAGAGTGAGAGGCTGTATTTTGTCGTTGTATTCTTGAATACACCTCCTATAGAATCTCACATCTTACTCAAAATTCATTCACCAAGTTTCATTTATTCACCAAGATTTCCGAATTGTATGATCTCGCCAGTGAGGAGAATATCAATGCAATGTCTCTACATACTAGCTATAGTTCAGCGAGGTCTTCAGAATGTAAAGTCATGTGCGCACACGCATTTTGAATTTGCAGTTATCTTGGGCAAATCCCCAGAGCTTAGAATCTCTTGGTAGGCCCAACCAAATATTGTTAAGTATACTGGTCAGTTCCATCAGTTCTCTATAGAATTGTCCGGAACGAAATTCCGTACACACAGTGTTGATTGATTTTTCCCCTCACAGGCCCATTTCTTCCTTATCTTCTTGTGACTCGCTAGCTCAATATAGAAAGTAATATGACATGACAGAACTTAAAACTCTTTGGAAGTGCGTCGCTCTCATATTTTGCAACCGAAAACGCTTTTTGTGAGTAGTCAAGCTTCATCAAAAATCCATCAAAAAGCTCAACCTCGCGTAGCACATCTTTTGTGCAAAGATTATGAGAGCTGCTCATAAATGCCGTGTCTTGAGATATTGGTGAGTTCTTCAAGCAACAAATTGTGGAGATACAAACTCTTGCCCAAATTGCAGATTTCCATTTCTGATGGCAATATTTGAGGAAAAGAGGAAGGTGAACATCGGTAAAAAAGTTTAAACAATCTTGACTCCGAGGTTTCTAGTACTACAAAGCGGGTCACTTCTGGGAATAAAGCATAATTACTTCCAGCGTGCTTTGCGTCTAGAAACGGTGGCTTGACTTACTTCTCCAAGCACGATTCACTTGGTAAATAGTATGCTTAGCACCCTGACAGAAGTAAGAACAAATTATAGTTTTTAAACCAGAGACCTTACTTGTATCGTAGCAGGCAATTCGCTCTCCCTTGAATACCAGTGAATAATTCATGATAACGAGGTGACGTTCTTTTGTTGTTTTTGGACTTTCCGAGACAGACATCAGAGGTTAAAAATGGTTCTCAATAGAAAGACTGTTTCTTTTCTTTTGTGCCTTTTTGATTTATGTATTTGACTGATGACATGGCCAACCACTTTTGTTCCTTGTTTAAATGAAAGCAACAAACAAAATATTTTGCTTTTGTCAAGATGCATTACTCCATGCATAAAGAACTATCTTAGAACAGAAGCACACCAACCTGAAATCATTGGCCTGCGGTGATGATACCAATATCTTGATCAACATTTGCTCTGATATAGTTTTTGCACAAACATAGATATGTTCGGAATTCTTATTCGTTTATATCAGGTCTATTGTCTCCCACATTCTCACCAAAACCATTTCTTTGAAAGTAAGCCAGGGGCTCCTACTTCTCCTTCGGACTCATATTCCTATGCATGGCGTGTTTTCATGCCGTATGTGAGCTCTCTCATTTTTTAGGAGTGTCATGAATTTCATTTTTTGACGTCGTAATACATTTTTTTCTTGTATTCTTTCAATTTCTAATGCTCCATCTCTCAGGATTGGCGCTTTTCTCAATAAAGCTGCCGCTGGCTCCTTCAATGCTGAATTAAATTGCAATTCGACTTCAGCGTTGTAAGCAATTTGGAGGCTTACGGGAAGCTGTGGGCGCAACAGAGATATTAAACGCCAGACGGATGACTTTTCAGTTCCAATTGACAATAAAAGAGATGTTTATCACATGATGAATTTATACTTGGGATCGAACAAGCAGCAAAACGGTGTTGAGCTTGACACTGGTTCGTCTGATATTTGGGTCCCTTCATCAGAATATCATCCTACCACTTCAGCCACGTCAAGAACAGAATTCCGTTCAAAATCAAGTGTATTCAAAGCCTGTTTCTCGGAACATGCTTCAAGGATTGTTTGCTGTTTTGATCGACGTAGTTCTCCTTTGTGAGTTTTCAATTTGGGGTTGTGGAAACCAACGATCAAGGAATTTGGGGACTAGGGAACAGAGCTTGAGCAGCTAGCGCCAGAAAGTACGATAATCTTCCATGGGCATTGCAAACTGCAGGAATCACTTCCAAAGCATTGTATTCATTGTATTTAAACCCCAACAGAGAAGCCGGCGGGGTGGTTTTTGGCGGTATCGACACTGAGAAGTACACTGGTATTTTAACAGAATATCCTATTCAGCTGGACATGATTTGCACAAAAATGAAAGAGTGTTCACGTGGGAGGATAAGAAATTTAAATGCATATTTCGTGTGTCTTTGATTGGGGTTCCTCGTTGGGTTTGTTGGCCAAGAATTAATGAACACCTTTGATTTGGTTGACTCTACTGCGGCAGAGGTCGATGGAATTCCATTTAGATTGGTAAGCTGCACCCAAACTGCCGAAAAGTACGTGGTGTTAATTTTGGAGCCAACAAGATTTCCATATCCTTCGACGATTTATGACTAATGACGATGGGAGTGTATTTGGGGGCTTGCTTATTTCAAGCCAACCAGATTTTGGGTGACGTATTTATGAGACAAGCATATATATACTTTAATCCGCTTGCCCAAGCAGCGAGTTCAAATAACTCACATTATCACCGCCTGATTATGGAGCTGTTTCGCGTATGTTTTTCTTTACTGGCGAAAATTCCACTTTGTTTGAAACGTTTTGCGGATGAAAACTGAATGAACTTCAAGCTTGTAGATACCTGTCTTGAACACCACATAGAATTCAAAATACAGGGTCATCACAAGAATGTATAATTAAAGTGAGTCTAGATTCATTTTTTCCTGCATTTTTAGAATGGTATTTCACATAGAGGGTTTCAATGACGTGATGTTTAGCAAATTTGTCATTACGCAGTTACTAATCTACTCAACTTTCTCTCAACTATTCTCTTAACGCTTCTTGGTTTCTTTTGTATTGTTTATATTGAAGTCGCAGCATTTACTTGTATTATACGCTTGACAATAAAACTTCTTTCTGGCTTCTTCATTCTCATGTGGTCTGGATTATCACACATACTTGTAATTTCGAGAGCTCTTGCTGAGGACGGTATTGTAATTTCAGGAGGCGTTTTGTCAAAACTCTATGGCTGCCAATAGTTCTGGCTAGAAGTCATCAAAATCTCAGACGTGGTGTACATTCCTGTTCAAAAGGTCGAAGGTCAGAAAAGATGTGGCCCGAAAAATTTCCAAGATTCTTTCTTATCAGTATAAGCGATCTAGAAACACATCAAAATACGAACAGACTACAAAAGGCTTATATAACACCGACGCCAAGCGAAACAAATACAACAGAATCTTTCATTAGGAAGCTTGAGAAAGCAGAAATTGACGAGATACAGAAGAAATTTCCTCATGAACATTAAAGCAGTAGAGGGCAGATAAATAACCTCGAGCAGAAATTTCAGACACCCTGGATGAATCAGAAAAAAACCGAATGGCAAAGTAATGGCACGATGCGTGGCACAGGATTACCGGCAGTCGATAGATCGAAACAAGCCAACTAGCCCGTCATTTTAAAGGAAGCGTTTATGGCTTTCATGATCAGTACAATCACCAAAACAATGATAGGAACAAATGGATGTGAGTTTCCCTTACTTACATTCTCATTTTTATGAACTCGGATATTCAAGACTACTTGGCTAGAAAATCACGAGATGCTCAAGTCTTACATAAAAAATTCACCACATATCATAATCGAAACCTGATGATTTCAAGAGCCTCTATGGCAAGAACTTCTATTAGAAATGTTGATGCTTTCCCACCAAACCAAAAGAGGTACATCGCGAATGCGCTTGAGAGTTTAAAATCTCATATCCAGATAAACAAATAAAGGCCGAATATGATTGCTAAAACAGTGATGCAGTATACACGAAAAGGAATTGCACGTGTTCCAAGAACTACCAGGACCATACAATTGCCGGTATCAGATCTTCCGCAAGTCTGGATCAAAGCCCGCAACAGCTACGGACTTGTATTGATTGAATAGAGTGGTAAAGTATGTTGGTATACAATTGACTCCATAATAAAGAGTGATGCCAATATTGTGCTAATGAGCCACTCAACGTTTCGCCAGCAGTGATTCATCGCTGGCTAATGAAGAAGAAGGAAAATAAGGAACGGGAAGTATCATATACTCAACGGAACCAATCGTCGGGGGATCAAATAAAATGATAGGAATTTTTCGCTGGACTGAAAAAAAAGATGATAAGGCTAGATGACCAAAAGCAAGGAGCGGAAACGTCATTTCTCACCTAAGATGTATGAGGCAAGGTATCGTAGTGAGTATTAAAAGAACTGGCAGCAGACCCAGCAACACCCAGAATGTCGACATGAAAGAAAAAATCAGGCAAAAAAAAGATAGATGAAAAGTAGAGCACTTCCGCATTCCTGAAAACATCGCGAATACGTTCAAGGCGGCTATATCACGATATACCTTTGACAAACACTATGCAAAATTTCACATAGTACATGCTATTCGATGTTCATACACTGTTATGATTCTCTTCGACCATGAGACGTCTGAATCCAACCATCTCCGAGGAGAGCGATCCAATTGTTTCTGTCACTAGTTCACGAAAGTAGATATTCATGATTATCAGGGCTACGAGACTCAACCACTGTGTGAGAAATGAGTCTTTTGTTCATTTCTTGGCTCAAGTCACTCTGGATGCTAAATTACGAGTGATTCTATGGATATGTAGTTTGAATTAACAATCCACCATTCATGTCAATTGACTATATATCGATTTGTGCGTTTTAAATCTTGTCATCTGTAGGTAGATATGTGCCAAGTTTGAATTCTAGTTTTGTCTTTGAGAACAGGAAAGTAAATATTGTATCACCTTTTGGAGCCAGCTCAGGGCTTCAGATCCTCCTTTTTAAAAAGGGAATATCTCTCACCAAACTCACCAGACCCTTGCTGTATGTACGTGGGTTTTCTTTGCAGATAGGTGAGAACTAAGCGATACTTTTTGATATCTGCAAAGAAGTTTTATACCCTACCCTGATGAAATTCACTGCTCTGTATCCACGAATAATGGGAAATAGGAAACAGATAAGCACTTCTGGATTTTCTTTCCCGTGAATTTAATCCTTTTCCGAGTCTCCTAAGTAGCTTCATGGGATTTTCCCCGAGCCACGCATTAGAAGTTTGCCTTATGAAAATACAGCTAAGTCTCTCAATCATCCCCTTCCTTTAAAGTATCAATGGCGGTGTATTTCTCATATCATTGAGACGGCGCTTTTAAGGGTAGATCCGAGGTAAGAGGAATTCGAGAAAAGTATCAATTCAAATGATTATTATTAGAGGCGTATTTATCTCAGTTTTTTTCCGTTTTTCTCAAACAGCCTCTAGTATTGTGTAGGATATCCATCCTCGTCGGACGTCGGCTGCTCAAAAGTATTAGTGGCAGTAGTCCTGTCGAAGCAAGCGGCGTTATTTGAGCGCTGCGTTTCATTCTTAGAAGACTGGGAACCTACATCTAGAACTTTCGACTGATCATGTTCCAGCAACAAGCCCACATAATAGATCATCCATGAGACAGGCTCCATAGTAACACTATTTTCAAAAGAGGCTCTAGCTGAACCTGGGATTTGAGTGTCCAAGTATGCATATTCTGCCTCCTTCAAATCTGTAGTCTCATAGTTTGAGCAACTCACCGATCTCTTTCCAGAATTTTGAGCGGCGAAATTAACCTTTTCTGTGTTTTTGCTTTCTTCCTTCAACTGAAGGACGGGCGAGCTGACCCAACTAAAACTGTCATCTACTTCAGACCCGAGTGTCGTCCAGAAGAGGCCAGAAGATACCAAAGTTGCAGACTCCGTGAAGTCAGCTTGCTGCAAGTCGAGTGTACGAACAGAAGACAGAAAGTCATTCAAATCATCTTGCGCAGAGCTGGTTTCTTCCGAGTCATGATCTTCAGTATCCAACAAGTCCTCACGAGCTACCACGCTTATTGCATTTTCGCAATTAAACTCTGCCAGCCTGATATCAGAATTAGGTCTCGACTGCTCCAAGTCAGTGTCTCCATTTTGGCGGCTCGTAGACATCATTTCCATGCTTTGCCAGCTCAAAGGGGTTGAGTTCTCTAGTTCAATGGTCACGGTGTCAATTTGTAGCATGGCGCTTTGGGCGGATATAGCTTTCTCAGAACATGGAGAGATATACTTCCTGACCGGATCATGCAATTCCCAATCATCTGAGTCAGTTTCCAGAAGATCAATATCTAAAGATCCCCAATGTGGAACCTCCGCGTCATTGATATTATTCCCGGGTGCTTCCCATATACTTGGCGAAACCCCAACAAAAAAATCCAGGCGCGTACATTCTTCCAGATCATGGCTTGTAGATGTCTCATGTTCTCCTATGTTCAAAGCAAAGCTTTCCCTGCTGTTCTGTACCGCTGAGTCATGGAAAAGCCCCTCAACGAGTTGGTTTTCGTAGACTGTGTGGCTGTTTTGTTCTCTCTGTGTGTTTTCATTCCATTCGGTAGATACTGCACTTTTTGTAGTACCAATCCAGTCAACACTAGGAGATTCGTCAGAGCACAAAGTGAAGCGGGTAATGTCACCACTCTGTGCTTGGCTCATCACCGATGACAAGCTGCTGAGACGACATGGGAGTTCTTCTACGAGAGGCAAAAAGCGCTTGTACTCCTCACTTCTTTCCACCAAAATACTAGAAAACGCTCTTGTGAACCCCTTAGCCTTTTGAGCCATCAACTTCAAAGAGGTGGATTCCTGAGCAAATTTCTTGCAGTTGATAGAAGAAGACCAAGCAGCGCTGCTTCCATTCCTTTCATCAGGAGCGAACATAGAATCTGTCTCACCATAGTCATTGCTTATCATCCCGGAAATATAAAGATCAGCCAAGTTACATGGGTACAGAACAGCTCTGACATTCACACAACCCCGGGAGCTAGAAGTAGACAAGCAGCGATATGGCATGACGCCACGAGAGAGCCATCCAGAGCGGCTAGCAAATATGGATATTCCATACTGACTGGTATCAACTTTCAACTCTGACACTGGGGGGGTTTGTGTTGTAGTTGGCAGTTTCCAATTTTTGTGGTTCCGGGTCTCACTACCAAAGGATGAACTCGCCCAACGGGGACCCATATTTCTGAGAAAATTGGTGGGGGTGCTTCCAGAAGACATTCTGGAACTCAGGATCCTGGGCCGTTTAGAGAACCACCAAGACATTTCAGAAGTTTCCGAAGTTTCTTTGTGCTTTTTGAGTATGAAAAGCAAATTCTTGGACTGGGCCAGAAATTATGGAAGTAATGAGTGGTTTGAAGCAGATTGCTGTAGGTCACTTGAACGCCCTCTTATATATTCTTATATATTTGTGTTTTTTTGTTCTGCCATGTCTATGGCTGCAAAGTTCGGCTGGTTTCCGCGAGCTAATGACATACCAAAAAGATGAATGTCCTGGTGACCACTGAAACACTCATGACAAATTCGGCTGTAGATTAGCTTCTCTATTTAAATACAAATCAAAATTGACGAGTACATGAATAGAGACGATTGTGGTACTACGGTTCATTCGGTATATGTGTATATCCTGTATATAGTGCACACGTGAGGCGTTTAGGGGAACAGATCGGATCCCGCAGAATGTGCAATACTTCCTCCTTTATTAAGATCCAAGTATTAATTAGGAAATCGAATATCACCTACCATCAACTGATTCCTAGGTCAAGGGTGTAGATTACCCCTGAGCCAAAAGGATAAGTCAGGCATATTTGTTGTTAAAAAATCTAGGAATTGTCCCTATGCAGTGATAGAAAAAACTTTAGTTACAAGCAAAACCTTGGAATGAGTTCTTGGTGAGATAACGGATGTTATTCATAACCGTGAGTTCCTCAATTTAGTGACTTGTATGCGGTGAAACCGAACAATCAGAAAGTTTTTCTTTGCAGGAAAACAAGTCTCAAAGCTGAAATTGAGAGTGAAGCTTCATTTCAGCCATTTCTCTACATTTCAATCATACTGATATATACCATAGCTGAAAATAAGTTTTATTTATGCCTGAAATACATTTGGAACTGCAAACTTAACACGATTATTCTATACATCTTTTGTTCCGTAAAAAAGTATGAATGATAGGAACCAAGTTCCTCGATGTTTTGATATACACGTCGTTTATCGGCAGACTAGTCTTCTTACATGTTTAAAAAAAGCTAACAAAACTGTATTTAAAGGAGCTCTTTGTATTTCTAACCATTCTTCTGTGTTGTTTCTGTATAAGTCTGGTATTGAGAAAGGATTATGGGGTCATCAGCTTTCTTTCGAACTCAAAATCATTTACTATGGCTATTAATGAGCTGACATAACAGATCATTTGCCCCAAGAAGTTTTAGTTTGGCCAAGACAGTTTTTGCCATATTTCTAATGTGGACTGCTGAAATTCGTCCCCGCAAATTCCAGCCAAAACTAAGCATGAATCTTGAATAGAGAAAGGTATATTCGATTTCTCTGGGTTCAAATCATATTTCTGATTCATCGGCTTTGTTTCTGTGGCATTCATCACAGTGAAGTTAGACTCGGGCTTTCTACGAATTTCATCGTTTTCGATCCTGAACTCTCAATCGAATGTTGGGAGCATCAGATACCGACTTTGTTTATTGGGTTGAACCGTCTGATTAACGGAACTGAACTATTAAAGTATACAAATGTATTCAAACAGCTCTAAATACGTACCTAGCGTCAAAACGGGCCCTATTGCCTGCCGAAATTTACGGCCAGGGTTCTCTAGGCCCGAATATTTTTTTTGTTAGAGAAATATCAGATTTTTCATGAATAATTTTATCTTATTCCGATAAAATTTCAAATCTGAACCACAACTTCGTTAGAGTCTGAATAGATTTCAATGGGTTCTCGAGTATCTCCTGATTCAACTCATCAATAAATTCACAATGTCAGTATTTTGGTGACTTCGAGTTTTTCCAAAGCTTTGGAGGGTCCATAGTCTGGCGTGCAGCGAGAGCTTGAATAAAGATGTTTTCAAGAAGAAGGGAGCTCCAAGTTTTAGAGAACTTTCTTGTACTGTCAGCTTTCGTGTTGTTATGATAGTATTCCGCACCATTAAGGGCCACCACTGATGGACAAAACCACAGGAAAAAGAGATTTGGGAACAGCTTTTATTTGTTTTGGCACAAGCATATTATAGCGTACTGGTGAGCTGTGTCAGAAACAACTGCATTGGGCTCAGAAATTGGATCCATTTTTGTGCCAGTTCTTCTGCGAGAATTTCCCACCTTGGCTTGCTACGGAGATCCCAGATCAATTTCGGGGCTAGTGGTAGGTAGCAGAGCAATGATTTCTACATTCGAGTTCTTTGACTCCCCTTTGCAAGCGAACAATTTTACCGCACAAATTGTGTTTCTTGCTATAAAAGGGAAAATAAGGGAAAGGATGAATAACTCTCTATATGTAAATGAGATACTTTAAACCGTTTGTTTGCATATCGGGTCCCAAATAATCTATGGCTCCCCGGGATGCGTGACAAAGTTGAATAGTTCACCCGCTTTTTATGAATATCTACCTATATTTGTAGCAAACGATACAACTAAATACCGACGCGATACGAAGCATCATACCCCAAACTAAATAATATACTTGAATCAATGACTATCTGGATCACTGAAATGCTAAGTTAATAAGTAAGAGACTGATACTGATTCCAAATTGGTAAGGTTCGCCCGAATTTGATATATCCAAATTAGATGTCAGTAGTCCAATGGACTGGTGCATCCTATTTGTCAACACGAAATCATACTCTTAACTTGACAAATTCAAATTCTTTTCAGCCACAGTATGCTCTTCCCCAAACGACTGTTGGTCATACATGGGCAGCCACGTGAAATTTACAAAGATAGGGATCTCAACCCGATCGTCGCTTGAAATATTCCCGATCCACTCATTTCAGATCGCTTCCATGTCTAGAAAAATCTAAAAATGATCACGCCCAGGCTCGAACTGGGGACCTTCTGCGTGTGAGGCAGACGCCATAACCAACTAGACCACGCGACCGTTTGATGTAAATTATTTTTTACGTCAAATTAATTTGTCCAATTTACTGGATCATCACATCGTATCTTGTAGACGGTGCGAGAGCTTCTCCCTTCAGGTACTTCGGTCTTAAGCCAGAATGTGACAAATTCACGTCTTGCCGTCTTTGCAAATGAACTATGGTCACGGGCCCTCAGGAAAACACATCCTATGGGACGATGACATTTAGTTAACTTGATTCAAGTGCTTGACACTGGATATGGCAGAAGTCTTTTGGACAGGGCACATCTTTGGGAGATTTCGTGAATTAGTGCTCACGCCTTTTCGCCTGAGCCAATGTTGCGATCTATTATAGGTCTTTTCTTTATAGTTTTTTGTTAGTGGTGGGGGTTTACACCCCTCCAGTGACACTCTATAATATGATGTTTCTTTGAAAAAAAAAACGAAATCTAGCTTCAGACAGTATACCGTAATGAGACCGTCTACAAAATGGGATAAGAGTACCGTGTATTGGTTCGGGCTGAAACTGTACCCGCTAATTCGCTTAGTTTCTTCTTGCATATCTGGGACTCTATTCTGAATACAACCTCTCTTAGTGCGAGTTGCATGCAGGTCGGTCATGGGACAACCTGGGAATATTTATGACATGATGTGTAAGTACTTTTCCGAGTATCGTAACATTCTCTGGAATGGGTCTGCTAGTCACTTGGCACGTCAGTGTGATGTCAACGTGATATCTGGAATGTTGTATTTGCCAGACGGAGAGAGGTAAATATGAAGGTGAGGCAAGACCCAGTTACTTTAAGGGGCAAGCCTTACTACATAAGAGTAAACCATCCTAATAAAGGTTACTCTCCGTGACTACCGCACGCTTCCAGTAGACCGGTGTAAGGCTACGCAGCCTTATCGTCCCGGGAGGTGGCCTATCCCGCTAGCAAACGGCATTCCGTGTCAGGCGATCGCCTAGACAGCTCTATTCCCCAGTGGCCTCTCCCACAAGTAAGAGTACTAACCTCTAAAAGATCCAGCAAACAATAAGACACCGAGAGTATCTTAAGAGTTATGATAGCGGAGTATAGAGAGACTATTTAACAGAGCTGTATGTGCTGGGCTTCCTTTTCAAGAAGCCTTTTTCGGCACAGTTGTTTTCAAGTTCTCCGTTTATCCCCATGTAATAGGGGCACCACGTTTTGGTTTTCTTGAGGAAGTATCCCACGATGCAATCAATACCAGATCAAGCAAATGCTAGCACTGGCTCCATGGCTCGAGGAAGCAGAGAAAAAAGCCATTAGCAAGAATACGCCCAAGTCTTTGAGCCGCAAAAAACAAGGAATCCAACCGCGATGATGCCACAGCACCTCGTTCCATTATGCTACGTCACATCATGAGGCAGAATCACTTTTGGAAAGCATTATATAAAGCAGAATGGTTGAAGCGATACCATCTATTGTCCCTTCATCACTTCAATTTCAGATTATATGTCCCTCGTCGAAACTTGCCACGAGTGGCATCGACTTTCCAGTGCTATCTTTGCGCACGAGAATCCATAACAACAGAGACGCCACAGACGCCTTCCTTGGCCATCTCTACATCAACTGTGAGCCATTCAAATACCGGTGGCAAGAGCTGAACGTTGCCAAAGCCATGAATTTAAACGAAATGTTGGCCCGGTCTACTAGTCAATGGAGAACTTAAGAAGTTCAAACTGGCTCGTCACCACGATCATCCTGGTACACACTCAAAGACGTGGCGAGTGGCAAAAATTAAGCTCATGAGGCCCTATCCAACCTCCTGGGTTGACGTATTCCTGGAGGCTTATCCTAGGAGTCGATGACGGAATACTCAATACTTGCCTCGAGGACCGTCCAGGCCGTGAATAACGGAAGGGAACAGACCCAGTTTCGACCCCAAGTACGTATCTAGGCGCTGTTTGAAGGTGTGTAGCATTTTTTGTTTTTTCTCTGCAATCCCCCTAAGGACACTAGCGTTATTCTTTGACAGATGTGCCTCCCCAGCCAAACCCCCATTAGACGGTGTCTAGAGCTGATGATGAAGATCTTCCGACAGGTTTGAGCCCCCGGATCTTGCTGCTGACACGTGTCTCGGTGTTAGCACCAGCGCCCGCCGCGCAGATCAAACCGGCCCCGCGCCCCACGGAATGTCCAGAGCCAGGCCAGAACATCTGGACACCAGGCCCTAGATATACCGTGGCCCAAGGCCCCGGAAAGCCAGGCCGTCCCCACATTTTCTCATCGTCCTAGCTCCTCACGCGCAGATGCAAAATAATTCCATCCTCCCCATCAAGACCCTGCAGTCACGTGTTGGCAGGGAGAACCAGCGTTACAACCCTGAAAGTGGAGCCCGCATGGTGGCTGGGTGCATCTGTTTTAACGATGCTAAAGACAAGGTGGTGATGGTTCTGTCTAGTGCGCACAAAGGCCAGTGGGTATTTCCGAAGGGCGGAATTGAGTTGGATGAGGGCGAGGATTTCATAGTTAGTGCCGTGCGCGAAACGTGGGAGGAGGCCGGGTGTGAGGGCCGGATCTTGGCCAAGTTGCCCGTGGTGCTTGATACCCGGGGCCGCAAAGCGCCTGTTTTGAGTATAGAGCAACGTGGCCACGACTGGGACCCGAAGAAATTCGTGCCACGCCTGGAGTTCCATTTCTACGAGATGCTAGTAGAGAGCTTGAGCACCGAGTGGCCCGAGCTGGCGACCCGGGAGCGCCGATGGTGCACATATTCCGAAGCGCGGCACGAGCTTCTAAAGGCGAAGCGGCCTGAGCTTGTGCTGGCCTTGGATGCTTCGTCTGTGGTGAAGGACAGCCCGGGCCAGACGGGTGAGAACGCGTATTGACAGATATGCGGCGAGCGAGAAGAAGGCTGAATCTGGTTGATCTGAATGTGCATACCTTGATGATATACAGTGAAGATGCTATGGTGGAGCTGACTTTCTTCTGTTTCTGTGTTTGTTTTTCTACATTTGACGGCGTGGCTTCCACAGTCTTCCGAGGGCACTGTCTCAAATATATCAAGTCGCATGGCGTCGATGGTGACGGACTTGCTTTTGAGTGGGCGCTACATTAACAGCGTCGTTGTGCCCTGAATAGAACTGTTTGTTGTTTTTTGAGGAGCTGCTATGGCAATTGGTCTATGAAAGACGACTATGGATATTGCTCCGTGGCAGTATTTCTTAGAGGGACTGCTATGAGAATTATTCCTTGAGGGACTGCTTTCAAAATACACTCTCCGAAGAGTTATGGAATTATACTCGCAATAGAGTGATATGACTCCAAAGGACTGCTCTGACAATACTTCGGAGACTGCTATGGAAATATACCCTTCAGAGAATGCTATGACAATTCCTCTCCAAAGAACTACTATGGCAATTCCTAAAGGACCACTTTCACAGTTCTCCTCTTCAACCGCTCACAAATGCTCTCGAAGACCAACCTAGTCTCATCCGCGTGCGAGTATATCAAATCTATATTTCGGTTCCCCCCGCATCATCTCTTCCTGCTCTTTTCCAGATCCGTGAGTATCAATAACCCGCCACACTCTCAGTTCGTGCCCGGCTCATTTGAAGAAACTACCCATCAAATTTGCCAACATGTTGTTTCCTCCTTGAGCGGAGCCCAATTTCAATCCGAAATACTCGCGGCCCAAATATTGCACGGGCGCAATGAGCTCTTTCTGTGCCAACAAAGACTCGTAGTGGCCGTACAACTTCATGAACTTCTCGCCTGCTTGTTCCTTCTTCAACGTGGCAACAAGCAACTGCAAGAAGTTCAAGAGGTCGTGCGTCTCGAAAACAAAGAGTACGTCAGTCTTTTCAAGCGGCGGTTGTGTGTGGTCGATATATTTCTGCAAGAACCGGTCCATTGCAGCCTGGGCAAACTTGATGTTCTTGAGGTATGCGAAGTTGACAATGGCACGGGCCAAGAACTCACCCGGATCGGCTGTCTTCTTGTTCTCAAGATACCAGCAAAACAAATAGTCCACATACACAGGCAATGACTCGAACGTGCCCAAAATCAAGTGCAACTCGGCCACGGCAAATACCTTGTATCTTTCGGCGTCCGTTGCCTGTTCCGGCACGGCCGCCAAAAGCTTGGTGCCAAACACGTGGTGCAAGCTGGCGTCGCCAAATTTGGAGGCCCCGTCCCGCTGGGCCCATGCAAGCGCCTGTTTGGCCAAATCGCCTATGCTGGGGTCCGTGTCAGGAAGAAGAGACACCAACTCAATCAACGCTGCCCTGTACTCGTGGCCGGGTCCGGTGGCTGAGCATTCCACGCCTGCTTCGGTGTAAACCTGGATCAAATACGACATCAAGTCACTGGCTGAAGCATACTCCTGGTTTGTGGCCAAAATGGACGCGCCCTGGCGCAAAATGTCTATGGCCAAGTTAAACTGCTTTGCCTTGACGTATCTATTGGTGATAGTGCGCAAGGTCTGGTGGGCCTCGTAGTAGTCCTTGTTGTCGATTCTCTCCTGGAACCGCGCGATAGTTCTTTGGAGTTTGTCGCTCATGGTGGCTGTGTTTAGTGTGGTGGCTGTGTTTAGTGTGGTGGTGTGGAAGGACTGATCGTGAAGCTGGAGGTGTTTGGGACTCGCATGACGGTTCAAGTCTGGGCCCGCGAAATATGAGCGTGGGTACAAGAGAATGGGGCCGCGCAATTCGGAGGGTGGCCCTGGGCCGGGCGATGGCGCGAAGAACTAGGGCCATGGCGCGCAGTGCATTGGTCGGCGTGCTTGCTCCTGGTTCTGTGGTACAAATTGCTACGCGGGTAGGTATTGATGCTGGCATTGATAGCGTTCGCTTAGTGTGGTATTTCAGTGACATTCCACTGCTTTTTTGGTGGGGCTGGCAGAATTGGGGTGTTGTTGTTGCTACTGATACACTCGAATACGTGTTGTTCTTAGTCACATTCCATGGGGCGCCTTACTGTAGTGCGTTCATCTCGGCGATGGGGATGCATCATTGGCACTATTCTACACTGCGCCATAGTGCTATTAATCTCATGCTACTATGGGTGTACTACTACAAACCAAATCCTGCCACTAGAATACGACCACTCAGATGCCTATCCTCAAATGCCACTACTGCAAAACTGATATTCCCGCACTGCTTCTGGAATACGCCTCTATAGATGTGCTGATATGTGATCCTTTGTTCCGTTTTGTTGCTCTCTGTGGTGCAAGATGAAGCTATACTGGCTCCGCTTGCAGAAACATAGTGCGCACCACAGGCGTCTGGTAATAACCAGGAGCCCGCTAAATACCCCCGTGGCCTGACTTAAAAACACATATACCTGAAAACCCAAATAGTGCGTATCACAGAAACACATCAATGGAATGATTCTGGGCCGGACAGAAATGCTTTTCGCCCAGATGTGATCCATCATTTGCAGTCACACTAGGGCAAGGTGGCCCGGGGACCTCGCACTTTTTTTCGGGCCCGGATGCTGAATGTGAGGCCGGCATACAGCGCCTTCCGGCCCGGTCCTATGACAGACTTTCCCGTACTTGGCTTTGGCCTGCCAGTATAACCCAAACCAAAGAATCATGAGACAATCTGCATCTCTTCTCAAGCACGTGCCTCTCATCAAGTTTGTTGGTGGCCCACACCATGGTATGTTTGCCGGGCCTGGCCCAATTTTCCTATGGTCAGACTTCTCGTTAACGAGGTTCTTGAAACACCCGATTGCTTCCGGGACCTGAGGCCCCAGCCAGCAGATTTGCCCGGATGATCCCAGTATATGTGTGGATGGGCATCACTCTTTTTGCACATGCAGCCACTGTATTCAGAGCTGGCTCCGGCAAAAATGCCCATCTGTGTAGCTCTGAAAGCTCCATGGTTCGGCTCACGAAAATGCCTCTTTTGTTTGTAAATCTTGCTACTAACCCTAACAGCCGCCACAGTGGCTGCCAAGGCCCATCCATTTGCTCCCGGTGGAAAGATGCCATCGCTCCAGAAGCCACAATCGTCATTGCCAGCCTGGAAGCCAATCGAGCTCAAAGAGGGCGAGGTGCTTTTGAGAAACCAGTTGTCTAAAAGATTCAGGTACATGGTCCCAGGTGCCTCCGAATCTGAGCAGATCGAAAGCGGTGGGGCTGATCTCGTGTACTAGATGTCTGGAACACGCATGCGAATTCTTGTGGGGACATTGACCTGCGAAGAGTTTAAATAACTTAGAAGAAGCCTATGCTATGTAGAAAATAACGTCGATACAAAGACTTGGCAGACTGCCTTATAGTTGCAACATGTAGCTGGGCGGAGGCTCCCTTTGAAGCAATGGTGTTTAAATCTGTTCCGGAAATGTGGACTCGGGCCCAGAAACGTGTATTTGCGTTCACAAAATATGCATGCCTGTCGGTTGGGGTTGGCTTTAAGGATCCTGATGCGGTCAATTTCCGTCATGGACCGTCTGGGGCTTCTTGGATATCCGCAGAAATTGAGAGGATGCTTCGAGCTTCGTTCCTGTCTTGGCAAGCACAAAAGCACAAAATATCCATTTCAACTAAGCTGGGTCACGTTTTCAGGTTTCATGTTTCAAGTTCCTGTTTCGATTTGATTTTTTATTTCGTTTCTTGGTTTTCGCTTTTCTTTAACACTTTTTGCTTTGATTTTTCAGACAAAGGTTTTGTCTTTCTTCCCGCTTTTAGGTTTGAATTTCAATTGCACACTCGGGATTCATTATTCTCGCTCCGAGGTAGTAACTAAAAAATACAAGGCACTACTAAAAATACAAACTCGGAGCAGCCCGCCCACTTGACTCCGTGCCGCCAATCACTGAAACTCCCTGATGAATACCCGAGTTCCCGGCGCCTTCCTCAAAACATCCGTCTTTTCAGGGCCCGATTATACTTCATCTGTCTAGTGCGAGAAACCAAGCCAACATGGAGGAAAAACATAAGGTAGTGCGCGCCTCACTACTCCTACGGCTCGCCACTAGAGAGCGCACCAGCGATCCAGGCACATAAGCCCTTTTATACACCCGGTCCTTTTCCTGACACCCCGAAAAAAAATACCACGCTCAGGATCCTCTGAGCCCCTGCCGCCCTCGGAACACTGCACACCTCCCAGCCTACAAACCACGTTTCCCCGTCTTTCTAAACTCACACCGCCCATTATGAACCACGATCCTCTCGAGTGGGGAAGACCCAGCAACGACGCCTACGGCGCGTTCAACCACCAGATTGCCAATGCAGGTCACCAAAACAGCGTGGCAGGGGACTTTCCCGCCATGCACACGCAGCAGCCCATCATCACAGGCACGTCCGTCTTGGCGCTTAAGTTCCAGAACGGGATTGCCATCGCCGCCGACAACATGGGCTCGTACGGGTCGCTCCTCCGCTTCAATAACATCGAGCGTTTGGTGCGGGTCGGCTCTGAGACCATTGTTGGTATCTCCGGCGATATTTCTGACTTGCAGCACATCGAAAGACTCTTGCACCAGTTGGAAACCGAGCAGGAGGTCTACGACAGCGATGGCGGGCACAACTTACGGGCGCCCCACGTGCACGAGTACATGAGTCGTGTCATGTACAACCGTCGCCTGAAGATGGACCCTTTGTGGAACGCCATAATCGTGGCCGGCTTCAACGACGACAGAACGCCGTTCCTCAGATACGTTGATCTTTTGGGAGTGACGTATGGGTCGCTGGCCTTGTCCACGGGCTTTGGAGCGCACTTGGCTGTGCCCTTGTTGCGCAGACTCGTGCCTCATGACGAGGATTTCGAGAATGTCTCCCAGAGCCAGGCAACCGAGGCCATTACCAACTGCATGCGCGTCTTGTACTACAGGGACGCACGTGCCTCGGACAAGTACACCTTGGCAGTTTTCACCTTCGCCGACGGCAAGGTGGACTTGAAGTTCGAGCAGAACTTGAAGGTCGAGAACCAGAGCTGGAAGTTCGCCGAGAACGTCATTGGCTACGGCAGCAAGCAATTGTAGGGTTGTTTCAAACGGCTGCATCTGGCCTTTGACGGCAGGTGCTTGTGGCTCAACAGTTTTTGACCCCGTGGTTGTGTCCAGTGCCTCTACGTGACTCGTGTTTATGTTAGGATTGCTCAAATATAGCCGAAATTCCTACGCGAAAGTCTGCCAGCAGAAACGGGGCTACATTTTCCGCAGAAGCTTTTCATAGATGCGCGTGTCCGCCAGTCAGAGACCGGAGAAGATCCGAACACTGCCTGTGGATCGCAATCAGAAAAGACCGTACGTACTAAAATATTGCACATCCACCTTGTGTCTGGATATTATAGAAGAATTCTCTCTTGCCGATCAACAGATTTGTAGCGCGTTGCTAGCCAATCCCTGGCATTCTAGGCACACTTAGAGCGGACATATTCGGATATTTCAATGAACCCAGTTCAATCGCTAGATCGCCCATATTATCCGGGGTAGTTTATGAAAACGCCGATCAGTAAAATTATTGGGAGAAGTTTAGCTTTCGCCAAAACCGTAATTAAAAATCAAGAGTTTGAAGTTAAGAGCAGATGTAAAAAATGTGTGCCCAATTCAGCTCTCTGAGGCATGAGCTGGTAACAAAAGTCCTGAAAGTCACCATTATGCAGCGGCTGAAACCAGAGCTGCTCAAAAGACCATCGAAATAAAAAAAGGACACACAGCATCCAAAACCCCAAATAGCAACATAACTTTGGTTTATAGAGGTACGGTCGACATGATTCTGCTTTTTTTTGGCAATCCGAGATATTTCCAGAGCAGGCCGCAAGTGGAATGCCACAAAACAGTTGATTCTAGCAATGTGAAAAAAAACGGACTCCACAAGGCCATTTAAATGAGAGATTTTGTTTTGCCAATGGTTGAATCAAGGAAAAAAGCAAAAATAGAGTATATCCGCAAAATTGAGGCCAAGTTTCTGTGGTGTCAATGAAGGCTAGTAAGGCATATCCGGCTGAGGGATGTCAGATGAAGCTTTACCGAATTCCAAAGAAGAACAGACCCAAAAAATAGAGAATATTCAATTGCCTAGCATATGATGGCAAGAAACAGCCCCTTAGTTCAATTGTATCTGTGCATGTGAAAATGACAAACAAAGCTATTTGATATCTTCTGCGTCTATCGTAGAGTGCATTTCACCAATTTGGTCTTAAGAATTCGTCGCAGTGAGGTGTTGAAATTGGGTGGAGTGACGTATACACTATTGATGTTTGTCACCTGGAGTCGTGAGTTCGGTACCTGTATTCTAGCCCTAATCCTGACATTAGCAAACCAAAAAATCCGGCAGAATTGAAGAGAGCTCTGGTTTTCTACTTTGAGAATCAAAACCTATGGAATCAAATATTTCGGAAGTATAGCGACCATTGCCAATTTCAATTGGTATCTCTCCCTTGAGCTTGTATAAATATCATGGTTTGGTATAACAGGGACTTCGTTTGGGCAAACATGGCATCAGAAAGTTGATGTGTCTCAAGGTGGATTTGATAGAGGATATAGGATCCAAAATCGAAGTGGTGGAGGAGCGATAGATTATACTGTTTCAACCATTCCGCTTTATATACTGTTTTCCAGAGTTTTCCAGGTTTTTCTTTACCCGCATCTTGATTTGACAATTAAATTTTCTGTTGGAACGCGACTATGGATGCAGAGTGTCTAAATTGATATGAAAAGCTGAGTATTAAGAGTATTGTGCAATTTAGTCAGTATAAAGTTTTGACTGCACTTCACTTTCGGTTGCGGCCATACCACTGAGAAAACACTGTTTCCCGTCCGATCAACGATTGTTAAGCTCAGTAGGGCCACACTGAGTAGTGTAGTGGGAGACCATATGCGAAATTGTGGTGCTGCAATCTTTTTTATTCATGACAATAGTCATTGCCAAAGCTGTTTGTTCCCAAAACGGCCACATTCACCACGATTCAAAACCTCGGGTACGGCTAGTTTCATGCTAGTGACTAGACAGATAATATAGATGATGAGGGACAGACCGACTTGAGAAATACAATGTACTTGATTGTTGCGGATCTGATATTGGCTCCTGATTACCGAAATAGCGAGGCTGGTGGTGTTATTAGGCTGGGGTGTCCTTTCAAGTGTGTCGATTGTTTGATAATACCATGTCCCCAATTCCCGGCCGCACATTCGATTTCTACTCGTGAATTCCTGGGAACAAAATTTGAAGTCAAGTTTGTCGAAGCCCTCTGGGCATGAATTGAATTTAATCTTTGCACACAGTTTTGGAACAGGCAAAGAAATGGGTCGCTCGGCTTGTCGAGTCTGACAACTGGATTGTTGGGTCATAAGTGGGGATTGACTGTGGCCACTTTTCTCCTTTTATTGGATATCCAAATAATTTGTCAGATCTTTCAAGAGAGGAGATCTGGGGAAAAGAAGGAAGGTCTGTTGAAATGGGTGTATCTTCGATGGAAGCAGGGAAGTTCAGATTTTTCTTTGCTTAATCGGCTATTGCTCACTTGTTCGAATGATGTGATTATGTTCGCTGCTTCTTTATAGCCTTTAGATCGTTGATATATATGACGTTCTCAATGGACGCACGATATTCGAAGACTGGCAGTTCGAGTCGCTGATAGCGGAGTTTGATACCTTAAATTCGGTTTATATGGACTTGAAAATGTTCAAAGGCCAAGTTCAAGAGAAGAGGTAATCGGGGATGTTCTTGCCTTGTTCCACAAAATAGTGGTAAGTGAGTCAAAGTTGAGATTCTTAAACAAAAACAGGGCAGGGATGTTTCAAAAAAGTATACATTATCAGACTGTAAGAAAATGAGGATGAGCATGCTCGAGAAGACCAGAACTGGTGCAAAGAAAGACATATTAGACGGTATTAACTCAACTTTAGAGCTTTTGTTAGGACATAATTTGTTATTTCGTGGGCAGTATAAAAGCGCAGTCGAGCTTTCCGATGCAGTCTACAATGATGAAGGACGTCACAAGAGATCATTCCTATTTTGGGGTTCCAGTTTGTCAAAGGAAAAACTTTGAGTGTGAAAAGTGTGCCAGGGCCTGCCGCAATAAAGAAGTTGAAATTTGCTTGGTTTCAGCATTTGCATTGTCACTTTGGTACCGGTTTGATTTCCGTTCTCAATTTGGACCTCTCGCCCGTGAGAAAGCACCCGACTTTATGAACAAGAGAAGATGGTATGAACCCAAAGTTCTTTTTGCTTTCAGCCCTGAGTCCAAAGCCCACAAGCCTGTCAGCTCTGGTTACATGAGTACGTTAGTAACGCAGTGCCTTGACAGCATCAATTTTCTATCTCTGTTTAGGTCACACCTCGGAAGGAAAACAAGCTCCTTGATTGCTGACTCCCATCTGGTTCATGAAGCTCAAATTAGACGTGCAGGTCGGTGGAATCTTGATGTCCTTCAAAGCAGGTACATCTTAGCGTATGCCTTTGACTCCATACATTTCTCTGCCGGATTCAAGCCCGAAAAAACTTTCTACATTTCTTAAGATATTGATTTCCCTGAAGAGCTCAAAATATAATTTTCCCGTGGCTTGAATGACCCGAAAAAGGGTACATGAATTATACATCAAGATTCTGGTTATAACTCGTGGTGTGTTTCACCAAACAGATGTGGCGAGAAGTCGGAATAGTGTTATTAGTGGAGTAAATATTTCGAAATGTGCAAAGAAGTCAAGTGATTGGATTTCTTAAATGATAGATGGAAATATTTTGACCAAGTTCTACTCAAGTAGACGTGATCAGGTATACTTGAGCATGCTTTTTGAACACTGTGCATGGACATTTTGAGAATAACTACCATATTTAATTTCGGTACGCAGACATTAATTTCGGATCAGCCTCACCTCCGGTGAAATCAATATTTGAAACCGGAATGGTAATTCTGCAGCTTCTGATGATATGAAAATCAAAGGCCCAATATATCAACGGGCAGAGAAAATGTAAATAAATCCAAGTGCATGAAATTGTCTTACTAAATAATCATACGGTAGCCTTCAAAGATTCTATTAAACAAGAACACACAAACTACACAAAAGGTTTGATGAGGTAAGCAAGGTAAGGATCAAAAAGGCTGTGGATATTTAATTTCGGGTTTCAGTATGGCCTCTTTCTCCAGCCAAGATTTGGAGACATCAGGAGCCCCAAGTATCCATATATATACTAAATAAACAGACGCACTAGCTTTCAGGGAATATGTGTTCGTCTATCCGGTCCGTCATTGATCTTTTCGTATCACCTTATAAACCAAAAGTGGATAAAGCTGAGAAAATTATCATACTTCTCGAGTAAATTTCTTTCGAGTATGAATTTCTGAGACTCCGTTAGTAAGAGTTTGAGAAGATCGCACGATTGTAAGAATAACCAGGTTTGGATTGCCACTAGGATCAAGCCTGGGAAAGATGAGGGCCAAGATTCAGGTATTCATGTGTCTTCTCTCATTTAAAAGTTTTCCTATTCAAAAATGACACTCTGCTACATCTAACATCAAATGCCTGAATTGCCATAGAGATACATGGCCCGTTCAGATATTGATAATAAAGTAGTGCTTATTCAAACGTTTGACTTTAGAGACTCGGGAAATAAACCTGACTTGACATTTTGATACAATCAAATTTTCTCTTTGAATGTTTCAATTCTTGGCGGTTCGTGCAATTGATGCTATGATACACCTGCCCGTGGTGACCTATTATAGTGTAAATGAAACCAAGTGAACAAGGTTGAGATCTTCAAAACGCTGCCATATCCAGACCAAGTAGTTTCTGGCGTAATTTGGTTTGGGCCTCCAAGCAGTGTGCCCTTTTTTCTATCCTTTCGGGTGCATCTGATTCAAGAAACAAAGCTATAAACGACTCAAGAATACCGTTAACCAGCATCCAACTAGGTACCAGGAGTCTATTTGGCAACAAGAAGGATTATTGTCTGGTAAAATTTGACTCTTTTTCAAATTCTCCAAGACACCAAGTAAAAAAAACCGTCACGGTTTCCTTCTTCTAAGAAGTTTTATTTGTCTTGATAACGGCCCACGATCACTCACGAAAGAGGTCAGTTGTTGTGGTTCTACTATAAGAAAATATTTCTGTATGATTTTCAGTCTTAGTGAGTGGACCTGGTCTCTTTTGAACAAACATCATATATTCTATCTAGATATAAAGGTCAAACCCTATTTGAGTGTATGCTCAAGACCAGTCCAATCTTTTTTTCCACAGAGCTTACGGCATTTTGTTTAGTGAAATACTTCTGATTAACACAAAACAATAAATATCGATTTATAAACAACGCTTCTTCAAAAAAAGCAGCCCCCAAATACATTCCTAGAGTCGAAACGCGTCCCTTCCCTTCCCGTTCCTTATTGCTTAGATAGGCCTCTTGGTACGCATTAGTTTCTACGTAATGTTTGGAATCACTGGTGACTGTAATCGTGATTCCTTTGGCGGTGCTGCTGTTTAAAATAGCAAAGGCGCTGTCCTTTTTTTGATCATACTCCCGATTAAAGGAATAAACCTATAAAACATTATATGAAAAACAAAACAGGTCTCATTCACATAATATGCTACACGGAACCAGCCCCTGAACGAGTGATTAATAGAACTGACGAAAATGACCTCTGTTTCAATGTCAGAGATGGTACAGCACCGCACTTTCTTGAAATGCTCCGCAATTAGAATTATATTCGGGAAGAATAAAAGATACGGAAAAGTTCCTTTTCCCAAAGCCTGTGGCGAGGAATACTACTCGCTCATATATATGTTGCATTTGGGGAGAACTTGGATCCTCACAGTACCCCAGATTCCGAAAGCTTGTATAGACTGAACGTTTAAACAGCCCTAGAATATTACATTGTTTAAGCGGGGCACACATGTATTGAATCAATAAGATGATCGTTTGAAGAGTTTGATATGTAATTCCAGATAGCGTCAAGACATAAACGAGCAAACCAGTTTAGGATTCGGGTTGGGGAAAATCCAAAACCTTGCGTAACGGATATTGAAGAAGTGACAAGAGAGACTGAAAAAGCTTTTAATGATCGGAAGCGTTCTTGTGGTGCTCCACTAGCTTTCAAGCGTGAACCCCTTGAACTGTCTTAGTACACTTGTGTTAATTCCAGATATTCGAAGTATTTCTGAGAAATTTCCGGCCCAGTTTTTCTCAAAACGATACTTCTTGTATATGGTTACTGTATTTTTGTTTGGATCGAATATGTAAACCTCGTCCAGACAGCTTATGTCAGAATTCAAACCTACAATGATCTAGACTGATATATGCGAGCTGATGACACTACTCTTATATGCTATAGTGCTGGATATTAAACTATGAGTTAGGTACCAAGGTGTACTTTTGAAATGCATAGATACCCACACTATATATTCGAAGAATGTACAAATACAAAAAAATTGGCATATAAGTTTTTTCCAATTGATATCCACTCACATGCTGCGGTTATTCACACAACAGCTAAAGCCTACTTCATTTGTGAGATATGAAAGAGTCACACATTCTAACTCAGCAATTTATAATGCTTTTTCAAGCTGGAAACGTCATTATATCTTTACTCATTGAAGGGGACTTATTACACAAAGGGAAGTATGTAGGGGCTGTAGGTAGAGGCAAGCCATGAGATCCGGATTTATGTATTGAGGTTTCGAGCTATTTTTCCTGCAAATCTGGAATACGCCAAAACAAAATCTTGATAAATGTGGGGAGTGGTAAATTCGTATATGTGTTGGAAGACTCCAAACCTGCACGAGTCCAGACAAGCAAAAGTAATACACTGGGAAGAAGGCTGTTTATCTGATTTAAAATGAAGTTCCTCAACAGTTACGAGTTTTTCCGAGCTAGGTTCTTGGGTGTATAACTGATGTACTATTTGTGAACATGCTACTGATATAGAAGTGGTATCTGAGAGATTTAAATATCTATTCTGATGTCCGGCCAAGCAAAAAAGACACGGACCATCAAATGCAAAGCATACGAGAGCGTGTTCGCACGGTGGAGCCGTGTGGGAACGTCATTGAGCCTTTATTTCTTATAAGGTCATCAAAGGTTAAGGCCCTGGGAATGGGCTCCGAAAATGACGAAATCTTTGTGCCTTAGAGCCACTAAGTCTGATTCTGATGTTCCGCACATTGCATCATCAAACGGTTTTGTCTAGATTTGGAAACATTCTAGAACATGGCGCGGACATTTTTCTTGGCGTTTATCCTAAACTGCGCAGTCAGAGTCCACTAGCAAGCCAAATACAAGGCTGCGCTGTCGCAAGCTGCAGGCACATCAGTCAGATTTTGAATGTATATCTCGTCTCCATCTCCAAAAAGCGTCACGGAAGGCATGTTCGCCTGGGTTCAGATGAAAACCCGCCTCGAAAATACCCCTATTCGTTTTCGTGCATGCGCCGATACCAACTTTATGCAAACTAGCGGACGTGCGATACTCCGGCATACACGGCTGATCACTTATCGCTGCTCCACCTCTCATCGCTATAGTTTCCCCGCTTTCGATGTCCCGAGCCTGCAGTGGTGTCGAGCAAAAGGTCCCTTGTTGCTTTCATAGTTACTGTGCACATTTCTATATTCAATAGAGCCGTGTCACCGGGCCGCGTAAAACTTCAAAATACACCGCAATCGGCTGCCACATTGGTAACAATATTGCGGCCAGTTTTCTCTAGTTCGCTGATGAGCTATGAAATCACATTTATAGGCACTTCGGGTGGGCCACTGGAATCCGGAAACTGTTCTATTTTGGTGAAACCAGCATGCCTCACATATTCACAGGTATTGCAGGGCCCCGACAGGCCCCTATTCATGATTGATGCTGGCTCTGGTTGGCACGCTCTTGCAGAGACCATTTTTAGAGACCGAGAAAATAGTGACGGCGAGACAGAAGCCCGGTTCAAACTCTCTAGCCAAATCTCACTATATGAAGACTGTGGGAATCCCCAAGATTATCTCCGAATCCCCTACAGCTTGCCGTTCCTGAATCTCAGCGACCCGCCGATGATGGCACTGAGGCGTATACTCTCTAAAGTGTCTGCGGTGCTCTTATCACACCCTCATATGGACCATGTACAAGCGATGGTACTCAATCTGGCAGGCATCCTCGATGCTGAGGAAAAGACGGTCATACACGCTTCGAAGTTCACGACAGATGCGTTAAATAAACATGTGTTCAATGGAGTGATGTGGCCGGATTTGGTACTGCTAGGCTTGGTCGACTTGAGGCCAATTCCGGAAAGAGGGGTTCTTAGTATGGCCAACGACGCGTATTCAGTCGAGCATTTCCATTTGTCTCACGGGGAAGTCGTCAACAAGGGCCATCACATCGAACCGTATATGTCACTGGCGTTTCTAGTGTGTGACAACACGAGCCAAGCCAAAATGCTTGTTTTTGGCGACTTTGAGGCCGACTCGATCCTGCGCCTGGATAAGAATTATCTCATCTGGATGCATGTGGCCCCGTTTGTGCTTGATGGCTCGCTAAAATGCGTGATTCTAGAATGCTCAACACACAGCAGGGCACCGGACATCAACTTGTACGGCCACATGACACCGCAGCACGTAATGGCAGAGTTGCAAAGACTAGAGACGGCTTGTGCCAAAACAAATCAAGGTTCTGGGATCGCGCCCTTTGTACGGGACTTGAAGGTAATTGTTACGCACGTTAAAGAAACGTATGACGGCAAGGATCCCCGACGCCGAATCATGAAAGAGCTAAGCGAGCTCAACGACGCGCAAGGGTTGTGCTTGAGTATCTCAATTGCCACCAACGGGGTGCTGGTGGTGGTATGAAAAGGGCAATGTTCACCTTTTGGTGTCGCTGCTTCCCTTTCCTTAACTATTTTATATATGAAGCCGCTGCGTAAACCAGAACCCCGAGCCCGTGTAGTAAATGCCAGGGCCGCGCATGCAACATTCAATTCGAATTTTCTATTTTGACGCTAGGCCCGACCTCATCCATCGCCCAATGTTTCGTTAGTCCCATTTCAGACTACAGAGTAGCTCTCCGAGGTCAAATTCTGATGCAAGTTGAACGGAAGCGATCTTTCTTCGTCGTCGTTGGACACGACGTCAATAACCAGCACTTTGCCGAACAGACCGTCAGACTCGGTCACGCCGCTCGTGCGAGACGAGTGGAACGCGATCTGCATTGGGAACAAGCTATCCTCGGAGTCCACGGGCACTGAGAACTCGAACGTGCCCAGAGCATTTGCTGTGTCAATCTGCGCGAGCTTAAATACAACACCCTCGTCAGTGACATCGTAGGACACATGCCCCGAGGAATCCTCCTTCAAAATCACGTCGTCAGAAACTACTGGGACCAAGATCTGCACACCATCGAAGGACTCCAACAGCGGGTGCGCATCCAAGAACGCTGGCGTCAACTCGTAATCCAAATTGATATCGGCGACACCGCCATCAAAGCTGACCCACGCGGTGAGCAAGAGGGGCACTAATGACGCATCGTCGGCCGCTGCGGCGGCCCGCCAACGTAACACACCCAAGCTCTGGTCATTACTGGGAAACGGCTTGGCGCTGTCTTTCAAGCCGATGCTGCTGTCGGACAGAAACAACTCGCGGTCCACGTTGGGGTGGGTCTTGTACTGGATTCCAGCCTGCGTTCCCACACGCAACAAGATGCGCGCACGTGCCAACTTTGCGTTGTTGATCCGCAAGTTGAGGTCACCCTTGACTTCCGATGCACGAACGCCACCATCGCGGTGCAACTGCGCAGTGACCTTTTCATTGAGAGTGATCAAAATGCCGCTGTTGGCCGCCTTAGACCCACTGCTTTGATGCGGCCCAGGCGACGCGGACGCCGACCCCGCTGCTTCTAGAGCTACGGGGCTGGGCACAGCCGCCAGCGGCGTAGCGGTAGGTGCTTTGGTGGCAAGAAGCGGCTGTTTTTGTTCCGTTGCTGTGGGTCGCAGGGGCTTCTTTCCCAACTGCAAGCCCTTGCCTCCAGCAGGACGCGGCGGAACGTAGCTGGGCTCCGGCGTCTCCACGGCCACGCGGGGTGGGTTTCCATACAGCGGCCCCGCAGACGGCGCGGAGTTGTAGCCGAATGAATCCGGCGAGTTCTGAGTGGGCGGGGCCTGGCCCGCGGCGCCGAAGATGGCCGCCTGCTGCAGCTCCATGTTGCGGCGTGCCAACTCTTTCCGCTGAATCTCCTTTGCACGGCGCCGGCGCTCCTCGGTGGCCTCCATTTCTTTGTTGCGCTCGATGATATCCTGGATTTTCTCCTCGTGCGAGTCCATTTCCAAGAAGCTTTGCACCTGCGACAATGTGAGTTTCTCGCGGTGTCCCAAGTTGACGATTTCGTCGAACGCGCCTAAGAGTTCAAACGCGTTGTTATAGATCTCTTTCTCGTCGATGCTCCGCAACATGTTGCTGACCACCAGTACAAAGAGGTGCAACGTGTCGATATCTTGGAGGATGTTGGACTGCTTGTTCGTCAAAAGCACCACGTAGTATTCTTCCAACGGCTGATAGACGTAGCGCACCGCGTCAGACTCCACAGTGGTGTTTTGTGCCCCGGCTCCCGAAAGCAACGAGGGGAAATTGGCCAAAAGTTCTGTGACCCGGTCCTGGCTCAAGTCTTTGAATTGGCGCGCCACTAGGGCTTTGCCGCCGTGTGAGCAGATGGATACAGCAAGAACAGCCATTGCGGATATGTGTTTGACCTAGATTTGGGTGTTTGCACCAAGAATTTTCTGGTGGGAGGTGTTCTGGAGGTGTCAAGTAGCTTTTATATGAACACGGCGGTTGTTTGGCGAGGCGGGAGTGCGCGTACCATATCTGTCGCGGCTCTGGATCGACTCACATGTCTGTCCAATGTGTTTGGTATTTGTCCATGGGGTTCTGTTATAGAACCACGATTCATTTGTTTTTAGCTTCCGGGGTATTCTGAATAATTCTGCTCTGGAGTTCTTACCTAAACGGTGCTGTCTGTGTCGTTATGGGTGTCTTTCATGGATTGTATGGACAAGGTGCGGTGAGCCATGTTTTTGGCTGAAGTACTTGATCACGGTAATATTTACCGTTTTTTCAGGATCTGCAACTTTTGTTCCCGAGTTCTTTTCTTAGCTCTCTTATTTTCGGAGGGTTCGTATTTTTTCTCTCTCGTCTCTGATGTGAGTATGCTCTTGATCTACAGTTGAGTGTTGTGTCAGTGCCGTCGATACTGTGCCATTTGTATGTGGTTTAAACCACCATATACACGAGGACATGAATAGCCTGCCCAGAAAGCATCGAAAAACACTGGTGTGCTTCCCAAAGGACGAAGTCTATTTGTACTTTTTGTTGGCGGTGAGTTTCGGTATATGGCTGTAGGTCAGTAGCTGCCAATGAATGATCAATATGTTGTGCCATACATTGGTCCGACGCCACTATCCATTCCATGTACGTGTTAGGTAATCCAGCGGTGAATAGTAGCATGGCACTACTTGGATATGCTTTTCGATTTAGTGTGGGAGGACGAACCCAAAACCCGTATGAGGCCAATCATGCCAGCATTCAGTGCTTTTTTACTACAGCTATATCATCAATTGCTGCTAGTATAGGGTTGGAAGAATTCCCAACAGACATTGCTACACCTCCTAGAATTCGAAACGGTTTGCAACAATGTGCACCACAAGTGAAGGCTTTATATGGTCTCATATTTGAATGGCTTGCTTCATGATACATGATAAGTTGTGCGCGTGTCACTACTTATCACGTACCAAGAATGTTTTCTTAAGTAGTTTATATTACATTTCAGTGTATTGGCGCTCAAGAGACCAGTTACATTCATTTGGACTCCAACAAGGAAAGCTGTCAGCGCATGAAAAAAGTGATTGAACGAGACTCCCCGGTTTAAATTTACCTGTGCTTAGGTGGTATAAATAAAGGGCAAATACAAGCAAAAAGTCAAATCACCCTTCATTGAAGCTGAAGCTCCATTCAAGAACTGGCCGACGCAATGACGGCGGTGAACTGGGAAAGTATTCTCCCCCTCTGACGGGTATTTGCATTGAATAAATCATCATTGGTTTCATCAATCCTCTGCATGCACATTCTCATCCCTGGAGGAACAAGAGAAATATATAGATTCTACAAATCATAGCTACTACGCAATGTTTTTCATCTCAGTGGACATCGGCCCCGGCGCAATAGGCCTCACTTGACCAAGTGGATGTCCATTTCAATGCCCTCGTCCGAATTATTGACGGCGTTTTTCTCGTTAAAGAGCTTCTGTAACTCCCGCTCGATTTCTGTAATCAAGTCGTCGTAGCCGCAGTTCCTTGACCGCACTCGAGCCTCACGCAAAAGCCGCTCTGCGCTCTCGTATTGCGAAAGGTGCAAGTTCACAACGCCTAGGCCGTACGTGGCCAAAGCCACAGTCTCGCCTATGGCAGTGTTGTCGCGCACAGCCTCCTGTGGCAAATTCTTTGAGCCCTGGATTACAGACTCGTACGTGGCAATCACCATCTCAATGAGCTTCTCCTTGTTGGCCACGATTTCCTCGTACGAGCGCTTGTCTTCGTCCAGAACAGTCTCCGCGATTTTGTTTCTGATTTGCTCGGCTTCAGCTTGCAGCACAGTAATTGGCTGGAGCGAGTCGTGTATTGCTTTCACCTTGTCGTAGTTCACGCCAGCAGCACTGGACATTTTTTGGCGGAGTGCCTGCTCCTCGGCCTGGAGCTGCTCGGCCTGGAAGTAGAGGAGAGATGCCGTGTTGCACTGTGATAAAAGCAACTTGTCAGGCGCCATTCCAGCCACTAGCATTTTGCTGGTCATGGATACCCGTACACTGCTGGCAGCCTTGATGTCACCTACAGCCACGCAGATAGCAGAGAGAATATCCATGGCGCTGAAGAACTCCTCGGCAAAAGGCTCCCAGGCCTCCAGGTTGGTCTGCAACACTATCACGTCCTCGGTCTTCAGATCTTTGAGCATAGTGGCGAGTTCTTTTTCGGATTCCGCGTCGCCAATTTGTCTCACGCGTTCCAACGCGTCTTTTTTCGAGGACATCCCAAGTAAGTCGCCAGCAGAAAGCAACGATACCGACTCCAAGCCCATGCCCATCTTGCGGTTGGCCTCTTCCTGTGCTATAAGCAAATGGGTGATCAAAATGGCCTTGGCAAGCAGCGGGTTTTCGCGGTTTAGGTCCACCAACTTGAGAGCAATACGCAAGTCCTTCTGGATCAAGTGGCCCCGGCGGCCACTCACACGGGCGCCCTGAGCCGAGTTTGCAGGTGCCTTCAACACTGATAAATACAAGGTGGCGATCTCGTTGTAAACAAACGCTGCGTCGTCCGCCATGCCCATACGCTCGTACATCTCGCCCACCTTGAGCTGAATTCCGGTATACTCGTCAGACAAGGGATCCATCTGCAATTCACGACTCTCTTGTAGCGCCTCGAGATAATGTTTGAGCGCCAATTCGTAATCCTTTTCGCCCTTCTCGGACTCGGCCCACAAGCCCTTGCGTAAGGTTTTTGCCACCGAGGGTGGGAACGTGTGTTTTGGCCACCACATGTAATATGCAAACGCTGTCAATGACGCAAGATACAAATTTATGGTCATGAATCGTTTGAACTTAGAGGGCGGCGCCTGAAACGCCTGGAAATGCGAGTGATTGTACAGCCGCGTGAACTTCGCACTGCTTCTAGCGCTGGCTTTCACATTGGACCTTGCGTTTTTCAAAATGGTCCGGAACATGGCAAAAGAAGAGGATTTGGTCGGATACCTGGCCGCTGAATGTGGGGTTGAAGGGTGGTTTGGCTGACAGGAGTCGGTCTGTTTTGCCGCGAGAGGGTGCACAGGTGTACGGCACTTGTTCATTCGGCTTGACTAGAATGGTTTGCCTGGTTTAGGAACAAAATCAAGCTGTTGATGACTGAGCTATCTGCTGATTTTGAACAGGGTTGAATTGTCTTCAGAGACTGTGGGAAAGATAGAATCACAGTATCTGGTCTGCTTTCTGAAGCGTCAACTTTGGTATAGGTGGAGCGATGCACCCATTAAAACAAGGATTTGCACGGAAGCAAGCTCCTCAATTTGTTGGCCTCTTATTGTTTGGGGCTTGTTTATTTATGAAGGTACAGCGAACCGAATTTTGACCTACTTGAAGAGATGGGGCAGAGCAACACAATGGGCTAATTGGTTTTGGCCACTTGTCGTTCTCATTGCTTTTGGTCTTATTTAAGATGCAGCTTCCGGACGAGCAGGAGCTATCCTGTATGATGTTTATCTTGTGTGGGTATATGGCACGATATGATAGCCAGTACAATAGCACTGTGACTTCTTGCACTGTGAATATGCCCTCACATGTATTACACTATATGATTTGGCATTCTGAAAACGTTTTCGCAGAACAAGCTAAACTTAAACAAAAGCCCATTTCCCCGACATTGATATCTTCACCTCAAATGGGTTTGGAATCTGGGCTATGTTGGAAGAGACAGGGAATTCAACAAGTCTCAGTTGAGTCCCACACAAGATCGTCCAATCTGAGCGAGGGCCGTAGTGCGTTACTGAATCTTTCAGATTGGCTTTTCGTCTGAGATAATGCGTGACAAGAATGAGTTTTTTAGCGTCATCTTTCGGGCGGCTTTAGGGGTTTGTGATACATTTTACTTCATTGGAAACCTACTAAGATTGAGACTAAACAGTTTTATTGTGCGAATCTTCTTTTTCTTCGAATCATCGGAGTACGAAACTTTTTAAATTGATTGATCTAGGCTCAAATCAAATGAATACACGACAGCTCTTGTTCTTAGTCCTGTTCAAAGCTTTTGACAGCAAGATTTCAATCAAAAATGTTCAAATAATACATTTCCTTGTGACATCGTGTACAAGGATATACGCGACGCGGCAGAGCGACACAAAAGCCACGAGGCGAGCGACAGAAGAAAATCTCAGAGCTACTTAAAACCCATAAACCAAATCTACGATCTAGCTTCAAAATGCTTCTAAAGTCTGCACTTGTGCCTATGGCTCTTGCCCCATTAGAGGCCCTTCTGGCCAAGGAAATCAAGACTCATTTGCGAGAGTGCATGGGAGACCTCTTGACCAGATACGTAATCAAGGAAGAACTTGACTCGACGATCTCAATCAGCCTTCTTGGCTTTGGAAACATCAAAGACACAAAGAGGACGTGGAGAGATGCTTCTGAAGACGCTTGGCCTTTGCATGAATGCTTGCAAAGTTTGTCTCTAGTAGGAGAAGGTCCACTTTCAAGTCCCTCTTTAAACTCCAACTCACACAAAGAGCCTCAATATATTGCTAACCTGGAGAACCCTCAGCCTTCATATTCAGTCGAAGATCCAATAATATTTCAATGGCCTTAGACATTCAAGTGTGTATCTACTTAGTGGTTATTATTGGAAATGCTTTCAGAAAGATAAATACAAATACATCTCGTTCGGTGCAGAGCTCTGAAGACTTCGGTCGATCAAAAGTTCCACAGACCAGCCATACGAAAGAGACCCTTCACTGGAAAAATCCCTTGTAGAAATGTATTGCCGCAAAAGGGTTTTAAGAACAAAAGGCACAGCTTGGCATAGAAGGAGCGAACATTGCTGGTTTTAAATAGTCCCTTCCTCTTGTATTTGCTATGATGCCTGCAAGCGTGCTGATCTCCATGCCATCTTCAAGTAGACTTTTTTTGAAGCGTATGTGACCTATCTTGCTCTTGCTGGGTTCTTGATTCATTTACTGAAGCATTTAATGCAAGAATGAATGAGCTGCCTGAATTCATAGCCTCGAAGTGAAAACAGGAGAGCTTGTCAATTTTAAACCTGATCCAAGCAAAAATCAAGCGTACTCTCGGGCACTATTGCTCTCGCCGTGGAAATCATTTCCCAAGTTGCACCCACTCTTAGAACATCGGCAGACATGAGTATCGCTAGCAATATTACCACCACTAGTTCATGAATTGAACAAGATGCCGAAATATATGGGATTTTTGCGCATGAGAGTTGCGGGGACAAATACCTTAAACGAGCAAAATTAGAAACATGTATACTTCATTATTTTTCAATGCGACATGTTTTTACGCACCTTCAAAACGGCTCAGTACTAAATTTCGTTTCTTAGACCGATCCAGGGTGAACATGGATCTGACATGGTAAATGCAACTACACTTCACTCATTTCTGTACCACTAGTCAGCCAAGCAATATATCTGAGAAATCAAGCAAAGTATGGATGTATAGGCTGCGTGGACAAAGGCTCAGTCAACAATGGGATTGTGCTCTTTTCTTGATTTTCCCAATTTCAAAATCAAAAGCCTCAGGCGACACAAAAAGTCGGAACGACTGGCCCATGTGGCTTTTTAATTTGCTTGCAAAAGCTCGGCTTTCCCAAAAATACAATACACAATAACCCAAAACGCTAGCTGCACGACAATTCTTGTGCGTATTGTTCTCACGCGAGGCCAATTGAACAACTTCCGCATATTTTCTCCGCCTCACGAAAAAATCTCTACATGCATCTTCTAATACTACCCTAGAAATGTCCAACATCTTAAATGTACTAAGCCCTCCGCCCGGAAGAGACTTGTCCGACGAGGAATGTATCGAATGTACGGCTGTTCAACTGGCAGTATGTTTCCTTGGAGGGGGATATTTTCTTTCCCAGTTGCCTTTTAAAGATAAAAGTGGATTGGTGGATCTTCGGAAGCATCCCGTGTGGTTTCAGCGTGGTGTACGCGGAACAGGAATCGGCCTTTTGGCCCTTGCTTTCTATAGGCTTGGGGAGGTGGGAAAATTGTATTTCAACCGGACTTACTAGTGTACACCGCCGTCTATTGGGGTTCTGCCTTTCCCTTTTTAGTAGCCACGAGACGTTAATAGTCGGTATACAGGATGTTTTCCTATTGTTTAAAAGAATACGTCTTTTCAAATCCCAAAAGCCATAGTCGCCCCGACACAGCCCTGCTGTAGAATTGCTACAACTGCTGTATTTGCCACTCGCCCAAAGCGGCCTTTTATAAAATTTCCAGCCTACTTTGCTGACAAGTTTGCAACCCATGAGTTGAGTCCAGCGCACGTACTCAGTTCGTTTCGGAAAAACCCAATGATCTCCTGGGGTATTTTCACGTGACTGTTGTGCTCATTGCATAACCCATGTAATTTTTGTTTCTTCTATAATATTGTGTTTCTGCGTATTTCGGTTTTCTCAATAAAGCAACTTTACTGGTATGACATGGCACGCACTTTTACCTCCGACGCCTCGGTGTTGCTTTCCTTTTAGTTTGTACCCGGCTACTGGTGAATGTTTATTGTTTCCGAAATGAGAGCTGAGGCCACATCATACCAATCTCTTTGCGGGAAAGTGAGACCACATAATCTTTTAGACGGCGTGACGAGCCACCAGGGTTACAAATTGTGAAACGAAAAATAACAATGCACTAAATTCTTCGAAACCCTCCTTTTGCGGCTATGATTCGTCCTTGAAATTCCGCTCAATAACAATCGCTACCAAGTATGTAGGACTTATATGTAAATCACGCACAATACAATAGAGCGCTGTTTTATTTCAACCCCCCGCTCACCCTCAATGCGACATCATATTCGTTATACCCGCATGAGCCGTCTAAATTGTTTTCTTGGTGTCGGGGGGTAGGGGCCTTCGAATTCTGCGGAACCCATTGGTATTTTTGCGTGCTATTGAATATTTCGTCCACTAATGTTTATTTAAAAGATATTATCTTCAGAGACTTTAGACGCGCATAAACTCTCAGGGACAACTTTAATTTGAGATCACAAAAGAGAACTATGTTCTTGTATCCGTGTGCATGGTGGCTCTCTGTGTGCGTGCAGCGTACGACTGCATGTACTACGTGACAGACGCACTGCCCTCACATGTACTCGTGAGAAAAGCTTTCATTTTGATATTTTATATTCCCGCAACAGAACTAGCGCAATGAGTAGTTCGAAATTTAGAGTTTGGAGAAAAAATGAGATTTGCATCAAAACTAAGGAAGGTCAGAAGCAAACTTCACTCGTCGTGTGTCATCTGATCGGGTCAGATTGAAATCCAAACAATAGGGGGCGTAGTTTCTCCGCGAAAGGCTGTTTTGAAGCACAAGCAAACACAGCCTGTGCGACATACTGATCCTACATGTGTTAATCATTATCAAATTGCGCATTCGTCTGAGATTTTCACTTACTCCCATCCTGCGCAAAGTCTCACAGATTTGCCCTTCAGGCTCCGCGAGTCCCATGTCTGTAGTCTTACGTATAAAGTACTTCTTTTGCTGTTGCTGGAAGCAGTTTACGTTCATTTTTCGACACTCTGAATTTTTTAGCTTTCCAGCCCAAAGTACTTCACATTCTAAGCGAGAAAAACATTCGAAGGTTTCGACTGTTTCATCAACAAAAAGAAATTTCCCGATTCAGCTTCACGCTCATGGAATTCAAGATCACGCTGTAAATCATTCAATTCCTCCATATATATCTCGCCGGTTTGTAGCTCTCGTGCACGGACTTTCGGAGCTATCATTATACTCAACTCATCTTTGCTTGCATTTAGCACACACAAGACCTCAGGAGATCGTGAAAACGCCTCATTTTCTTTGTTCACCATGGACCAAGTGTATGCCATGGACACTGTCAATCAAAAGCAGCCATCCGGGCCACAGACGCGCCGAGGATACTATGGAGATGAACACGATCTTTTCCGTCAAACTGCGTCCTTGGACTTGAAGTACCCATTTCCTCAGCCGCATCTGTTTCCGCCTAGTCTGTCTTTGCGGGGAGGTCCATTGAAAATGCCCATGACATTTCCGTTAGACGGCCACATGGGACAGGACATCCAGGCAACAGACCCTCGGTATGTGCCGCAGGATTTCGTCCTGCTGGTTCGCGAGCTGGACGACAGACGATACAAAAACCACTATGGTTTCCTGGGCTCCCAAGGCCAGGGCGCAGGCACTCTCAACAATGGCATGATTCTCCCAACGGGAATGAACGCTTTTCCGAGTGGCGCTGGCGCCACGCCTTTCAATGTACTCTATATAGCACCGGCTGCTGCTCCATCATATGCAAAGGCTCCGGAAAATGACGGGCTTGTGGTGCCCATCCCGCCCTTGCACGTGCAACATGAACATTCTTGCAAAGAAGATGCAGATTTGCCGGATACTGGCGAATCCATTAATAGCAAGTGCTCTCGGTGCAAAAAGGACTTTGTACAGAGGCTCAACGTGCCCCAAGAAAACGGTAAAGGCAAGAACAGCGAGTCTAAGATATTCAAGTTGTGTTTCCACTGCCGCGACTTGCAGAGACAGAGATCACGGCGATGGCAAATGAAGACTAAAGACAAGCAGGGTGCATGCAGACGGTGTGGTAGCGACATCCCGGTCGACCAGCAACGGTTTGTGTTGTGCCCGCAATGCCGTAAAAGCCTCAGAATACGAAAGGCCAACCGAGCAGCGCAGGGCAGATGTGTGCACTGTTCCGGGCCAATCGACTCTCTAGTCATCAAGGATGACAGCGCAGATGGGGACTCCTCGGAAGATCCGGAAAGCCACCGGTGCTCAACGGCGGCGTCCTTTAAAGTATGCCAGCGATGTCGAGAAAACGACAAGATCCGAAGAAACAACTTGGAGCGCATGGGCAACTGCAACCGTTGCGCCAAGACCTTGGACCCCGACGAGCAGGGCAGGCACAAGGTGTGTTTCACGTGCCGCCAGAAAAAAAAGAAACAGGGCAGCGTCCAGTCGTTTGGGGCGGACGGCTCGTCGGCCAGTCTGCAAATGCACATGTCTCAAAGTGTGCAGATGCTCCTGGGCACGCAGCATTTGCTACAGCCGCATCTGCTTCAGTCTGGTCAGGCTTTGCATCATGCCTCGCAGATCCACCAGAACTCGGGCTCTCAAATGCATGACATGGGGCAGAATCTGATGGTGCCCTCCATGAGCTACGTGCCGGTGGAACAGAATGCTATGCTCATGCACCCAGGGGGAGGCGGTTATAGTGGTGTTGGAGTTACGGTGTCTCAGGAGATGCACATGGGCTACGCCCAGCAAATGCAGCCCATGATTCAGGGGTCTGGTGACATGTACAAGCCTCCAATGACCCAGCTTCCTTTGTTACAACCGCCCATGGACCAGGGGTACCAGCAATTCATGGGCCACCCGCTGGTGGGCCGCAACGGCCTCCACTACTCGAGCAACCGCATGTGAGAACCAGTGACAATTAAGCAAATAATAAACGATTCAAAGAAAGCATAGAAGCGTAGCTGACGTAGAAAACACATGTGCCCGCGTAAAGTGAGATTTCATACAGGCCAACGACTCCACTTACTCTGCAAGATAACTGACGACTAGCTTTTATCTTGTGAACATGGTGGCGTTTGTCGTATTTTGAGTCCTTCGATACCGTTTAGCGAACATGGGACAGGCAGAAGACAAGCAAAATTCAAGTGTCCCTTTCTTCTCACATATTCAAGGATGGAAATGAACGGGGATTGCCTACGGTTCGTCTACTCCCGCCAATTGACCAAACAATTGGTGTTCTTGGCAATTACTTGCGTGCTCAAAAACACTTCCAAGATGCGGCACAGCCACAGCAGCATATTTCTGAAACAAAACGCCAACTATTGAGTCTACACTTCGACAATCAAAGGCTGGGCCCACGAGAAAATGTGCGGCAGCAAGAAGTATAGAATAGCGCCTATCCTATTTGCTCATGTGCATGTGAGCTAAATCACTGTGCGCCTCACCATGCATCCTCACGATTAGTAGCGCTGGGAAATCCCGGGCTCGTGATTCCAGAGCCATATATCCAAACCACATGGACTTCTTGAGCACGGTTCTCGAAATCTGCTCGCCAAAAAAAAAGTAGGAATGAACCGTTTCCATCAGGGCTCAGGATCAAGGCATAGTCGAGAATGCCTGAAATATAAGCATTTCAGTGACCAGTTATATCATATGCCTTATCCAGTGGTCACACAAGAGGAGACACAAGCCAGGCTGTCTTCTCCCTTTTTATTGTCTTCCCTCCAGAATTTCGCATGCGTGCAGCATGCTAGAAGGCTTCTAGCCAAGGAGTTTCGGATGGCATGATTTTTTTATTGCAAGCAGCCATGGGTAAATTGCCGACCGCGACATTTTCCTCCATACGGGAAGTCAATTTATTCAGCGGCAACACGGAAAGTGACGTGGCGTCCAGCTGTCAGTAGCTTATACGAAAAAAGAGGCTTTGCGTGGTGGAGCCATCCTCTCAGGCAGGCACGTCTCAAAATGAGACGGAGTTTGAGAAGCCTGAGGGTTACAGAAAGAGAAACTGCACGACCAGGTTGCAGCGTCCGCAGATACGCACGTTCGTCGAGTGGCTATCCTTGTCCAGTGAGAACAAACAATAGAACGCATGAATGGCGGAAGAGGACAATAGGACCAGAGTCTGGGCGAGCCACCGCAAGAATGTTGCGCTAAGTTCTTGGAAATGGCGTGTTTTGAATTATTTTGCTTTTGCAAGCTAGGGTGGGCCGCACGGCACACGAATTACTTGCAATTAGGGGAAATCGCGTTTGGTGGACGAGTGTTTGTATTTAGTACAGGATAGTCTAAGTCAATATCCTGTCCACAAGCATTTCCCAACCGGTACAGTTGAGATATCGGAGTCGACATGTGTACTAGCGTGTGGAAACAAACCTATATTAAGGGAAACAAATCCGATGTAGTTTTCTCTTTCCCTTGTATGTACCCATCGCTCGGTCATGGTAAGTGGTGCGATTTTGAACGCCTTCTTTGTCACATGATTATTAGGTCGAAGGGTCTTGTTTCACATGGAGCGACCGTCTACACGCTCCACGTTTCCGCTTTCGCCATTGCGGCGTCGGCCGTTTTGTCGGAAGAGGCGCCTGAGGTGAGGTACATCCAAGAGGCCCTTGGACTTCACGTGGTAGTCGCCTTCCCCACACCAGAGAGAATTTAAATATACCGCACCATTCCCGTCGCGCCCGTCCACCATCAGCAGGCAGCAGGAGCGTCGTATTTTGCGACGGAAGGAGCCATCTCACTTATAGGTCCCACGTGACACTGAAGGTCTTCCCCATCTAGCATCCCCTCTTCTCAACTCTCACCAGGGCGCCCTCAAATCCCACTATACATTTCACGCTGGCGCCGCACACATAGGCATCACATCAAAGCCCTACATTCTCTTTTTTTGGTCTCATACCTCTTTTTTGGGTCTCATCACGTCTAGGTCCGACAGACGCCCACCCCTCCCCTTCACCAAGCCACCGACATCTACCCTGGACGCGGTCTCCCACCCCCTCCCATATATACCCACATACCAGCGCCTCCATGGAACACGGCTCTCCTCACGCACCTGCCGCCTGCCCTACCAAAGAAAAGGCGCTCCCGCCTATCCCGCCGGTCAGCGAGCCGTTGATACCGCCCATGTCACTCAGGCGCAAAAACGTAAAGCAACTCTCGTTCAGCCCCGCGGGCGGGTCCAGCCCCTGCCAAAAGAACCCGCCCTCTAGCAGCTCACCCCATAGCTCAGTGCCGCACACCCATATTCTAGCGCCGCAAAACACAAATGTTCTGGCGCCACTCCCTGCTCAGGACCCTGCGCCCCAAAATCCCGACTACTCCCGCGAGCCCGGCCGCTTGGCCGCTCTTCAAACACGGCCCCGCAAAAAACACCCGCGCCCGGCACCATTGTTGAACATCGCTCATGCCCCCGCGCAGACATCGCCGCAGGACTTGATCAACTCGTTCAACCACTTGGAATTGTCCTTGCGAACGCCCGAAATGGCGCCGCAGCCCCTGGTGCCCCGCCAGCGCCGCACGGTCATCAGCCTGCTCTCGCCCACAAAACTGCCGCTGCCCCGGCCACCAGCTCTCAGCCTGCCTGGTCCGGGCTCGCCGTTGGCCACCACGCTGGGATCGCTTAACTTGCGAGACGAGGACTTGGTACACTTGAAAGACCTCGGGCTGGGAAACTCGGGCGTGGTGCTGAAGGTGTTGCACGTGCCGCTGCAGACAACCATGGCCCGCAAGGTGGTCCTCGTAGACTCCAAGCTGGCGGTGCAGACGCAGATCATCCGAGAGTTGCGTATTATGCATGAGTGCCGGTCGCCGTACATCATCGAGTTCTACGCGGCGTTCCTCCGCGCCAACAACTCCATTGTCTTGTGCATGGAGTACCTCAACTGTGGTTCGTTGGACCACATCGTGCAGTTGTGCACGCCGCGCCAGTTCCCGGGGCCTATCCTCAAGAAGGTTCTGTTCCTGATCCTATGCGGCTTGACCTACCTCTACGACACACACAGAATCCTCCACCGCGACATAAAGCCGTCCAACGTTTTGATGTCCCACCGAGGTGAATTCAAGCTCTGCGACTTTGGCGTGTCGCGTGAGCTCGCCAGCTCACTTGCAATGGCCGATACCTTTGTGGGCACGTCCACGTACATGCTGCCCGAGCGCATCCAGGGTCTAGCCTACGGCTTGAAGTCTGACGTGTGGTCCATGGGGCTCATGCTCTTGGAGTTGGCCTCCGGCAGGAGCGTGTGGAGCGACGATGACCCCGACGGCTCGCGCCACACGGGCCCGGAGGGCATCCTTGACTTGCTCCAGCGAATCGTTAATGAGGACTCGCCGCTGCTCACCAACAAGACCGAAGCTGTGCTGCGCGCCGCCTACGACCCGGACTTGTGTGCGTTTATCGACCTATGCCTCGTAAAGGATGACAAGCTCCGACACTCGCCGGACACGTTGCTACTGCACCCGTTCCTCGCAGGCGTCGGCCAGGGCGCCTGTGACAAGGAAGCCAAGACCTGGGCCAAGCAGATACGGAAGTTCCACAAGGACAAGTTTCACTAGATCACACATCCTCTGTGGTGCTGGATGCCTTGTGCTAACCAAAGGCAGGTGATGCCGAAGCGTGTGAGTTACGATATGCATTGATGCTGCGTTTCCCGGTATCAGTACGATATGCGGTATTTCCCTGCGGCGTTGAGTGCCCTGTCTTGACCAGTGCAGGCTATCTACAGCATTGGTGAAGCGACCAGGTGATTTCCCAAAGCAGATCTTTACTAGTGCCGATATTTTTACCACTTCCAATGCCACTAGTGTAGCTGATTCGATAGAAGCCTGTGTTCACCAGTGCCCGGCGATATCATAGGAGCCAGTATTTATGTTGTGGACAAAATCATTCAACTTTCAGCATTTATCCGCAGCAATGTATATACCACTTTGAGTGTTCACCAGTGAATGCTGATTATTGAAACCCGGAGTTCCCAGTTCATACGACACGTATAATCATGTATCCACTAGGCCCTTGATCACATAGAAACCCCACCAGTGCCGCTATGCGTATTGCGCTTCCATTTCACCAGCACCAAGGTACCTCTGCCGGGCCGCCGCGGGAGCTCATGAATCCTAAAAAAAAAACGCATTCAATTTCACGTGGCATGCCAGCCTTTGCGTGTAGAATACCCGCTCTAGTAGGCTCCCGGCCGCAAGCATCCCATTAATGCTGCTTGTTTGCTCGCATCCACTCAGAGCCCCGTGGAAACAGCTTTCGTCCAGGCAAAGAAGAAGGTCGCGGTCGCAATGAAGCCACGAGACATGGCGCCTGGCCAGTACTACAGGAGGCAACACGTAGGGGACGGTTGAGGGCGCTTTTTGTTTGCCTTGCGATGCCTCAGATAGTGCCGATAAGCAGTCGGAGGAATCAATGCACTCTGCACCAGACCCGCTGTACCGGCTCAGCCCGCTCATGGACAGCGGCAAACTGGACTCTGAAGTGTGGATTCGCTCCATGGTGTATCCGGGGGACAACATCGGGAAGTCTGTCAAGCACCTGTTGTTGAGCTCCACCAACGTCGCCAACAACTGCTCCATCAAAAACTTGTCTTTGTAGGAGAGTTGGAAGCGCCGGAGCGTGCGGTCACTTGGGCATGATGTCGCCTGGCTAGTGCTACGGAAGAGGGTGAGTGTGTGCTGCTGGCTTGCTATGCTGCGGGGTTTGGAATTGCGGGTGCTTGTCTTTTGGTTTCCCCCGTCGGCAGTTTCCATTTTTTGATTGGTAGCCATCACGCCATTAAAAGCTTCCATCGCGTTATTGTTATTGAAAGGAATCGCTTCATTGGAAGGATTTTTCACGTTGCAAGCTTCCCCCACGATATTCGCACCACTATCCATTTTTGTGCTCACGCCGCTAGGGGCGCCAAACCGAACAGCAGTGGCGAAGGCCTCATCCTGCGCCGAAAACACGAGCACATGCTGGAACCGGCCCGTGTACCTAGCGACGAGGTCGGGGCGGTCCGCCAAAACGGCCATGTCCGTAAACGTGAACATCGAGTGGTTTAGGCGGAAGTGCCGGAGCACCAAGAGACAGTCGTTGGTCTCCCTCTTGATGTCGCCCAAAAGTAGCAAGATCCGACAGCGAGGCGCATCGCGTATTAGAGGGACCAAGTGGTCAACGCAGAACGAAAAAAAAGGAAGCGCCACATCAAGAAGAAAACAGCAGTCGTGAAGGGATACCAGCTCCGGCAACACAATCAACGAATGTGCCGGCGACGGGATCCGGATGTAGTCCTGGAGTCCGCCGTCGAGCAGCTGCCCGTAGGTAAGCAAGCGCACGCATGGCGCGCGGCGGTGGGTCTCGTATACATATAAATCCGAGGCTTGGACCAGCGCACAATTCTCGCAGAGTGCCGCGTGGTGCTGAAGCCAACACGACGAGTGCGGAAACACAAAAAGCTTGTCTTTGGGGTGGAACGTCCGACGGCCGCTGATGATGGCTTGGCGCAGTGGGATCTTGCCGATAAACCGCTGCCCCGGCACAATTCCGCACCCAGCCGAAAAGTCGCTTGCAAAATTTAGCACCACGTGCTTGACCCGGAGCAACACGCTATCGTCGTCGGGGGTGATCTCGCTCAACGGAATGACCGAGTCCCGTAGTTTACGCGTATTTGTGAGCACTCGCCGAAGTGGAAGAAGATCCACCTCGTGCTTGCCGAGGTACAGCGTGCGTGTTTGGAGGTCATTCATTGGATAGTCCGCAGGAGGGCACATCACCGTCAAGGGGGACGAGAAACCGGGCGACATTTCGGGCGACCTATCGAGGATGTGCTTATTGGGCGGCGTTTGGTTACAAAGGGACTGATGGCAGAGCTGCGTTCCACAATCAAGCTATGGCACTGAGAATCAGAATATATGTGTCGTATAACGAGCCTTCATGTACTGGTGTCGATTGACGGGGCGTCAGTGTGAACGCAAAATAGTCAGCCAAAGAAGAGGACGTGGCTTGGGAAAGAAAAAAGCGCAGCGGCCGTGACAACAGGATCGAACATTCCGATGGCACAAGTTCCCAAAACAGCCATTAGAAAAATTGTCCGTGGAAGTTCATGCACTCCGCCACGAGAACTCGCTTAGTTGGGAAGAACACTTATACACAGGGCCACGCGCCTCGTGAATGCAACCGCGAGCGGCAGGCCCTCTGGAAACCTGATGGAAACGACCCTCGGATCCCATTTTTAGACGATACAGTGTTTTCCTGGCTTGGGATGAGAACTTTGCCAGAGAGCGCCCGAAGAATTTGTGCTTGTACCTTGAGACTTATAGCTGCATCTTCAAACCATCTCAACTACGATGGAACAATGAGAGATTCCCACAGCCACAGTCAACAGGAATCGTACCACATTTTTTCGGAAGGAGTCTCACAATGGAAGCTTGATATCCACTCAGCGCAAGCTACAGAAGAATATACCCGGCTCAGCTCCTCGACCAGTTTCGCGGCCCCGAGGATTCTGGGTCCAAAAACTACGTCTCGCCCCCACAGCATATAGTCAACCGGGGCATTCTGGCTAAAACCAAACCTCGTATTCACATACATCTAAACCTAATAACCACTCGTAAGCCTGCAACAGCCACGCACGACAAAGATCCAGGAACAGCTCGCCATTCCGCGTCCAGACCTCAATTGCTGGTTGGCGATCATTCCACCTGCACCTGCGCGCATCTCATGCTTAAAAATTCCCCTTTTTGAGAATGGTTTGCATAAAGGAGCCTCAATCTGCGATTTACATGCTTGAGTTCGAGAAACGCGCCCCATTTGTCACCCCCACCGCCTATCTCTTCGAGCGTGCACATGCGGAGCCTAGCATGAACTCTATAACAACGGCCCCGAAAGCATGGCAAAAACATGCATAGCCGTGTCCAACGGCGGGCCTGCATGGCCTAGTTCTCTATTTCCCCTTCAGTCTATGGGCATTGGACACGCGCTCCTCTTCCTCTACAAGCAGTAGTTTCATTGCCTCCTCCACCATCCGGTCCTCAAGAGACATATGATAGCGGGAGTTGTGGCCCGTCCTATTACGCGAGGATGACTCTTCATCAATCATGATGAAGTTCGAGGCATGAATGGCACTTGCAGCTGCAGCCTTCCTGGCGAGTCTGCTCTTCGCAGAGGCTAGTTTCAGCTCCCATTCCGGGCGGATGTCGTCAGTGGTGACCACCGCGTCAGATTCTGCGGCCACAGAGGATCTGCGCCTGGGCTTTCGGGGGCTGGCGGGTGGCGGGGCCTTCAAATGCGAGTCGGCCAGATTCACAAACTCCACAGACTCCTCCGCGTCTTCTGGAATGGACTTGATCAGCGCCTTTTCCGAGTAGTCGCTCGGCTTGAGAGCCGCGCCGCGGCCAACGTGCACATCGCCGGGTGGGTCGTACGTGACACCAAAATTGGTCATGGCGCAGTACGGACATTGAGCGGGCTCGGAGATGAGAGTGTGGGGGAGCTCGCCGTTGGTCGGCAGCGCAGCCTCGTCGTGCGGTGGGTGCGGGTCAAGCCTCTTGATCTGCACGAAGCACTCTGTGCAGATGGGCTGGCGGCAGCACCGGCTGTAGTTGCGCGGGCACGGGAAGTAGAGGAAGCAGATCGGACACTCGGCCACGCCGCGATAGAGCTTCAAGATCAAGTCGCGCGAGGCAAGATCGGGGTCCGCGGCGTCGGGGGCGGTACGCGCGTCGACATACTCGGTCTCATATTGGCGCTGCTGCTCGGCCACGCAAGCAAGCATTTCCTGGTGCCGTTTTTTCTGCTCCTGCCGCTTCTGGAGGTTCAAGGGGCGGCGGATCTTGTGGTCCTCCAAATCTTCGGGCTCATCGTCGTCGCCATAAGCGGCGTCCAATGCGTGGAGAGGGTTCTGGCGCACTAAGGCCACGAGCTCGTCGTCGGTCCACGACACGTCAAAGTCCTGGAGCGGTGAGTAGAACGGCGCAAGCTTGCGTTCCAAAATGAGGCGCCGTACGACCTGCGTGTCGAAGTCGAGGTTCAGCTTGTACGTGCCGAAGGGCGCCAAGTAGCCGCCGTCGACGTTATCGCGGAAGCGCACCACGAGCGCCATGGCGTGTTGTTGCTTGGCGCGGATTTTCTCCTCGGTTTTGCCACCGGGTTTACTAGCCGCCATCTGCGAAGATAGCATGGAGTGGCGGCGGGGATTCCGCAGTCCAGAGACCGCGGAGTGGCCAGTTCCAAGACTCAGAAGCGACGACAGCCGCGGGCGTGCCTCTTTGGTCGGCGTGTTACCCATGTGTGGTTTTGCGTTTCTGTTCTTTAGCCTGTCTTGGCGTGGAAAGGAGGCACGGGTGGTGCACGTGATTAGAGCCAGGATCAAGCTGGGTCTTGGGTGTGGCTTGTCGGTGAGAAACCCAAAAGGAGAAAAGCCGGGGAGTTTCGGCGGGGTAGATCTGGAGGGGGCCGGCGGCAAGGGGAGGGCGGCTGGGTACACTGTTTCGAACTTGTGGGCGCACGAGAAAAAGCTAAAGAAACAAAAACAAAACTGATAGACGCCGGTTGCCACTGAATGGGAAAATCGTGGGTGCTTGGGATAAAGAGTGTCTAAATGGCAGGCGCTGAAATGGATCTGGCTTTCCCCGGAGCTCATTCCGGCACAGCTGCAGCCGCGCAGGCGGCTGCACGTGACCTTCTTTTGCCATCGTGTGAGGACCCGGCCTGAGTTGGCGGGCCGGCGAAAACCCTGTTCCCCGAAATTGCGATCCGGTTTGGTTCAATGCATCTTTCTGTCTTTTGGCATCTGTCTTTATGTCCCAAGCCCGCGCTGGGCACATGCGGGAAAACAGCCAGGGTCTGGATTATAGGCCCTGGCACTCTCGCTAAGGCGCAGCTGATGTGCGGTCACGTGGACGATCGCGCGGAGCCGGCGCTATATGCCATGCTTCCATTTAGTAGGGCATTTATGGAGCCGGGTTGTAGAAGATCACTGATTGGCAAAGTTTTTCATCTGTATGGAAGCATGTGGATTGCTATTTGGGACAGGGCTGTGACTTTTCACAACTGCCGTGAAGGCTGTTTGTTCACGATTTATTAGGGTACGAGGTCGCTTTAGCTGTTTATTAGTGAAAGCTGTTCACCAAGTTGACAATCAGACGACGCCGCTTATTAAGCTGAGCATTACTTGAAGCTGTTTATTAAGCTCATAGTGGAAGCATTCTATCCAGCTGTTTATCAGCAGATGCTGCACATCAAGGTGGAAGCTGTTCATAAGCTGTTCGTCCGTGGACGTCGCTTGTCATAAAAACAATTTACTAGAGTAGAGCCTTCCGCTCGCAAAATCACAACCAAAAAACAAACCATCATTTTTCTCATCATTACAGCACTGGTTTTCTTTTCACCCACTTGCTAGTGAAGAACTCCAATTGCCCGTCACTCAGGACCCCGGCTCCCTGTGCACTATTCCTATGTCGAAATTCCTCAACCTCCCAGGTTCATTGTTTCTAGCTCCCGCTCAAGCCGACCCCAAAGCCAACGGCGATCATTGCTAAAACTATGACCAACCATGCGATTCCTAGAGTCAAGCTCGCTAGCTTTTGCATCCGCGTATATCGCCGCTGGAAGCGCCAGTTCGCCAGTGTCGTTTTTTCCTCGAGGGCAAAGCGCCATTCTGCTGCCCCAGAAATCCCGGCGTGGTCGAACACTCCAAGTGGGAGAAGAAAAAATACGGGCACAGCCACAAGTGCGCATAGCATCATCATGAGCCATTTTGACCACGGCATGCTGAGCAACTTCTCGTGCTGTGGCGGGTTCCAGAACTTCGCCTTTTCGTCGTGGAGCATGCTTTCAAGGCTTTGCAGCTCATCGGTGGAGTGGTGTGTGAACGACGGGGCTGGAGACGAGATGGAGGTCCGGGCGGGCTCATTGCTCACTCCACTTTGTCGATATATTGGCAAGTTTTCGGGGAGTTTACGCAAGTTCCCGGCATTATTACTGGCTCTTGCGGACCGCATTATTCCACCACCAACTCTCCCGTGCCCAGGCTCAGGTGCAATTTTCGTAAGGCCTCGGGGCACACCAGGTGCAGGGCCAACAGATCCTTTTCCCTGAATAGGGACGGGCTTGCCGGGGCCAAGCAAGTTTGGGTCTGAAATCAGGGGGTTGATGCCCATCAGACCCAAAGTCGTCTTGCCCTTTGGATTCACGCCATTTCCAAACAGGCTAGTGCTGGTGGGGTATGCCAAGTTCCGTGCTTGTCCCTGGTGGCTCTGTGCCAGAATTTGCACTGGATTCATGCCTCGAGGGCTTTCGCTCAAAACACTAGTATTCGTCTTCAGTGCGGGAGAGGATTTCCTGCTGGAGAGCGAGTTTGATGGCGTCAGTACTGAAACACGACGCGCGAGGCTGGTTCCGTCCCTTATTTGCACCGGGATGGCAGAGGAAAATCTGGCCGTCGGACTTAGCGAATGGGGTGGTTTTTGGCTGTACGCAGACCTCCTGAAATCAGGCTTGTTGATATCGTGCACCGTGTGAAGCATCGCTGGGAGCTCTGTGTTCAAGTCTATGCCGGCGCTTAGAGACTGTAGAGCGATCTCGGAACTCACCGAGTTCGTTTTGCTATTCTGCGTGCCATCATACAAGCTGGCGTTCAATTGGCTTAGCAACTCTCCACTGGAGAGAGACGTGTCGGTGTCTTTAGATATTAGTGAAATGTGCTTATCAGCAGAGTCTAAGACCTGTGTGTGCTGCATAGCTGGGTCATGTGAGACATCGTGGGCCATATCTCTAATTTCAGCTGTCGACAAAGACATTGGCCCTATGGGTCGACCAATAGTGGGGTCGCGTGTGAGGCGTCTCAGCGGAGACGGATCCAGTGCACTGATTGTACTCTTTGGCTCCGCTTGTACGGGACGATTTTTCTCCCCTAGAGATGTATGCATTCTGGAGACAAGTTCAGCTTCGGGATTTTCCAAAGCTTGGTGCGTGGCTTCGAGATTGTAAGCACTTCGCGCATGGCTACTTTCGTAATTTGCGCTCTGGCCTTCCTTCATTATATTGGGAGGGACCTTCGATGGCTTTGGATCCGAAAGAGCTGCTTCAGTCGAGCCATGTGAATCCAGAGAGTTATCGAACTCCTCGTTGAACCGGAAGCTCTTTCTGCGCAGATCGTACCCTTGAATCAACGAATAGATCGACTCTGCGGCCTTGCTTTCCTCGTCGGTGAACAAGGACGCTCTCGACGAGTCTGAATCTGCAAACTCCTCAGCCTGAACAGGCTCTTGACCAAAGTGAGAAGGGGAGTCTGCCAGAAAAAAAGATGTTTTTGAGGCGTTCCAAGAAAACGAACTGCTTCCACGCACTTTTTCCAGACTTCGAGAAGACGATGGAAAGAGTAAAGATGATATTGAGAGTCGAAACGAACGGCGCGAGGCCCTAGAATCGGTAGTAGCGGGGTCTTTGTTTGACATGTATCCTCTTTTTTGTGGGCATCCACGTATTTCTATGGGCTTCTGCGTTTTAGAATTGTGCTGAAATAAAGAATGATGGTTTCCTCAGTGTCTGCCAAGGAGAGCGAGTGACAAGGACGGACAGGGAAGAAGAATCAGGGCCGAAGAAGGGGCACCTTTGGTGATCAACTAAGAATTTGTATCGAGCTGGGCTGAAAGATAATGCTGTATCGAACCAACTCAACGTCAACTATCGAAATTAAGAATGGATTTTGGCTACAAGGTGCGGGTAAGTAAGCCACACTACCCTTCGTTTACAAAATGTCCTGATGCGGAAAATAGGATGCATCTTCTTGCAGGTCGAGAGAGTAATCTAGCTGCGATGGCCTTTACATAGAGTCGAACTTTCCTAAGGAGGCTAATTACAAGCGCCTGCTCCGGCAGACAACTCTGTGTATGGAAGTTCAGGCGCGCCACAGCTCCATTCTTGATGACCCCACCTGTAAGCGGTTTAATACACTTGGGCTCTTCGGGCATGTACAGTACTTTCAGGGCTTGCTACTATGGCCTAAAATATGCTGAATTCCCATTATTTCTTTAGAATTGGGAACTCTTCTACCACGGCAAAGGAAATTCTTCGTATGCATGGTGTCTGCATACCCGCACTTTTGTGAGCCACGTGATCATATCAGCTCGTAAAAGTAATGATGCCTTTGGACCTTGTCGAATGCCTATAATTCTACATGTGAAACAAGAAACAAGTTTCCTAATAATTGTATTCACCTTAATGGTCATATTAGGTGATTTCAAACTACTGTTGTAACCCTTTCAAGCTCTGGACAGAGATGAATAGTGTATCGAAAAAACGCTATAAGTAGCCAAAACAAATCTCCAGGTAGTGGAAAAACAGGCCCTTTTGCGAGAGTCCCACTTCTTTCAGGACCGTTTGGTTTTGTGTGATCACTTGATACTTCGTAATTTTGTCGCCACCAAAATCCAGCCTGTCTGTCACCAAAAAGCGCTACCATCAATATATTTCCCAAGCGCTTGGATAACACTCAAGATTTTGCGCCAGTTCAAAAGCAAAATAGACGGTACCAGGAGTTCATTTATTATGGATCTGTATTTTCCCAAAATTCGCCCGCTACCCACTGATATTGTCAAGGTACAGTAGATGGTGTCCATAAGGGTATATTTACCGTCATTGCCGAAACTACAGTCTCTAGCCAGTTATCTCTTCAGGAAGAAACTCATAACAGAGACTTGTTTCTTCTTCCCGTCGGTTTTTTTTGGTGGCTTTTCGGTAGCAGCTTGGATTTTTGGTTGCCTCTTGACCGGTGCAGGTTTTGGTTCACTTTGCTTGTACAGGGTGAAATAACCATCATTGTCCACGGTCGTTTCAGGAGCTGGACTGGCAGGTTTTGCGCTTGAAGGGCCTGGGGCCGGGGAAGCGGAAGAAATCGACTTCCAAATGTCACTTTTGGGTACCAGCAGGGCTTGTGGTATCTCTGGTTCCGCAGGTTCTTCTATAGGTGCATCTCCGATTTTCTCATTTTCAGTGTTCTCAACCACAATCGGCTGATCAACTTCCATATCCAGGGCCCCGTCCACTTTTTCGTCGTCGTCTGTGAAATCGTCGAGAAACATTTTGTGAAGCTCGCTTTCGGTCACCGATGGGTTTGTCGTGGGTGGTGCACCTTCTATGAGCTCATCTGCAACCTCGTTTTCAATGCCCACAGTTGACACCACAACTCTTTCTTTGGGCTGCAGTTGCTCCAATTTTCTAGATTTATACTCATACAGTGGTCTGTCCAGTGAAGCCCTTTTAGGGGCACTCAGGGATATTCCAGGGGTGCTATTCTTTTCACTCTTTCGTGATACATAAGATGAAAGCAAAGACGCTTTTGGTTGCTGCTTGCGAGACTGGTAGACCAACTTTGATTTCTGCGTTTCTGTCTCATATTTCGGGGCAGACTGTGCTTTTTTCTCTTCAGATTCAGAGGGCCTCAGCTGGACCGTGGAATGCGACTTGGAAATGGTGCTTGATACCGCTCTCCCTATCAGAGATCTTTCAAGACTGGGGCCCTGTATGAGCCCCAAGCCCCAATAAGTATCCAATTTTTCAAGATGTGTGATATGTTTCCTCTCTTCCATGGCAATAGCCACCAGTGTGACAGAGTTGGTGGTTATCTCCAGCAAGCTATATACATGCACAGTGTTCACCAAATCAAAAAAATCGCTGCAGTTTTCAGTTAAATCAGCCTCGCTTTCAAAAACACGTACTGCAAGATTCCCAAGACGCGTCCCGGTAGCGACGAAAGATGGAGCGACACGCGTCTTGTTGGCCTGGTAGTAGTTCATAAGCATGGCTTTAGATTTGGACACGTGGATGCCCAAGTCACGTGCCACTGTGTGATAAGTAACAACGTGACATTCAAGCGCACTAGAAATGTATTCAATGTGATCTTTGGCGATATCCATAGCTAGTGGTCTTGATGGTATTCCTTGCTTGGAGATGAAGCGAGAATTGAGAGTATGCAAAACGTGAGCGCGCTTAGAACCAAGAGTGCTTGGATGGGAAGAATTGGCTCCAGTATATGAAATGATAGAGGCGAGAATTTGTGGAAATCTCAGGGATGTAATTTTCTAAGATAGCACAGTTTTTGCGTAGGTAAGTTTTTATGACGTCGTCTTTTTGGATCCTCCAGTCTGTAAAATTCTAATACTGTTGGAAGACATGGGGTTGATGTGCGCCTCGCAAAAGTGATCCGACGAGTTTTCTGCAATATTTTAGGGGGGATCAAATCAGACAAGACAGTGTTTACAGAAGCCATTTCGAAACTTGGTAATTAGGGGACTTCTATTCGATATTTATAAGGTATCTCTGCCCTGTTGCTCTGCCTACATGTCAGTCACTAGTGCACTGTATTCTATAGCGCTATGAATGGGTTAACCGAAAATGCGGGTCTCGAAATTCAGGACTCAAGAACATCTATATTTCAGGGATAGAGATTAAAAAAAGGGAATTCGGTTCCCAGCTAAAGTTCTGTCTACAAAAAATGGATTTCAAAAACAAGTGGACGAGTCCGGATTCGAACCGGAGACCTTTCCCATGCTAAGGGAACGCGCTACCAACTGCGCCACACGCCCTGTATTCCCATGATGGTTATTCGAGTATTACTATTTCCTCTAGTTTTATCTGTAAGTCAAGTGGCACGTCAGTGTGATGTTCACGTGACATATGGTATGTTGTTTATGTCAGACGGAGAGAGGTAAATATGAAGGTGAGTGAAGAACCAGTTACTTAAAGGGACAAGCCTCATTACATAAGAGTAAATCATCCTAATAAAGGTTACTATCCGTGACTGCCGTACGCTTCCGGTAGCCAGAGTCCGACGTAAGGCCACCCAGCCTTATCGTCCCGGGAGGCGGCCTATCCCGCTAGCAAACGGCATTTCGTGTCAGGCGACCTATCTCGCCTAGACTGCTTTATTCCCCGGTGGACTTTCCCCCAAGTAAGAGTAATAACCCCTCAAAGATCTAGTTCAGAATAACACACGAAAAGCTTCTTAATAGGTGTCAGCAAGAAGGCTCAAAATTAAATATTGACCTGTACTAGTAGCTTGTATACGAATCCTATAACTATCAATTTGTTTATTTACTTAGCGACTCCATGGCTTAAGAAAACTATGAATCCACGTGTGCAATATCCTTCCAGGAAAACAGTATTTTATAATTTTTTTCCTTGAATCAGATGAGTCTACCAAAAAAATAAGCCTAGTATTCTTGAGAGAGCCTCATATTTGTTTTGTAGAGTGAGCGCTGGCGCTCAAAACAAGTTTCGACATATGAAACTTTGTGGCAGAACGTTATATAGTACTATATTCGGAGAACGTATCATACAGTATTGAAATCGAAATTACATCTTTTGATTCTCGCCTAAGTCCTTCATAGCTTTCACCTCTCAGGAATTTGTTAAAATATACTTTGTTGACAATCTGTTTGTAACAGTAGTTGTTTGCTTGAAGCGAAAACAGACAGCACAAAATTCATAAGCTTAATGATAAAAACAAACTTTAGCTTGGTAAATAAGAAGCTGAAACAAAAGTAATTCCTCAAGTAGCCGCATTCAAGCTCCATTTTGGTTTTGCCCTACTGAATCTGTCCTTCATTTAATTCAATCCCAGTTCGTTCAAGTTCAATCTCGTGATTCATTCTGGCTTTCAGAGTATTGATGTTGACATAAAAATGTTTTTTCTCCCTCACGCTTCACTTAGTTTTTTCTCTTGACAAATAATCTTATTCTCTAAATTATTCCACACTTGTTTAATATTCACTTTTACCCAAAGCGATAGTATCGGTCTTTTTTGCCCAAAACGTGATTCCTCAAAAACAACATTATAAATCAAACAAACAATAGACATGAAGAATATCACAGGTTTTCTTGAAGGGATTTAATGAGCTTATAAGTCTGCGATTGAATCACAGGCTACATTTACGACCCTTAGACAGACAAAAAGTGTTTTTCTATTTTAGTCATTGATATGCAAGCTCCGTAAAAACTCCTCCTCTAATGCTATAAATCTTGCTATTTATCTCTGATTCACGATTCTATAAATCAATGTTGTTAGAAAGGAACGTATCTAGAAACAAAGTTTACACCCCAAAACGATTAACAACATTGAATTGCTATCTGACACTGGCCCTGACTTTCTCTTTTTTCTTCCAATTCCAAAGCTTCAAATCATACGCGATTTCATATCAAGCCATGTTGTGTTTTTACAACATGAGACTTGATTTTCTGTGTATCTATAAGGTATATCCTACGCCATTCCGGATTTCCATGTGAGACTTTATTACAAAAAAAAAAAAAAACGAGATCTTAGATATTTTTTGAGGCCACGCACCTCAGCAATTCTCGTCAATTACGTCTTTCCATTTTTCTAGATAATGTTTTCTCTCCTCCTCTCTTGCTTCGAGAGATCCACAGAGCTCGCCGTCGACCATTTTGTCTGTGACACCAGAAGAAATCAACGATTCGTATGTTCGTAATTTTTCGAACCCATTTTTAGCCATTCGATAATCCAGTAAAGCCTGCTGAATCCGTTCCATACTTGAAGCAACGAATGGGCCGTGTTGTACTACATTTTGGTTCAAAATTTTTCCGCCGATTAATACAAATTCAAGATCCTCTTTCTCAGTTTCAGAGTAGTCTCCAATGATGGTATCTCCATCAGGGTTGAAGAAAACGGTTTCGTACTGTGAGACTTTAGTGTTTTTCTGCAAGATCAAGTTATTTCCTTTCATCACGTAAAGAAAAAAGTTAAAGGTGTTTGGAATCTCTTGGGAAAAATTGGAGCCGGGTTTCATCACGTAGTGGTAGTATTGCACTGGCGTATACGCCAACTCCTTAAGCAGCTCCACCCCGTAGCTCTTTCCTGAAATGACACGAACCTTCATCTTCCCTTCTTGCTGCTCCACTACAGGAATCTCCCATGTTTTAATACATCTGTACTTTGGCTCGACCTCCCTTAACTTCTCAGGCAAGTCAACCCAAAGTTGCAAGCCTGAGTTGAAGGACCCATCCCGGTGTATCACAGGCATTTCGCTATGCACCGTACCTCTTCCTGCCGTCATGAACTGCAAATCACCCTCTCTCAAAACACCTTTGGACCCTGTGAAATCTTCATGGGCAAAGGCGCCTTTAGTCATCAATGTGATGGTTTCCTGGCCAAAATGGGGATGCTCTGGGAAGCCACTATCCCCGTTTGAGGAGAAGTGATCAAAAAGAAGAAACGGGCTAAAGTTCCTCATTTTGATGCTGCCAATCGATCTTCTGACTTTGGTTCTAATGCCTTCTTCTTGCTCTATTCCGGGAAATATAGCTCTGATGGTTCTGAGTGATGACATGATGTTCGATTGAGTATGGTAAAAATGAGGAGTAACCTCTACGCCATTAAAATGAACGCATCTTATACTTTATACAAACTCACTTTCTCGCATATGCTTACAAAACAAAAATGAACCTAATGGCACCAATTAGTAACACATTATAAACTAAACAGTCACGACTGCAGCTTTCCTACCGTCTTCGAGTGCGTTTAGTAATATTTAGTTATCGCAAACAACCATCTATATGCACGCCTGTTTATTTGAACTAGAGGGGTTGTTGAAGTCTACCCCGCGTGAAGCGCGCATTGAAACTATAGGCCTGTCTAGAGCGTTGGTCAATGTTGTAGACCGTTCTAGTATGCGTATACGGACTGAGGTTCGTATAGCATCTAGGAGTGGTGAAAACAAGTGAACTAGTGGTCATGTCAGGAGAGCCGACACTATGAGAGTAGTCCGCCTCAATGTCTCTTGAGGCACCTTTCATATGTGCGTAGCTATCTTCTTCTCCTTGAGAGGAAGTTGTCATTTGGTAGCGTATGGATCTATTGTTATGTAGATATAAGTAGAGGAGGAGTTTCCCTTTAGGAAGCAAGAAAACAGGATATAGTCGGTGAGAAGAGAATTTGCTTCGCATTCTTTTGGACGTGTCTCAACAGAGGTGCATGGGTGTGTATGCACAACTGAACTGACTTGTCTAGATCATGTGGTGCTCTTCCACAGTTCAATTCTTATAGTTATGACTCTTTCTACTTAGTTCAATTCGAAGAGTTTTTGTTGCTTCCTCTAAGGAGTCTATCCACTTGGGCTCGCTGTGTCCGACCACATGTGCCAAACCCGCTAATAGGTTAACTAGTCGCAGAAGCAATCACTGCCTTCTTAATCAAAGCCTATTAACTTTTACTTCTTGCGAGTGAAGGTGTAAACTGTCGGAAAGATGATGTGGATAGGTGTCGTATCATCGTGGATTTGCAACGCCTGGCTGACTTCAACGACCAATTGATCTGCGGCATCAGGCTTGTCCGGATACTTCTTCTTCCAATTGTGGTAGCCACTCCAGCTGTGAATCAATGCTCTGTATGACTCCAAAGTTAGCTTCTTTTCTATGAAGAGAGTCGTGTGCTCACGATCGTGCTCATACGGGTGGTAATAAATCCTGGTCACGTGACTAAACAATTCCGCCGGTGGGTTTACTGTTGACATGGCGTCTCCATACAAGTCATGGCCGGGCTGTTCGTAGAAAGGCCCAAAATACTTCTCATATTCCGACTCATCCTTTTTCACCGAAGAGTCCCAAGAGTATTTGCGGTGTATTTCCGTGGCCGCGGGGCAGTCCACAAAAACTGGGTCCAAGTAGAACCAGTAGGCCAAAGTTCCCCCACGCTTCAAAACACGAGCGCACTCCGCGAAGAATTTAGAATGATCCATCCAGTGACACGCTTCTGCGGCGGTAATAACATCCACCGACAGGGCTGAAACGAAGTCCGGAGTCTTTTCGGTGGGAGCGGTATGAAATTCTATTCTCCTGTTATAGGGCCACTCTTCGCGGCGAGAATTGCACTCGTCGATCATGGTGGCCGATAAGTCGGTACCTATCACGTGATCGAAATACTTGGTCAACTGAAATGCCACGAACCCAGGGCCAGTGCCAACATCCATTGCTAGCGAGGTGCCATTTCCCGAATGGTCTTTATGAAAGGCCACCAAAGTTTTGTAGAACTGGTCTGGGTAGGTAGGTCGGGCAGAGTTGTAATTAGACGAATCGAAGGCTTGTTCAGAATACGTAGTCATGTGGAGGTGGAATTTTCAAACGCTTGACACTTGGCTCTTGTTTTCACTGTTTGCAGTATTTTTCAAGGAGAATGTTGTATGAAATAAATAATGGCTTTGAGACCAGGCTAATACGTGCGCTTTAAATAGGAAGAATTAGTATTTACATTAGATTATATGTTTTGATTGTGCGATTGCGCGCCGGTTTCGGAGCGAATGGGCCTCCATGGGCGGATTGATTAGGGGGGCATTAGTCTCGCGGAAAGCCTTAGCGTACGATTCAAACAAGCTTGCTAAGAACTGTTCGGAAAATTTGGAACTTCGTGAACTTATTTTTTTCTCTTCAATTGTAGAACACTTTCATCTGTATCATTTGCATTAGGGCAAGATTCGAGAAAGGTTCCCCAAATTCTTGTAGACACACAACTCAGTCCAATAAGGCTACATTGACCCGTGACAATCTTGCATTTGATATCGGGAGCTTCCCAATGTTTGTTTCCGATGACTTGGAATGGGTATGGAAATAAGAATATAAGGACCCTTCATACCAGCTCCCTAGATGTTTGTCCTTGAAAACAGTGAGTTGGGCTCGATGTTTCCTCTTATCATTGCAGCTTCTTTGATATGTCAGCTTGCGATTTCAGAATATCACTGTCAGTGCTATCGGAAGATGCCATATCCCTGCCCTGTTTGTTCAGTTTCCTTCTTTCCAAAAACTCTTTGTACTTTTGCAAAGTGATTTGCTTCTGGTGTTCTTGATACTCGCTGACAAATTTGTACTGGGTATCTGTAAATTTGTCCCAGAATGTGAAGAAAGGTTGTGAGTAGTTGGAACGGAAGCCCCAGTTCTGGTGATGGATGTCGTGGTACAAAGCGTTGTTGGGAAACAAAAGCTGGAACGGGTCGAAGGGGAATCTGTAGCCGCAGTGGTCGTCTACAGTCTTCATAGTCGCAAAGGTGTAGAGAACCAACGACTCCTTGGGACTGAGTGCAAGAACAATGGCAGCGAGTCCGGTACCTGCAGTGTCTAGCAAAAACCCTTCTACCGGGTCGTTGTAAAGAGCACCATAAGAATAAGGCACGTGCAACCGATGATGCCTGGAATGGAAGCGTCGGTACAAGACTTTGCTCGTGTGCATAGTGCGGTGGAGCCAATATTGCCATGTGTCTATGATACAGAGCGCAATGGACAACCGGAGCAACGACCACCCATACATATAGCCATACCATATAAAAGTATCCGGCACATAATTAGGGGATAGGTTTTGCCTCAAGGTCCACATGCTATGAAGTTCGTGCCCCGTTGTCGGAAGCTCGTCGTACCGGTAGACTGCATACCCAACGATTGTCTGGATTATGTGCTGAATGACGACATCATATAGCACGTCTTTGAGAGATGCCTTGTTGCGTGCCTTTTCCTCTTCGCTCGGGTGGATACGGTACTTTTCCGCCAATTCGTAAACATCGATAATATGGAAAAAGGTGGCGTAGGTCCAGTACGCAATTACGGGCGAAAGAAGCGCCAAAACGCCATCCGAGATCCCGGGAATCAAGTCCGGTTTCTTCATGGCAAGACTCATAGGTTCGTGGGGAGATGCAAGCATCGAAGAGAAGTTTTGTGGGAGAGCAAACATCGTGGAGGGGCTGTGATGGCCTGAGCGTATATCAACCGTGGCACAATCGTTCAATTGCTTTCAGATATAAAAATAACAGCGAAACTGATATGATTCGAAATAGCGAGAGTCCGCAAGTGTACGAAATGCAATGTATCTCGAAGAAAAGTATTGTACTCTGCCGGAGTTGTATTTCTCTCTCGGAGGCAAACACTGGTACTTACAAGTTCCAGAGGATGAAAGAAGGCAAACAAAAGGCTTGCAATATCACAAGCTAATAGAGTGTGCGGTGTACTTCTTTGTTATGATGCTGATGTTTATCGGAATTGTCTTTTGTCTGAAAATCTCAACAAGGGTCGGTGACAGAAGCCTTTAAAAGCTTGTAGTACCTGGAGGGCTGAAATGCGGGAACTCGCGATAAAAAATGTTCGGCCGGCTTCGGGTTCCAAAGACCTATTCGAGGTTTAAAGTTGCTGACTGGGCGAAGAATAAAATTAGCCTACTACGTTGTTACCTTGGGATAAATGATCCCATCGACAGTTTCTTTGCGCCTCTGCCACGTCTCCAGTGTCAATTAGTTTTTTACTAAGCGAATGCTTGTCTTCCCGGGTTTACTTCGAGCGCGCCCACTGAAGGTCACGAGTTTTTTTGTATGCGGTATTCCGCTAGGCAAATCCGAATACCTGTGTCCAGCTACCTCTGAAGTCCCCTTCTTAAATACAAGAAGGAGACATTTGAAGGAATTTTTTTAAACTCTTGATGGTATAGTATCATAGCTGTTCTTAAATTAAAATATTGAAATCATAGTTTTCATTTCTTCTGTTTTGGAGCTTCTCTGTCCTTGGTGGTATGGTATCATAGCTGTTCTTGAATTAAAATATTGAAATCATTGTTTTCATTTGCTTCCTGTCTTGAAGCTTCACGTCCCCTCGGGACAGAATTTGGTCTGCATGCACCAAATACGAGCTCAAGAACATAGGCTCACTAACCCCGCCGAAATTGAGGTAAATTTGTTTTGAAAAAATATGAGGGAGGGGGAGTTTCTCGCTAGCTGTCGCCTGATATATTCCGTTTTGAATGTATCATATTTTGGCACCCGTATTTCTCCGACCCAAACCGAAGCTTCTTTTTCTGTCTATATCTAGAAACACAGCTTATCGAAACGGTGCGATATTCGATGTTCCATGGAGATGCACACGTGACCAAGTTTCATAAAATACACGCTTTGGTATGAGAAATGTCCTTAAGATAGAATTAATTTCCAGTTCCCAGTTTTCAGTAGCCTGCACCCCTCCCGCAATATTTCGCCTAATGACTATGGTATACGCCGATATCGCCAATGAGTACGAGGTGAACCACAATTCGCTCACGTGACTAGGCGTTCTCAGAACACCAGAAAGTTCGCTGGGAGTTGGATCATCTACAATACCATAAAGCAACATGTCCAAACAAAGACCCAGCGGAGATGCCATTTGGGAAAATGGAACTGAGAAAATAGTATGTCCAAATCTAAGCCCTTAGCAATGTGACCTGGATACTAACATGCCGAAGAACACCGAGCTTTTGACACTCACGTATGGGTCGGTGGTGGCACAAATGTGTCGTGATTTCAATCACAACTACGTTGAAGTCAACCAACAGCTAGACAAGATGGGATACAATATTGGTGTCAGGCTTATTGAGGAGTTTCTCGCGAAAACAGGCGCCCAGCGATGCTCGTCTTTCCGTGAAACAGCTGATATGATCAGTAAAGTGGCTTTCAAGATGTTTCTTAATATCACCCCTTCGATTGAGAACTTTTCCCAGGATGGGAAGAGCTTTTCCATCATCCTTCACGAAAACCCTTTGGCGGAATTTGTCGAGCTTCCGATCACCACGAACTCGAAAGTGCAGAAGGAATTATGGTACTCACAATTATATTGTGGTGTGCTCAGAGGTGCTTTGCAGATGATTCAGCTCGACACGGATGTGTATTTTGTGCAAGATGCTCTTCGGGGTGATGAAAAAACGGAGATAAGGTTGAAATTGATCAAGATTTTGAGAGACGAGGTGCCTGCTGGTGAAGACTAAATACTTTTTGTGAGCTTCCCATTTCTAAATAATGGGACTGCAGAAGTTTGTTATGCTCCTCGTCGTTACTTTACTCAAGCTCACCCAAGAGAGCATCCGGGATGTGCTGTCGATTTCAAGATCTTCCTGATTTTCTTCGTGCAACATGGGCTGAAGATATTATCGTCGCCAAACTAATGTTGCAAAGCCGCCCGGCCGTGGGCAATTGCTTTTGAAACTCAAATACTGTCTTTTCTCAGCAGAATGTTAACAAAGAGAGACTACCTGTACGATGCTCACTCTCAAAATGAAAACCAGGGTCTAAAGAATACTTGTTTATTAGTTCCAAGCTGAGCTCTAAATTCTTAGCCTTGGTTTTTGAACACACTTCCCAAATATGCCTTTCAATTCATGAATCAAAACGGTGTCGCATATCCATGTTGTACGTAAGATAATGTAAGTGCTTTAGCCTGGTTTTTACAAATCACGAGTTTTCTTGATTCTGCTAACACCTGGCCATGCACAAGTTGTTCCAGGGCTTCTGGCCATTTAATCGTGAATGTGTTGCAGTTGGTAAAAATAAAAGCACGCTTCCTTTTAGACACAGCCCAAAGATAAAAATTGGCTGTGAACTAATTTTTAGTTCCAATTTTGAGACCGTTGCTGTTTTTGTCTCCAAAATTTCAATTGGCGGACTTCGTAGTTCTTCCCATGTGATACTAGCAGTAACAAAGAAACAATTATGTCAAAGTTCGATCCAACGGCGTAACCAGCAGGTTCTCTTGTATATATGGCATACATCTTAATAGACAATTGGGGCAAAACAAAATTCAGTTATGACACACACGTGATTTAAAAGTTTACGTGCTTTGAATACCTACAATTAAAATAAACATGGGTCTCGTTGCGGGCGTCAGTATCATTTTATTCACTTGGCAAGCCACTCTGATAGTTGAAACCTTTGCTTGGAAATGGACCATATTCTTTAGAAAAGAATGCATATAAGTTATATCAATAAAGATGGTAGGCTATGCACTAAATTCTTTTATATAAACCAATTTAAAGTCATGACTTATGAGCCTTTGGTAGACATGGAATAAATCAGCATGTTTGGCAAATTTCCTTCCGGAAAACGTTAGCGGCACAGATTTGTAGCAAAAAAGGCAATATATGTTATGTTAATGAAGAATAAGTTAAAGAATCGCTAGCAAGTCACACTTTTGCCTTAGCAAGTAACGTGAAGTAGTGTAATGACTCCGAAATATCCGAGCGCTTTTGCATAAAATATTCTACAGTCTGGATAATACCAAGACTACGTTCAAGAGCCGAAAAGATTTCAGCGCTAGACGTCAACCCTATAAATACTTTTTAGGCTAAATAAGAGAAGTTTTTAAGGCTCAATTGATGTCTCATTGGTAGTGACAAAATCGAATAAATAGGAAGGTTATGGTGAATGGCTCCCTTCTGCAAAAATGTATGTGATAGATTCGAAATATTGGTTGATAACTCCTGTTCTATTTCGACCCCCTGGAATACATTTGGAAGAATCGTCATCGTACTATAGCTTGAGAGAAAAACAAACAAGTGTGTTGGGGGGAAATGCTGAAACCAACTCCATTCCGGGTTGATACGTGTTTGTTTCAGGGGTAAGATAGGCGAGGAGAAAGCCTCAGTCGCGCGCACGTCATAGATTTCCCTGCGAGTATGTTATGATACCTCGTGGATTAGATCGCGTTATATGCACACTATATTTTCAAGCTGATCAAAAAGACAATGTGTTCCCAAAATTTAAGCCTTAGAATGTTGACCAAGGCAGCTCCCATGGTTTTTATTCTCACATGTTGTAAGAGACGGACATCCATCCACCAAATTGCAAATTTTGGTCCTAAGGAATGGTTTTAGCATAACTCGGTCTGTGATTATCATGATGTTGGGGCTTCAAATAGAATACAGTTAGTGATTTAACGTGTCTTCTATTCGCGGGGATACTCAGTACTACAGCTATGACATTTCCGGAATGCTTGCTCGGGATGTTGAAGGGGTTCCTTGTCTCCTTGAACTATGGTTCCATAGCAATATGGTTTTAAATAATTATCAGCGTGTTTCTTTTGCTGAGATATCATACCTACGGACGGTAGCCCTTGGTATTGAGAAAACGTGAAAGAAATCGAAGTAAACTACATGTATGCCTGGCAAAATTAAACCAAACAAGCAACAGCCCGAGAAAAAATAAAAAGTACAAGTATTCGTCGGATGATATGTATTTGTGTATTTTGATTCTTTTCAAAATTCAGCCCGGATTATATTTTTCTTCGTCCTTAGACGAAGTGGTTAATTTTAATTTTGCGGAACATATTGTTGAGCTTTTGCTAACTTGTTCAATAAATTCCTATATTCAAGTACATACTTGGCAGGAATGATCGAGGTTCATGAATTCCATACAAAGTGATGAACTAGCCTCCCCGTTCGAAATTAAGGCCATGTTTTATTTGCTATTCCGATCTTACAATGTGGCAGCCTTTGCGGCACGCTGTATGTTGTATCCCCGCACCCGCATATAATGCAAGCTTGTATTCAGCTGACACGCGCTAAGGTATTTAATCAAAATTTGACTCCTCAGTTTCTTCATGGAACCGACCCAAGTACAAAAGTAAAATATTTGATGGATACATAGTTTAGTCAATGTTCTTACACAAAGTAGAAGTCACTGCAGGTAGTCCTAGAAGCAAACACGTGATACAATACGAGCGATGCGCAACTGAAGGAGCCAGAGCTACCCCCTTCCCCAAGGCTGCGCGCGCTTAAGCCCGAAAAATTGGACATGTCGCGAAAGCCGACCATTTTCTTTTTGGCTGTGGTGAGGCCCAGCAACAATAACAATACTTCCAAGCAAAGCATATCTGATTGGGGCCGTTCTTCAATTTAGGCTAATTGATGGCCACAATCATACTGCTTTTTTTGTGCTTGGCAGCTCATGGAAAGTGTGAACGCGTAAAGCCCAAAAGTAAATAGATAACTTTAATAGACGGATACCTAGAACACGAGGGTATATGCAAAGGCTGTTGGAGCGCGACGTAGTCTCGGCCTCCAAGGCGGGCTCGCGCCTTGGGGGTGGCTTAGTGCTGCATGGCTGTGCTCTGAAACGCACGCATGCGAAACGTACCGTAGATGGCATCCAGACTAATTCTTCGAATCATATAAATTTGCGGAGTTCGTCCCCAGCGTTTTCTCATTTCAGATTTGGAGAGAAACAAACATTCTGAATATCGCATACCATATCACCACGGAGCTGGAACTCTTGCTGATATCCACGATCCTGAACCACTGTTTAAAATAACGACATCTACACAAGCGTTTTTTCCCACTTGTTGAAACATACATATCTGATTGCGCCGAGACACCCGAGATGAAATTTCTTCCCATTTTCGTTCTGTTGCAACTTGCGTTGTGTACACCTATCCCAGCAAACCTCAAGCTCAAGGCAGCGGAACCTCGCTCTTTGAGCATGAAACCGATTGATCACATATCTGCTCGCGACGGCAACCATCTAAACAGCGGCATGGCAATAGACCGCATCAGTTTTGACTCCGCTGAAAGAAGAGGTGAGCCGATTGGTCTATAGGTTGGGAATTTGGAATATTTATAGAAGGCTTATTGAAATAAAGGATATGATTTTATCCGTACAGTCTTGAAGTTTCTAAGGAAGTTACGTATGGTAGACCGTGTTTACGTTGCCTCCCCGCCCAGCGGGACGTCAGAATCTATTTCCAATACAGGCATCAGCAGTGAATCAACTGGAAACTAGGGTCCTACATTAGGGGGTACGTGTTCTTTTAGCAGACCTCTTTCTATCATATTGGCCTCATCTTCGGGGACAATATTCGATAATTATGAGACTTTGCCCTGCACTGGCGTGTTTATTGCCAGGGCGAACGAAAATCCGCCTGGAACATCCGCCTGGAACCTGCACCGGGGACCGCATCCTCCCGGACGTTCCCAATAGTAATCACGCAGCCTGGTCACGTGCTCGCAAGCAGATAGCAAATGACGTACGGGTGTAGCGTTCCGCACTCAGGCGGTTTCATAGTAGGGAATAACTCTCGCGCGCTGTACGCTTTTCCGGTATGATTAGCCACGATACTCACCTGACCACGGCTATGTGCCGCATTGGCTCCACATTGTCGAGACTCGGCTCCCTCCCCCGTTTTTCGATCAACCCCACCGCTTATTTCTTTTCCCCTCGACATACATTCTTGATACTGAGTGTTGTCAAGTACTATCCCACAGCCTGCTAGCGTGTCTGATCATATATCGACCCTTCTTCGCTTGTCCTGCTTACAAATTAGGTCTTCATACTACAATCGCCACTGTTCATTGCCACAATCCAACACGCTGGCATATTCCCGGTAACAAAAAATCAAGCAGCATATATTTCTTTCCGCCATATATAAGGCTCATCCGAATCACAAGTGTCCCCTAATCTTGGCTCAAGACTCACACGTTGGCACCAGAAATAAACGCCGTCCCGAAACGCCACACTTATTTTAGCACCTCCAACGCATACTCCAAAACCACACCATCCATCAAATTTTGAATATGAAGGTCACTTTCAGATTATCGACAGAATCCTCGTTTTCGGTCACAATCCCACACAACTCCACTGTGGAGGATTTGCGTAACGCCGCAAAGGTCGGGTGCCCCTCATCCGCAAAGTTGCCGCTGGACTTCAAGCTTATCTACAACGGGGTGAAGCTCGCACCCTATTACAAGACCCTAGATGCTCTTAGCGTGCTCCCGGAAGATGATAGTATCATCATAATTCTCATGAGCGAGGGCTCGGACACGCCGATCGCGTCTCCACAGTTGTCGCCAGTCGAAAATGTGGCTGTGGCACCAAGGAAGAAGGCCAAGAAAAATAGATGTTCTTTCAAGAGCTGCTCTGCATCGCCGCTCCGTATGGTTGGCGACTGTGGTCAGTGCAACGGGAAGTTCTGCGCCAAACACCGCTTGTTGGAGGACCATCTGTGCTCAGGGTTGCAGTTTTGCAAGGATAGCGCCCATGAAAGGAACGCTATGAAACTACAAAATGAAAGCACCATTGCTTCTCGCGTTTGATGCTGGGACGAACATCTCCTTTAGCACTCCATGATCACGTGCACCATGACCTTGTCTAGAGTCGTCACTGTGTGACGATGTTAACACCTACTTTCGTTTATCGAGCTTCGTGCCTTTAGGTCTTTTCAATATATTACTGTCTAAATGAGTTCTCCATTTGTGTTTCATGTGCATCCATCGATTTGTATCCCCGTGGCACCTTCCCTGTCTATGTCTGTGTCAAGTTCTCGAGAATCTTCTCATATCTACCGTTCGTGGCATTATTGGCGCGGGTTAAAATATCCTCCGCCTCTTTGTAAATCGCTTCCTGTTCATCGCTGTCCAAATCGTACATGTTACCCAATGATATCATGGCCTCCGCCACAGCAGCCCATGAGTCAGGGTCTTCTTCGTCCCGGGCAACTTCCAAAAATTCGAGAGCTTTCTTAAGCAAGTCTTGACCAAACTTCCCCGCCTCTTCTTTGGTGAGCCCGTTTAGACTAGTTTCCCCATTACTGAAATATGTCAATGTAGTGAACACGTTAGAGGGTTCCTCCGCCTCCAATAGCAACGATTGACCAAGTCTCTTGCTCAACTCTCTGCGCAAAACTAGATTGGAATCTTTGTTGTTTTCCTCGGAAATATTCTCCAATCGTATTTTTTCATTGAGGTTGTCGAGAAAGCGCTGGGTATGTTCCCTCCACCATAAGTTGTACTTGTCGGTTTCAACAATAGCATGTAATGGATGTTTATGGCTGAGCTCAAATTCACTATCATTTTCATCATCTGCATCGCTGTCTTTTTCCTCGGGGGATTCTTTGCCAAAGTTGTCTACCATGTCAAGCAAATCATCAAGAGCCTGCAAGAAATCAGAATTTTCCAAATTGTAATGTTTGTACTGTTTTTTTTCCTCTGAGAGTTTTTCGGCTATTTCCCAAACATCTAGACAGCTGTCGAGAATAGTAGCGACGTTTTTGTGCTCTTTACTTATTTTGCTGTCCACAGTCAAAGGTCTTATGGCAACCAAGGGAATTTCATTCATGAGCACACGCGCCTCAGAAAATAACAACGTGACTGAGTCAGGAAATTTCTGCTTCCCGATGCTAATCCTGTCCTTGGCTTCTGTAAAGAAGTCTGCCACTTTAGTGGGCTCCTCGGTGAAAAAGAAAGCCAAAGAAGACAAGGCCAACCCATAGATACCATAGAACTCACCCGTAAGTTCTATTTGCTCATTATCGATTTGCTCATCAGTTATATCCTGTTGCTGGTTTTTCTTGTCTGTTTCATTCTCTTCATCACCGTTCCCATTTGTGCTTCTAACGTGCGACTTTTTTAAAATACGGTCACACTCGTGAATAATACCGTTTACCTTGAGCTCATTCCTGTCATGTGTGTTGATAAAATCTTTCCACAAAGCACGAAGTTGGGCCATGGCATCGTTGGCATTCACCTCTTCGCCCAACTCCACTGTGAGCTCATTTTCCTTGGCAGATATTTCCTCTTGGGGTTTCAGAGTACCCTCATTAACTAAAGATTTCTGCTTTTTAGATGCAGCTGCTTTTCCAAGCCCAAGGTGTCTTTTAGGAGCCATGTTGTGTTGTATTTTTTTTCGTAGTACTGCTATAGAATTGAAAATACTCTCTGGTATCACGTGATACATCCATGCGAGATGGCCAATCTATTGACTTGTCGTCGCAAGTTGTGTTAGCGCATAAGTGAGTCACGTGGTCAACATGTGACTGCACCAATGGCGAGCAAGATAAAGCCACGTGCCAGTTACTGCAGAAAGGCATAAATAGGGGCCGAGGTCAAGCTCGAGGGAGAAAAAGAGTTTCTTCCCTAAGGATTCAGTGAACACTCGAACCAGGATTCGTAGTATATACTTACTAAAATACAAATCAAGAATAGAACCGAAGTCGCGTTCTAATAAGTTGCGCTCGTTGGCACTGTATGTAATATATTATGAGAGAAGCCTAGGGCTGTGCGCCCCCTGATGGACTCGAATAGTAATCCGATCAATTGATATCATAGTGCTGAAATATGGCACTTGGAATGACATCTATCTTGTGTCGCATAATTCGAGAGAAAAAAAATTGGTATGCATTCATATTTCTTGTGGTTTTTTTTTGCCGAATCATCCGTAAGCTCAACGAAGGTTGCTCTACTGAAGTACCAGTGGAATTGTCAAGCAGAAATTACAAGAGTTAGAAATAATAATTCTGGCAAGCACTTTTGCTGTCATTGCATTTGTAAGTGACGCTGCAAATGTAAGTCGCTAAGACTCTCATGCGAGACATGTACCAATTAATAAGTCTCGTCTTGCTACACGACGCGGCTGTGAGAACTAACCCACCGCTCAGCGAAGTGATTCACGCGCCCGATACTTCCGGCATATGTATGCCTTGCACATACTATATGTCAATTTGGAAAATGCATCAAGTCACGTGTCTTAATGTAATCATAAAATATTTTTATGATAAGTTCCCGTTATAGGCCATCTTTTCGCCCAGTATATAAGCACACAACCCGGAATGAATTTGCTTGCATCGCTTAGTTGTCAGAACGAGATCCACCTTGTGGTGGGTGGCAACTCTAACATTGCAGCTTTGAGAGTCAACTCCATATTGGCGTCAGGTGCCTCTCCGGTTTTAATCCAGAACAATCCAATAGAGACGCTACCTATTTCCTTGCAAGACCTCATTACAGCACACAAAGTCAAGCTGATCCAGAGTGAATTTGACTTCGACTTCCTCACTAACTTGGGCAGGGCGGCGGTCGATTATGTCGTCGATAAAGTCTTCATCACATTGGACCTTGATCAAGTCGAAAAAAAGCGGGAGATCTCTAAACAGTGTCTCCGCCTACGAATTCCTGTTAATGTATCAGACTCTCCTGAGCTTTGTACATTCACATTACTCTCCACTTACACGAATGGTGGGTTTCAAATGGGCGTTACAACTTCAGGAAAAGGTTGCAAGCTCGCATCCAGAATAAAGCGAGAGCTTGTGTCAAAACTACCAACAAACATGGGCGAGATATGTGACCGAGTCGGCGAGCTCCGTCAGAAGCTCCAAGATTTTGATGCCCCTGAAGTCGGCGGCAATGACGAGGATGCCGTGACAACATCAAAGCTCAATGCCTTAGTAAAAGAATTCAACATGACTCTTGAACAAAAGGCCGCTCAGAGAGCTAGATTTCTCTCGCAGATTGTTGAATATTATCCGCTCGAGAAACTTTCCCATATAACGATGGACACCCTCACTGCTGAGTATGCATCTCCTAAATCCGACCGTCAAATTCCTGAAGACGACAGAATAAGGCCGAGAAAAACAGGCTCGATTTCTCTTGTGGGATCGGGCCCAGGATCTGTGTCTATGCTCACGCTCGGGGCTCTTCAAGAAATACACTCGGCTGACTTGATTCTAGCAGACAAACTCGTACCCCAGCAGGTTTTGGACTTGATCCCACAGAAAAGAACAAAGCTTTTCATTGCCAGAAAATTCCCCGGTAACGCAGAAAGGGCGCAACAAGAACTTCTCACAATGGGTCTAGAAGGCTTGCAGAGAGGCGAAAAGGTTGTACGTCTCAAACAAGGTGACCCATACATCTTTGGTCGTGGCGGGGAAGAATATCTCTTTTTCAGCTCTCACGGATTCGTTCCCAAAGTCTTGCCGGGAATTACATCTGCGCTTGCTGCTCCAGTATATTCCAACATTCCTGCCACTCACCGTGATGTTGCAGACCAGGTTTTAATATGTACTGGTACCGGCCGCCGTGGTGCCTTGCCTAATCTTCCTGAGTTTGTCGAGTCCAGAACAACCGTTTTCTTGATGGCTTTGCATAGAATTGTGGATTTAATCCCACACCTTATTATACAGAAAAAGTGGACCGCTGATCTTCCTGTTGCTATTGTTGAGAGAGCATCTTGTCCTGACCAGAGAATCATCCGTACAACCTTGGCCAAGGCCCCGGCTGCTGTCGAGGCCCTAGGCTCGAGACCGCCTGGACTTTTCATTGCGGGCTATGCCTGTGGCATATTGGCGCCGCTTCTGGAGAATGACTGGATAGTGGAAGAAGGACACTCTATGAATGAGATTAGTGGGGTATTGGAAAGACTTACATCAGCCGTTTGATAGTTTGTAGCACCCACTACCCGATAGGCACTAGAGACATATATACACATTTATAATGATGACTTGCTTGAGAAGCCAAAAAATGAATCTCCGTCTAACTCAGACAAGAACATTTGCGGGCATGCCCAGAGTCATGATCATGCGGTTTTGCAATGGCCCAGGAAATTAGTCCGCGTGAGCTGGATCGATGTGTCAGATACGATTTAGGTTATGCTGGGCATTTTATTCAATGTGAGAGCCTGGGGTTGTGATTTGCCTTCTTCATTTTGTGCTTGAACTTGCCATACTTTCAAAGTCTAAATCTTGCACAAATACACTTCAGGATATTGATTGGCCAATATGCGTCCTGGCGACAGGTCGGGCTGATTACGCACAAGCAGTGCATGAAATCTGACCAGACATCTTTATCTTAAAGCACCAAGATGATATTGACCAGATGCACTAGGTTTGCGCCTGGTGCTCGCAAAAACTTTCTCTCACATCATCTAAATAGACTGCTATCAAATCAATCATCGAAGGCTTTTGTGTTTGATATTGATGGCGTGCTTCTTCGTGGTAACAAGCCGATCCCCCAGGCACACCAAGCACTCACCTTATTAAACCAGGAAAAAATACCTTTTATTCTCCTCACCAACGGTGGAGGAGTCTCTGAAGAAGCACGAGTGGAATTTCTTTCCGATAAGCTCAATATTGACGTTTCGCCTTTGCAGATAGTGCAGAGCCACACGCCCATGAGGGCATGGGCTCAAAGTGGGAAATTCAGCCGGGTCATGGTAGTTGGAGGCGCGCAGGATAAGGCTCGCCAAGCGGCACTTAATTATGGCTTCAAAGACGTGGTGGTGCCTATGGATATTGTGCGCCAAGACCCGTCGGTGGCACCTCACCACCAGTATACTGAAGACGCCTTGGCTAAGTACGCCCAATATGTCGACTTATCCAAGCCTCTTGACGTGATTCTCGTGTTTAACGATCCACGAGACATGGGGTCCGACATTCAGATTGTGTGTGACCTTCTCAACTCGGAGAACGGTGTTGTGGGCACGTTAAGAAAGCCGCCTCAGAGTGCCAAATCGCGCCCCGCTATTCCTATTGTCTTCAGCAACAACGACTATTTGTGGGCTAATGACTATAACTTGCCCAGGTTTGGGCAGGGTGCTTTCCGCATAATGGTTGAACGCTTGTATGCGGAGACAAACAATCTCTCCTATCCCAAAACACTTGAACTGACGATTTTAGGCAAGCCATTCAAGGTACAGTACGACTACGCCCACTGGGTGTTGATCGAGTGGAACCAAATACTTCATGGGCACAAGAATCATGGCTTCATGCCGAAACTAAATGACTCGCCCACCGAGCTGCCCTTTAATAAGATCTTCATGGTGGGTGATAATCCTGAATCTGACATTCATGGCGCCAATGCCAATGGCTGGGAATCTATTCTCTTGCGTACCGGCGTCTATAAGGATGCAGACTGGGGTCGGACGACTCACCGGCCAACCGTAGGAGTATTTGACAACGTGCTAGATTCAGTGGTCGAGGTGTTAAGATCTGAATGAGAGAGCTCGTCTCAAAGCTAAATATATACTTCCATAGATCTGGCATTATCTCATCCAGGCTCCCGATTACTAGTACTTCACATGAATATAGTTTAGGGGGCTGATATTGGTCTTTGGTGGGAGACAAGAATTTCAACGACCACTGGGTCAGATACGTTCAAACATACCTCTGGCACATAAATTTATTCAAGAGCATACTTCTGTTGAAGGAAAACGAACCATTACACTCTCAAATTTATGAAATTAGATTTTGTTATTGTAAGCGACTTGTGCGAATAAGTATAGTGTGTCTATAAGAAAGAAATGGAAACTCAGTGTTTCAGCTCAGAGTCAGAGAACTCGGCCTGCTGGGTCACATATCTGTCAGTACCAAGCTTTGTGGAATCAATCTCGCCGTGGTACTTCTCGCAAATTTCCTCCAATGTCATTCTCTTAGTCTCAGGGATCAACAAAGTGGAGAAAACACCAAGCAACATGAAAAGGGCAAAAATTTCCATAACATGGGGCAAAAAACAAGAGTTGTCGGTGTCACAACCGTAGTTGATCAAAGTTCCAATACACGTCTGGGCAACGATAGCACCCACTTTACCCAGAGCAGCAGACATACCGTGTGCAGTTGATCTGTATCTCGTTGGGAAAATTTCACCTGGAATAATGAAAGTGGTGGTGTTTGGACCGAAGTTTTGGAAAAACTGAGCAAGAACGTAAAGAGCCAATTTTCCGTTGTCAGTAATCTTGTTGTATGCGAAACCAAGAATACAGAACAAAGCTGTAAGGATGATAAAACCAAAGAATTGAATAGGCTTTCTGCCAACGGTGTCCACGGTGGCAGCAGTCACCCAATATCCAGGCAAAGAGCCAGCACAAATCAAAATCAAGTTACCAATAGCAGTGTTGTACAAGGACTCGTACACATTGCTTGAAGATGCGTAACCGATTGTCTTTAAAATCACTGCCGTGTTCAATCCCAAACCGTAGTACGCAACGTCCAAGAAAAACCAAGACGCAGCAGTACCAATCAAAATCTTACCGTATTTCCATTGCCCAAAATGACCAATGAAATCCTTGAAAGAGGCCTTTGGTGGTGCGACTTCTTGAGCAGCAATATCCAAAGCGGCCTCAGCGTCGGCGACTTTCTCCAAGCCTTCATGTTCCTGAACATCCAAAGAGTAACGCGGAGACTCAGCAATAGTCAATCTGTAATACAATGCAATACAACCAGGAACACAACCGAAACCAACCAAGATTCTCCACATCTGGTCACAGGCTTTAATACAGGGGCCCACACACTCAGCAGAGGTATTGGCGAACTCCAAGTCAGACCTATAGGCGGAAACGATAACAAGAGCAACGATACCGGCTAACAACTGGCCCAAACCTTGATTAGAGAAAACGGCTGCCATGATAGCGCCTCTCCATTTGGTGGTCGAGAACTCCGACGAGATAATGGAAGACAATGGGTAGTCACCACCAATACCGATACCCATAACAATTCTGAGAGATGCGAAAAGAGCAACAAAGCTGATGGCAGGAGATTCACCAATAGTGCACTGAAAAACGGTGGCTGCAATCATGACAATTAATTCCAAGCCATATATTTTTTTACGACCGACAACGTCAGCCAAAAAGCCAAAACCAAGCTGGCCAATAACGGTTCCTACCGATGTAGAAACCTTAATTAAAGTATTCGTGGAGTCTGGAATTGATCCACTCCAGTATACGTGGGCCAACATCGAGGTACCCAAGTTAATGGCAAAAATATCATAGGAGTCAGTCATGAAACCAACACCCGCAATCATGATCATCTTCGCTTGGGTCCAGCCAAAGCCAGCATTATCAATCTCTTCTAAAGCCAATCTTCTTCTCTCTAGAGGATCCTCGATGTGCGCAAATTGTTCGAGGTAATCCTTGAAGGCGGTCTTTCCGCCAGACGTGCTTGCCACTTTAGTATGTTGAATCTCAGACATTCTGTTTTTTATTGGGAGGAGTCAAGAATTGTGAATTGGGGATTTGAAAGTACTCGTGATTCCAGGCTACAAAAGTCAAGAGACGGGGAAAAAGTGTCTTGTTATATACTACTGGTGTAATTAATTGCCTGACAATTAACATGCACGACATGCTCATTACACGGAATACGGATGAGCGGCGCGGGCAAAAGAAACTCGGAAGTTCCTATAATTACATCGTGCACGCGCCTAAAAGGGACGCCCACGGGTTTGGCCTGCGTACCAATCCCACGTTCAACCCTTAATATCTCCTAATTATTACCCTTGCCGGCCCACGAGTCTGTGCGGTGAAGATAATAAAAGTAATCCTTTGCGTGCCCCATTATATCATACACATCTTCAGAAACCAAATCATAAAACGTGTCAACTCTGACGTCAAAAGCGCCTGTCATCTAGAATGTACCAAGTATGACGTTTTAAATTCCCGACTCGCCGTCTAAATTTCTTGGTGTTATTTTGTCGACAAGAAATGATAATGGTAGTGTGACTAGTTACCATAACTTGAAGATATTGCGTCTGCCACGTGGGTAAAGCCCGTGGCGCACTCTGCATACACTACGCCATGCTCGCCAAACAGAATTGCGCGCCCCACGTGTGCGCTTGCAGTAAATTAGTTATACATGCGGGTGAAGATGGCCAGCTCGTTTTTTATCTCTCTTGGAAGACTTATGTGCAATCCCGAATATATAAGTCATATTAATTTATTCTTTTGATTTACCGAAATACATTCAAAATTTTCAAACTAGCTTCTCCCTCCTTGTCTTTCCTTCTCGAAAATGAGAAACCTCTCTCTTAGCAGCGCGAGTTCTCTTTCTTGTGCCTTGATCTTCATGTCCTTTTCGTTATTCTCTTGGAACAAATACTCCATCTTGCCTTTATACTGACCAATCATGTTTTGGTAGTTGAAGTTTTCGTCGTTGTATTTTTTCAATTGCGTGCTTTTGTTCTCTTGGTCGTATTTAAGAGTGGAAATCTGTTTGCAGAGACTTTGCTCTCTCAGATCACCATCCGAGAGTTGTTGTCTTAATTCATCGATTTCCCCATTAAGTTTGCCCACAGTGCTTTCCAAATACCTGAGCTGTTCATTTGAATAAAGCTTGGATTCTAAATCTCCGATTTTACTCTTCAATTCTGAATTGACGGTCTTAAAACTTTCGTTCTCTTGAACAATAACCAAGTTCTCGGACCGAGCTTCTTTATACGACACATCATTCTTGTCCCATCTCTGGCGAAGATCACTAAGTTCAAGCTTGTTTTGCTTCTTCTCATCCTCCATGTTCTCGACATGTTTCTGAAGGAATTTCATTTTGCGATTGGCATTGTCGAGCAAGAGAGAGACTCTGGAAATATCCCCATTGAGAACATCGTTTGCATGTTCGAGCTCTCGTTTAGATGAGCTAAGCCCTTCCATTTGACGACCATTCTCTTCAACAATAGTTCGAAGTGATTCAATAATCTTGTTATTTTGATCAATTTTTCGTTCATGAACTCGTTTTTCGTTCTCGAGCGACAATATTTCCTCTTTAAAAGTGTCGTTCAGCTGTGTCAAATTTTCATTCTCATCTATCACCTCCTTATTCTCAGCAATTACTTCCTCCTTTATTCTCAAGAGCTCTTCATTGTCAATCTTCAAGCGCTTGTTCTCTTTGATGATTTCCGTCTCTTTCTCAAGCTTGAACTTCACATCTTCCCGTAAAGATGTGATTTCTTCTTTGTGATCCTCAATCGCATTTTTTCGTTCGCCGTAGGTATTGTTCAAGTACACGATTTTCTGTTGCAATACTCCAATTTGACTCTTCAATCTTGCTCCTTCCTTTGTTGTATCGTTTAACTTGATCTCAACTTCGTTATTGTCCTGCCTCAATTTTTTGATCACTCGATCACTTGCTCTCACCTCTTCTTTTGCGAGCTTTAACGCATTGCTCTTTTCATCCAGTTCACGACGAGCCAAGTTCTCGTGTCTTTTGCTAATTTTCACAGCTGATTCCGCAAGTTCGAGCTTCTCAAAATATTCCTCGCTTCTTTTTTGAAATTTCTCAAGCATCTGATGAACCTCATCGTGCTTTTTGCTGATTATATTGTTATCATGTTTTAACTTGGCCAATTGGTCTTCGTAATCACGCACAGAAGTTATCAAATTTTTTTTTTTTGTCTCATAGAGCTCATCTTCACTTTCTCTTAATAAAGATTTTAATCTCAATATTTCACTCTTTGACTTGCTCAATTCGCCCCTGGTCGCTTTCAATGTTTGATTGATATCGTTGTAAATTTTTCCAAAATCCACAGAAGATTGCGGATGTACAGACCCCAAGCTATTACTACGTGACATAGCTTGCCTAACGTAGTCGGGCGAATATTCCAGTGACTCGCTTATAATTGAAACAATTTTCTTCTCAAGCTCCTCAACTCGGTTTTGAGCATCCTTGAATTTTGCTTCGTAGTCAGTGAATGTATTGATACCCCTCGTAGCCTGAAATTGATTAAGCTTTCTTTGAAGCTCAATGGCATAGTTTTCTGCGCGTAATGAATTTGCTTCTTCCTGTTTCAATCGAATTTTCAAATCTTTCAATTCAGAGGCAAATCTTGAGTCGTTCATTTGACTTAATCGCATATCATCGCTAATTGCAAGGGATCGGCGTGCCTCACTGCGCTTCAGCGGGCTTTCGAAGCTGTCATTTACTTTCTCTCGAAGCATACGCACCTCTTCCGAAAGCTTTTGATTTTCAAACCTTTCATTGCGGACAAGTACGCTCTGCTCATTTAACTTGGATTTGATATTAATGTAGTCGCTCATTATGTTTGGATCAATTGGCGGGCTCTTTGGACTTTTGGACTTTTCAAGCTTAGCCTCTAGCATCTCTATTTGCAGACGAAGTGTGTCTATCTGCTCGGAATACTCGCCATTTGTTCTCGCGAGTAAGTGCGCCTCATTTTTCGTTGTTTCATAATTTGCGAGCGATGATTCATGGTGTTTTATTCGACGGGAAAGTGAGTCTTTCGATTCCTTGAGCTCTGAAAGGACTTGAATATTGATTTGGTTTTCTTCCCATAATTTTGCCTTCAAGGCTTCGTTTTGCTTTAAGGCTTGAGTGAGTTCAAGTACTTTATGTTCCAGGTGCTTTTTAGATGAAATTTCCAGCTCCAATTTCTTCTGCTTTTCGTGACAATCTGTCTCCAAATAATTCACTTTCTCTGTTGCAGTTTTGAGTTGGTCAATGAGATCTCCAATTTGCTCTTCTTTTTGAATGAGAAATGCTGTGTTGTTTTCCCTGAATTTTTGGTTTTGATCTGCGAGGGAAACTTTAATTGCTGACTTCTCACTTAAAAGTTTGTTAACCTCGGCTTGGAGGAGCGTCTTTTCGTTTTCTAGAAGTTGAACTTTTTTTGCATTTCCAACGTGATCCAGAATTTCTTTGGCTAACCTTTCACGTTCCATGATTGTCGTTCCGAGAAGCTCCTCGAGCTCGGCTATTTTTGCAACATTCATTTTGATGAGTGAGCGAGAGCTTTCGAGATCTTCAGACTTTTTTTCAAGCTCGAGTTTATTGAATTCCAAACTCTTAGTGACTTCATCGTAGCCCTGACATTTTTGTTCTAGTGTCTTTATACTAGAAATTGCCTTCTGGTAATTCGAGTCGAGGATGGTGTGTTGCTGGACATCTACCTCGAGTTTTTTAACAGTCATAGACTGATGATATTTTTCTCGCTTTAGAGTGACAATTTCTTCCTCCATTTTACCAATCAAGTTCTGCAACTCCGCAATTTTAACGGAAAGCTCGAGCTTGTCTTTAGCTATCGTCGCACTTACAGCCTGAATTTCAGATAATTGCCTCGAGGTATCATTTAATTTGAGGCTTCTTGATTTCTCTTCCCCCTCGAGTGTTTTCAATTTCTCCATTTTTTCAGCCGCGGACTTGTTTACTTTGAGAATTTCACTTTCTAAAGTATTGAGCAGCTCCCTTAGCGAAATATTTTCTGTTTCAAAAATGCCCTTGGATTTCTCAGATTCCTTCAATTTTCCATTAATTTTTTTTAGGCTCTCATTCATCTCCCTGCTATCTAATACTTTGACCGAATCTTCCAACAAAGGTTTCAATCTAATGAATAGCTTTAGCCAAGGGCTTTCTGAATTATTGACAAGTCCATCAAGTTTCTGAAAATTTCTTGCGACGACTTGGGAGGCCTGTATAATTGCGATTTGCTTCTTAATCCTGGATCTGGCAAGTTGGCCACGTGTTACGCTCTGAAAGTTCGTAAGATGGCATTTTATATTTATATCACGGAGCTCCTCAAGCCGGCCCAAAATACCATTCTTGAAGAATAACTTGGATATACCAATCTTGAACAATTCAGCATCCAAAGCAATGTCTTTGAGTACAAGCTCGCAGTTGGCTTTCAAATTCTTGGTCAAAACAGCGTCACTACAAAGAATAGAATACCTCTCAAAGAATTCCCCGAACGTCATTTTGTTCGGGTACCCAGCTCTAGCAATTCTTATTCCTTCTAGGACACCGTTACAACGAAGCTGATGAAGGACCAATTCCTTATCGAACTTATTTGATTTTTTTGCCAAATTTGGAAGAATGCATCGTACAAAATGCGGCTCGGTCCTCCCAAGTTGCTCCATGAGAGTTGAAAGTTGCTCCTTGTGTTTCTGGGTGACTGTTTTGAGCTTGTAAGACTTCCCTTTGTTTTGAATTGGCAGCCCAGTTTCTACTGTGGCGGCAAACAAATCCCTCACAAAAGGTTTGGTGGATTCAGACATGAGTTTCAATACATTCTCACTGACTGGATCTTTATTTTTGTCAAGCCAGTCTTCAATTTTATACTCTACCAAGCCGGCATAGTGGTCGATGATAAATCCTGATCTGGCTCTATTCGGTCTGAATTGTTTTGTTTCACCTTTGCCCCAAGTTTCAAGCAACTGGTCCATGAAGGTTTCCTCTGAAGCTTTGGGTAGTACACATTGTTCATTTAATATTTCCAAAATTCCCATCGGATTTTTGGTCTCGATCAAATCAATTGTGGGTTGGAGGTCCAAACCAAAGTCAATATATTCCCATTGAATATCTTCACGAAGGTACTCACTTTGCTCAAGAATGAACGAGTGATGATTGAAAAACTGCTGTAGTTTTTCGTTGGTATAGTTGATACAAAGCTGCTCAAATGAATTTATCTCGAAAATCTCGAACCCTGCAATATCCAAAACACCAATAAAATGATCGTTTGAAACATCTTCTGCCATAAGAGAGCCGTCAATGCGTGTGATGATGAATTGAAACAATTTTTCATACAAGTGCTTTGCAAACGCGTCAATAGTGCTTTTCACCTCCGAGGGCTTTTGCAGCTTGTGCATATATTCTCTTCCGGCTTTTACTTTGGGCTTCAATAAATTTTTAGATAGCTCGTGCTCGTCAATACCAAGTAAAGCAGAGATAATGTCCATCTTCACACCCTTGGAGAAACTGGCTTGGTCCGATTTCCATGAAATAAAATCCACATTTCCTAAATGTAAAATGACCGCCAACCCAGAAAATATGCTCTCGACTTCGGTCCCAGAAAAGCCCATGACACGAAATGACTCATTCAAATGACGAAACTCTTTTGCGTCATCGATTTGTGGAATGGTTCCTGCTGAAGAGCTCAAATACTTGTACTGCAAATAATCATTCAGAAGAGAGTATTTTGAGCTTAGTGTTTTTGTTGTCTCACCCTGGAGCATTTGATAGAACACGTGATAGTTTCGTTCCGCTTTCAGTTGATGAGATACTCGAGACTTCTCAAGTAAGTAGTAATCAATAGTTGCTCCGCTTATAAGGCCCTTTGAGTCGAAATATATCTTGATAAACTTACCAAACCGCGATGAGTTATTATTTTTGATTGTTCTGGCATTTCCAAAGCTTTCTAAGATCGGATTGGCACGTAAAATTTTCTCGTGTATATCGTCCTTCACTTCTGTGTGAGTCAGAATCTCATCAAACGTTGAAATCAGCGAGAGGTATTGGATAATCTTCTTCGTATTTTCGGTCTTACCTGCACCACTTTCTCCAGTGACCAAAATGGACTGATCCTTATGGTTAGAAACCAAATTTCTGTGTGAATTTTCTGCAATGGCGAAGATATGCGGAGGCAACCTCTCGTCCGTCTTCTGGGATAGACCATGGAATGTTTTTAATACATGATTCTCATATATGGAAAGTTTCTTGTAAGGATTGATAGCAACCAAAAAGAGACCCAGGTAAGTGTAGATCAAATCGTCGTTATACCGAAGGAACAAGTTGTAGATCACAGAGGGTTCGTTCAAATGGGTGAGCTCAGCCATGTCGTCACATTTGTTGAATTTGACAGGATTGCAATTTTTAACTAGATTGTTCGCAACTTCCCTGAAGGACTCTTGTACGCCGTTTTTAATGGTCACTCGGACCGCATCGTTTGGTAAGTAGTCTGTGATACAGCCTCGGACAAAAAGCTCCTCTTTGTCCGGTACCCAAACATAATTTTGGGACATCAAGTCGTCGTCTGCCATTATGAGAGATTTTTGTTGAAAGAGGGAGCAAAATCAATTGTGTTTCGAGGGCAAACGACGATTTCAGTGGCAAACTTTTGTAGTGTGGACTTTCCTCTATTGTTTCTCGAGAGCCAACATGGCAAACTGTTTCGTCACGTGATTGTGAAGCGATCTGTGCGGTTTCCTGGTGGAATGTTTCTGTTCTTGTTTGTCTTTCTGCCGCACTGGTACACACAGTCTTGATTCGAGCATAGCAAAAAATTGGTCTGAACTGTCACCTCATTAATCACGTAGAGAGCTTTGCAGATTTTATAAGTTTGAAAAATTCTGGGAATCTATCCTTTGTTTTAAAAATCCTGCTTTCTATTTTCGTTCGATTTCTCCACCTTTATTTGGGATACTTAAGCAGTATTTGGACGGCCTATCGAAGAGATTGAAGAGGGACAACCTTCAAATGGCAGGTCATCAAATGCGAACTCGAACTCGTAATTGAACTTTTCAGCAGAAATACAAGTATACACTGCTCTGTACTTGGAGACATCCCAGCCCATCTTGATATTATTGATGGTGCATAAGATTACCCTAATTCAAGTGGGTGACGGCAAAATGGTCTCATACACATACTTATTAACATGTTATTAAACATATTTTTCGATGAAAGTCATTTGGGTCATCTGTGGTATACTTGTTGGACTCTACAGAAAGATCTCTGATAATCAAAAAAGTGAATTCATTATTCAATTATTTATGCATTGTTGACCTGCTCTTACCTTCATTCAAAATTAACATACCAAGCTGCTCTTTAAAATTGGGTTGAACGACATGCATATATGATGTCGCAATGGGGCACCAAATGAATATATATTCCATGGGGTCAAATACGCTGCCTCTATTTCATACCCTCAATTTTGATGCGATCGGCAGATTCCAGCTCAGATCATTGTCAGGAGTTGGGGAGTAAGCAGCAAACGCAGCAGAATTAGATCTAATAAGCGGAGTGGGGTATGCGGAGGAGTCCTGATGTGAGAATATCAGTGACTGGGAGGCCAGAGGAGGGGTTGATGGCATATCGTCTGGTTTGGAATGCGAAGCTCTGATCACCTTTCCGTCAGAGAATCCAAGCTGTAATATGACGTCAGCTGCACGTGTCAATTCAGACGAGAGCGGATTTAACGTGTCATCAGATAATACAGAATGCCCCTGTTCATTTACAATCTGCATAGTAATAGAATGGCGATTAGAGAAGTTGTGTATAACTGGAATGACACCCAATTCCTCAAATTTTCGTTGGATGACCTCAGATAGGTCTACTGTGTGCATCATCATCACAATTGCTATTCTTCTTATCATATTCAATGCATGGGTATCGAACCCCAGAAGGAATGGGCCATGTACGATAGGGACCTCGTTCTCGTCATCTGGACCAGCCAGAAAAGCCCGCAGGCCGTTGCGTTCTTTGCATACATTATCAACAATATTACTCAAGTATGATGCAGCAGTCGGAACTCCCAACATTGAACATGATAATAAGTTGGCCGTGACTGCAATTAACGAAGATGGCATTGTCAAGAAAAACCTGTCGTACAAAGAAAGCTCGCAAAAGAATCTCCCCACGGCAGTAACTGCCGAAACCTTCAGAGACATTGCGTCATTTTTATACTTAGTTGAGCGGTTGTACTTGCAAGGAGTAACATTCAGCGAGACGCCTGCCTCACAAATAGCTAGTCGGAGGCAATCCTCAAGCAGGGGGTGACTTAACAGCCATTCGAGTGTCGAGAGAATGTGCATTTCCATTTGCACAAACATTTCCTCGTCATAAGCCTGACGACACATAATAGTCAATTCTCTCAAGGTCGGCACTCTCAGTTTTTTGTCTTCATATTTGCCAGCAATCCAAAGAGCAGTGCAGCCAACTAGCTGATAGTGACGCTTGAAAACAATCCTTTTGGCACAATAACGGTCTATGATGTTGACGCATAGAAATAAAGTGGAAGGTTGCATGCGGAATGAAGAATGGAGCTCGATTAAGAAGTCTAGAAGGTATGGTCGCATATACCACTGAACCTCGGGCTGTATATCGATCATTTGCGGGTTGACTCTCAGCTGTGCCTCCAATACAGATAGCCATTGCTTGACATCTTTGGAGTATTCGTTGATGAGCTTCGTATTGGCCTGTGACTCAAGAACCTCTAGCACGTAAGGATAGGTTCTTGGCTTGGGTTGAGGGGGCCCAAAAATCCGGGAAGTCATTTTTTCTTTTCGTCTTTCGTAGATCTATGTGATTCGTGATACCACCAAAAAGCAATCTTGGGATATAGCAAAACGATTTGAAGTGTTCAAAGCAAACGATTTGATGAAAAAACTTGGATATATCAGGGGTCAATCGTGCACTCGTGAACTGTGGAGAATAGTGAGTTCGAATTGCAGCCAGAAAAAGAAATACGCACTTGCCCGATGAAAAAGAAACGATTCGTCTATTATAGTATCTTTCGAATAATTTGCGGAGGGGTCTGGAATGCAACTTTGTATGAAAATCAGCTGCTCGACAGAACAAAAGTATTTCGAGGAAAAGTAGACTGGGCAATAAAGAAAGAAACACGAGCTAGCTTGTGAATATTGGATGGAAAAAGAATGTGTATGCCACTCTTCAGCTCAGATATTGAAAAAAGACAGATGAGTAGGTCAATTGTTCTGGCTTTATCCTCAGCAATATGATTTCGGGCGAAAACTAGGTTGTTGTGGAAATGCTAGTGAAAAACCTATAGAATTCCCGTGAGAAATCAGCGCTGAAGCCTCGGGGCTTTTAAAGGAATCTCTACAGAGGAGCAGCCGCGTCGCGAAAACAGAATTTGATCGCACCAGGAGGGATACAGGAGGGAAATGACCTGCATGAATACGCGCTACTGCCAACCGAGACGTGAAGCGTGTGCGAGTTTCCAATTTCCAAATGGGCCTTTCAATACACGGCACCGCGATGCTTTGGAAGCGCGAGGCTGAAGGTTATAGGGGAAACGCGCAACAGATACTGCACGTCTGTTTTTTTGGTTGTATGTTTGAAGGCTTTGAATGGCATATCGTAGTTTGGCTAGTTGGGAGGAAAAATCAACCGAAACAAAGTATCTCTGTATAGCCCAAAGAAATGCTATGGTGGGGGGTTGTAAAAAGGTGTGTATTTCGTAGTGTTTTACACATACAGACATATGCAGCCATGTATAAATAAGCGCAAGTGAATTGCGCCAAGGCGCGTTTTATTCTCTCAACAGAAAGATACTTTCCCAAAACTAGTACATGCTTAGATAATCCCTCTATAATGCCAAAGACGGAAGTACGCCATTCTTATTGTAGTCAGATCAAATGTTCTCCCTTTTTTTATTCCCATGTGTTGTGAAACTGGTGTTTTTTGAGAAAGCGTCTCGGACACTTAATTTTGGAAAGTCGGAATGTTAGGTTCTTCCGTTTCTCTCCGAGAGGCAATGAGCACTGCCATGGATACTGCTCGGTCCCAAAAATTGGATGTTCCTATGCGGCCAAACAATGACATTAAACTTTCTCTGAAAGGCTAAAAAAATCAAACCTGGTTCTATGACAGGCGAAATTTACAAAAATATTTCGGGCGTTTATTCATCCCGATCAACTGTTTAAATGACATCATGCAAATTTACCATTATATATGTCAAGTGACCAATTGCATATAACACTGTTGCGATTTCGGCATGGATATACTGTTTCATCCTACAATCCTACAAACAGTAAAAAACTCACATCCTGTGTCTGAACACAAGATACGTCTGACATTGTAGACGGCGATTCAACAAAGTTTGTCGGGCTCACTTAACGATATGAATGTTACCGCAATTAATTAAGACCAGAATTCACTTCCGTTAGAAGGCCCCCTGACCACGTCCTCCGTTGGCTTGGTCATCTTGATTTTTGATGGTCTCATCAACAGAGAGCAATAAAGTGGCAGCCTCCGTCGCAGATTGGAGAGCGTTTGTCTTAACAAGAGATGGCTCCCAAATAAAGCTTTCCATATTATTTCCAACTGACTCCTTTTGGAAGTCAACACCGTACCATGTCTCACCCTTGGCGTGAGAACTACGTAAAACGTTCAAAAGTTCGATTCCGTCCAAACCAGCGTTTTCACACAATTGACGAGGAATGACCTCCAAAGCTCTTGCAAAAGCCCCAATAATAAGTTGTTGTTTGCCTGCCACAGTCTTGGAATAATCTCTCAAGTATTTTGAAATCTCCATCTCGATTGCACCTCCGCCAGCCACAACAGATCTATGCTTCACAGCTCTCTTGACAATCATTATAGCATCATGCAAAGATCTCTCTACCTCAGCAATAACTTGTTCAGCGCCGCCACGTAAAACAAGGGTACAAGTCTTGGCCTCTGAACACCCGCGGAACAAGTTGTAACGGTCTCCACCAATTTGCACTTCTTCGAACTCTTTGCATGTGCCTAGGTTATCAGCATCAATTTTAGTGACTGTTGATTGTACCGAGCCCCCCACGGCTTTAATCACACGGTCCATATCTTCGGCAGCGACTCTACCAGCACAAAATATATCTCTGTCAGCGAAATACTGTGTGGCCAAATCGCCAATGGGCAATTTCGAAAGAACGATGTCAGCGCCAGCATTGCTTATGGCGTCCAATTTGTTAAAGATGATTTTCCATTCAGCATCGACAATATCTTGGTAGTCTTTGACTTGCTCGACGCGGACCTCAGCATTGTCCTTTTCTGCTTTGAGCTCCAATTCAACGTTCAAGCATAAGATTCTAGGGTTCCTGAACTTTTTAGGTTGCTGTTCAAACCCCGCATAACTAAAGGTTTTCTTAAAAGCAACACCGTCGACGAATAACGAGTCTTCCATAGCACCCCCAGGAACTTTCTTGATGCCAATTAAAGACTCATCTAAGCTGTCATCCAAGGACGTCACAGCGTCCACAACCATTTTGGTGAAGAATTTAGAATTCCTACTGATCAATTTGGATGACATTGCTGTGGTTGCACATCTTTCCAAGAGATCTCTGAAATTAGTGGCATCATCTCTTTGGATTTCAACCTGGATTTCTTTGATCTTGGCCACAGCCAAATCACACGCTGTGCGCAAACCTTTGATTATCAAATGAGGTGAAATTCCATCCTCAATAAATGCTTTGCTTTCTTTTAGGAACTCACCAGCCAAAATTGTGACGGATGTTGTACCATCGCCAACTTCAGCATCTTGTGAGCGAGAGATATCCACCAACATTTTAGCAGCTGGATGAACAATATCTAATAGCTTCAAAATAGTGGCTCCATCATTAGAGATGGTCGTTCTGCCGTTCGAAGATTTAATCAAGATATCCGAGCCAAATGGACCTAAAGTGGGTTTGAGAGTTTCTTGGATGGCGAGACAAGCATTGATGTTATTGAGAATCTGGCCCTTGCCCTGTGATGAGTCTGTTCCTTCCTTTAACACTACAATTGTAGGTGTTTGATTAGCAAACGACATTTTTGTGCTCTTGGAATGTTGCTTCTCACCAAAAAAGTCTCTTGATCTCAACAAAAAAATGGGAGGCTGGATGTGCGCGAATCAAGTTTTGACCGATCCAGGGAAAAGTCAGGGCAGGCTCACCCTAGAGAAATTGAAAATCCGAGAAGTTTCAGTCGAAAAACGGATACACAGTGGATTGACATATGTTCAATTATAAATTGCCATGTGGCACCCTCGGAAGGCATTGCTTGTAATTTTAAATGATGAGCATATTTACCGTGCGCATTCTGGTCAAGGGAAAAAAGACCTGAAAATCTTCATAACTAATTGCAATATCGCTCCCTTCTATTAACGGATTCCTTCGAGATGTTTTGCAGCTCAAGATCCACGCTTCAAGCTGGTTTCCAGATTCAATTTCTGCGGAATGTTTCTAGGAAGATTGCCATGGTGAACGATGTCCATCTTTCCAACCGAAGAGTCATGAAGAAAATTAAGATGGGAGCCGCGAGGCCAGCAATCTTTCATCAGTTTGAAACTCTTGTCGAATTCAGCGACGGATCTGTCATCAAAAGAAGATCGCAAGCACCAAAAGACGAAATTCGTCTCATCAGTGATCAGAAAAACAATGCCTTGTGGAACCCGAATCGTTCAGACTTATCAAACGGTGATCTTAGTACCACGGGTAGAGTCGGTCTGTTCATGAAAAAGTTTGCCCAATTTCAGGAAGAACCCACTGAAGATAAAGAGCAACAAACCGATGGTTTGGTCGGGCTCTTGGAAAACAATGTTACGGAGGTCCAAAAGGGTGGTAAATTGAGAGAAAAGAGAAAAGGAAAAAAATAAATGTGATCCTAACGCAGATTGATAAATACATGATGCAATTGAAGAGAAATATTATGATGCGATTGTTACCATTGCTTTCCTATCCAATTTGCGGTATACAACATTTGTTGTATGTGTAGTTCAACAATAGTACATCTCGATGTCCACCAGTGGTATTCCGGCAATCTGCAATTCCGACGCACACCAATTTATGATAAGTTGGTCCTTTTCATTTTTGGCTTGTCTAAAAATTATTTCAAGACATTTGACTCTGTTTTCTGAATCAACTATTAGAAACTTGCCAAATTCTGCAGGTATGTCATAGGATACGACATTAACGGATCCACTGGTCGCCTTATTGATAGTATAGCTCAAGTTCAGGTATAGTTTTCTGGTAGCCCTATTGTTAATGTTTGTGGAGAAATGTTCGAAAAGCGTTGTTGTGAATAGGCGGTGTACATCTCTTCCGTTCGTCTTTTTATAAAGATCTCTAATTAGCTTTTTTAAGAATAGTTCTTTGAGCTTTTCATATGAATCGTCATCTGCGTGTGCTTCGGAACTCGGAAGTGTTCTATGCGTCATAAAATACTGCAAAAGATTCATGGAACCTTTGAAAGACACGCGAAAATCGTTCAGGAGACACATATCAACACATTGTCTGATTTGGTGTTTTGCAAGGAGTTTTCTTATGATAACCAGAAAGTCCTCCGAGTTAAGACCATTTTTTGTTTTGAATATGACCTGAAGAATCTTTTCAGCTGCCTCTTCCCTCTCTTGAGAAATGAAAGAGGCAAACAACAGCGAGAGCGTGTTTCTCTTTAAAGGAGGTCTCAAGCTTTTAGTAATATACTCAAAGTTGGTACGATATTTCGGGCTCTGGCCAAAGTATGCAATCAAGAAATCCACGACATCAGGGTCTGTGTAAAGTGTTTTTGGGAAGTGATTAAACAATAATGTTTCAATAGATTCCTCGTTCTTTAGCTTTTCAATGAGAGATTGGAATAGTACAACATTCTTCTGGGCAAATTCGGGATTCGAGCTATGATTCAACTTCCACATCTCCGCTGCTCTATTAAGATTCCCATGCTTCAAGTTTGCAATTATTAGACGTTTTCTTGTTTCTCTTAAACTTCGAGCAAGAAGAGGATTTTGGTTGTATTTTTCTTGAAATTTATCATGCAATAGATTTGCGAAATACGGTGTTGGACTCAAAGTCATATTTCGAATCGCTTTGAGTATAACCCGAGGCGAATACTCTCGCTCAAGAACCAGCATTATTTTGAAAATTGCAAAATAATTATAGTTGCTCATCAAATCGTCATTTACGCTGAGGGCGGAAATCAACCTTTCCGACGTTTCCGCTTTAAGTTCGACTGATAACTCTTTCGAGCGAAGTAAAAACAGTGCCCCCACCAATGGCTCTCCAGATGATACTGTTATAAGAATCAAAAGATCCATACACTTCGACCTGATTTCTGATCGTGATTTCTCCGAGTCTGGGTTTCCTGTTGCATTTTCTTCATCTTTTGAAATTGAGGCTTCAACTTCCATAGCAAGAAGTCTTTCGTATATAGTCAAAACGCCATAGTTCTCCAACTCTTTTACTCCCATGGAGAACGCATGATACTCTTTGTTTGTAATGCATTCGAAAAGCTGGTTCAAATAGAAGCCCCGCATGGACTTGGACTGTACAAATCCTCGACATAAACTGGACGCTATATGGATTTTTGCCTCTGGGAATCCTCGTAGATCTTCAAAAAAATTTGTTGAGAAGCTCGAATATAGCTCGTTTAATTGGACACTAGCTCGCTGAAAGGCTTTGTTTTTGTTGAGAATGTTGGATACTTTTGAAAGCCTTAGCTTGGCAACTCTCGCCGAATTGGCATCACGTAGTACATGGTCATTTGGTGATCCTTTTAATTTTCTTGGTGAGAGGCTTAAACGACGATGAAAGCGGAAAGGTTTTATGATGCATATACAGAAATAGTTAAATGCCTTAGGCTTTAGCCCAATCATTGATAGCAAGGGAAAGCACATTCACGTATGACCCAGCTTTGATGCTCTTCTCATATTGATCCTATTCTGCAGTACTAAGAGAACTCGGCAAATTTTATGGAAGACAAAATCGCAAACACAGGAGAATCTTAGCGTTTATTTGATTTACTGGAAGTGAAATTCTTCTAAATATTTAAGCAGATTTATATCGGGTCTTTTAAACAACACAATCAGTCCATCATTTCAAGAAAACTATGTGGTCGCAAAATCAAACCCTTTCACATTAAAGTGCAATCCACGAAACTCAACCCGTACATGACCTTTTCAACGTGCTTTTTGATGAGTGGCCAATCTTGCCGCCGCTGAACGAATTCGTAGATTTCCTCTTGGCTGAAGATGCCGTTGAATTTTGATAAGTCACTTACGATTTGTCCTATAGCTCTTGCGTCCTCTCCCCCAATTAGATAAATTGTTCCGACTTTCTTCAACGCCTGGAAAAGAGGATAAATCATTTTTTTGTTGCTAGAAACATGGCGCAAAATGAAATCGTAGTAAAGATTTAAATCAAAAAGTAAGGTAACTGCTCCATCAACAGAGACTGTGCTCCTCCTCAACAGCTTCACTATCGCTTGAAAAAATCGCTCGGCAACTTCCTGTTGAAATACTTCAATTATTGACTTATCTGCGGACCCGACAAGCAAGTCGATATTGTCCTCTAATATCAGCACAACCTTGCGAGCCGCATAAGTGGGGCTATCCCCAAATTCGCCGCTCGGGGGATTGTAATCTGAGATTTTTAGCGCAGATAGATATACTGATTCAATTTCTTGAAAAAGAACCTCGATACCAATATTGAGTCCATCTGCCACAAACTTGTCCACAACACTTTCTAATTTTCGTTTTGATTGAAGAGACGGGTTCAAAACTGAATTTTCATTCTTGATAATACCTTTTGAAATCATTTCTTCTTTGTAAAATATGTCCAACATTTGCACAATCATGTCCGCTGTTTGAATCAGCTCAAAGAAAATCACCAAAGGGCCAATTGCACTACCGTGTGTGGATATTCCATCGGAGGCTAAGTCCTTCGGATCATATTCTTTCAAATATTTGACCAGCTTCTCGAAACCAACTTTCAAATGTTTTGTTCCCAAGCATTCAAGTGCCTCCACGAACTGTTCTTGCATCGCACAGTGAATTTCTAATAGAACTGCATTTATGCTAAACTCCTGAAATTGGCAAAGCCTTTCCAAAGAATTCCTGGCTTCTTTCAAAACATCAAATGCGAGCCCCGGGCTAAAAACCTTGTTAAGGGACTTGATGTTTTCTGCCAAAATTTTGGCATCTGCTTGACCCTTAGAATAGTTAGTTACATCATCTTTACTCGTTTTGATGGCTAAATCTTCCATATTTCCATTCATTGTGAACACTTTTTTGAAGTTGGACAAAAAATCGTTTTTAGACTGAACTCTCACATGCTTCAATATATTCTCACTGGTTTGAGCTTCTCGTTCATCAAGACTTATTTTCCAATTCTTTATCCTGACCTCACAAAATTCTTTAAACTTTAATTTCTCTTCATTCATGTACTCCGAGACGTAAGAGTCATAAGTGACATCAACCAATTGACGGATGAGGACGCGATATGATTGCCCGATGTTCTCGCAAGTATCAAGAGCATTGACTAAAGTCTTAGTGAGATGTGTATACATCATGGGAATAAACTCCAAATATACACCCTTTAGTTTCGCTGAAATGGTCAAAGCCGAAAGAACGTCCTGAAGTTGGTTCGTGATAATCTCCTCGCTTATCTTATACATCATAGGTACATTCTGTGGAAAGATGCGATCAATAACACAGGCTAAATTGTTGAATACTGATGCTAGCTTGTGTATAAACTCAAAAATATGAGCCTCATTCACCGAGATGGTCTCTTTATCCTGGGCGTCGAGTTCGTTTGATTCAGACGCATCCTGGGCCACATTAGTGACCTCAAAGAATTCATGGACTTCTAACTGATCTATATTGAGAAACCTGATATTTTCGTTGTCAAAACAAGTTTTCTGAAGAAAGAAGTCTATTAGGGTTTGATCATTTTTCAATTCGATCAAAATACAAACAAATTCTCGAGTTTTGTCAAAATCATGGATGTCGTAGTGAATTTCTAATTCCCGAAGGAGAGCATTTTCAAAAATTTCCAAAAGATCAGTGATCTTTTGACGGACAAAGGTTTTAGATGGTCCATTGGACTCAACACGATTGTACTTGAGCAAGTTTGATAGAAGCTTAGCCTGATCTTCGGGGGAATTAAAGCTTGTGAAAACCTTCAAGTGACTGTATGCTAAGTTTTGTTGTAAATCGTCGTAATAACTTTTGAGACAAGTTCTAATCTTCAACATTTGGAATCTAGCCAATTTCGGATTCTTATATATTCTCGAAAAGCAAAGCAAGGGGTTCAGTAGATGCTCAAAATTGCAAGAAGATATTCTGTCATTCAAGATCTCAATACCGTCATCCCAAACATCCATCCTTCGTAGCTTCAGCACCCATAGTGCAGGGTCTCTCGCCGCCTTGTATGCGTTCTTGGAAACGAAAGAAAACTGCAAAAGATCAGGGATTCCCAAGTACCAGGAGATGGAACGAGCTACAGAGAGCGGAATGACTTTTTCATTATAAACATCAATGTCTGTATTCCAGAGCACCTGAGCCATTTGAAGGAAAGAGGAGGCTATGCTTGTTCGGATAGTGAAGCTCGCGCGCTGTATCTCACGCTGAAATGGAAGGATGTCGCATTCGATAATTACGTCTGAAAGTTGAAGGTTCTCGAAACTTCACCTATAAATGGTTAATTTAGGGATGATTCGAAGGGTTGATAATATTTCATATCTTGTGATGATAAGAGCTGTGAATTGGGAGAGGGGGCGGGAGCTATGAAGAGAGAATAGATGCCGAGTTTCTGTCTCCATAGAAGCAAGCATGATATTTAAGTGGCAATTGCAAATACAAAGACTGAGGGTAGTCTCCTTTTCTTGCCGAAGAATCACCATCTGTTTTTTTCAAGAGTTTTTTTGAAAGAAAAAAATAAGCTGTATTTGGGACGTACTTTATTCGGGAAATATCAGTTATGAAGCTTGAACGAAACTCTCTTCGCATTTCGCGCTTCAGGAGCATCAGTATAGTTGTCGGGCTTTCCCTTCAATGCCTTTATCATCCACGGTTACTAAAAAGTTCATGCCATGAGCCTCAATTTGAATTAATAACTTGCATTATGATAAAGCTCATAAAAGGATATACAAGAACAGAACTCTTTCTGTGCCAACCCAATCTACCTAGGCTACAAACCTTCTTCATCAGACCCTGTCCAGAGTCTTCGGGAATATATTCTAATCTGATGCAGCATTTCCCCCAGTGTCATCACTCAAGTCATTCAAGCAATGTAAAATTATCAAGCACACCAAATTTTAAAGTCACCGCTGATCTGATTGGTCGCTGGACTGAAAACAAGTATACATCGCATGAGCCTCAAACTTCCAATATTTATTCATACAAGCCCACAAGTCATCGAGCCTTCCCAAGTTATACCAATATTTTGGCTCTTCACGGTGTAACGAATTTGGGAGGCAAGTTTGTTTCACGTCGGTACTCGAGCTCGAAATTGCCTGGTCTTCCGAATCTTCTTTACCAGTTCTTCAACAATGAATCCAAGTTTCTTTCCGAGACTCTAAATATGAAGGAAGATAACACGTCTGCGCTGATCGGCATATCAGAATTACACGAAACCATAAAAAATGAACTTTTGGATCAAATGGATGATTATAACCGTTTTACTGTATTGCTATCGCACCATCCATTAGCTGTGCCTTGGCAGATTCTATTTCACTACTTCACGACATTGCCCAGAGTTCTTCCCATGGACAAGCAGGCTTTTCTTAAAGCACTTATATACCACAATGCTTGGGATGAGGTTTGGACCCTTGTGCTTTCCGAGAACGCCACTCTAACAGACCTCGAAGAAACAACTGAATTTATTTATTCTTGTCTCCTTGCAAACAGAAATACTACACTCGGTATATGGCTTGCTCTCAACGCTGTCCACAAAGTGACATCTAACAACAGCATATTTTTCTCAATAAGTGAAATGTTAGGATATAAATTTCGCATACCGCTAGACAAATTGGATTTGTTCCATACTTTAATCACGATACCCACTGAGCAGCTACTTGAGGAATATACTCACAATATCAAGCTATTTAATGAGAAATATCAAGAGCATGTGGATCTCAAAGCTTTCATATTAATCAAGTACGTTCAAGACTGCTCGGATGGGGAATTGACGCTGCAACTCGTCATGGACATGTGTCATGAGGATGATCGTTTGCACAGAATTCCGGGATTCGTCTCACTGCTACTTCTTGAAACTAAGAGCAATCAACTAATAGACTTTTTTGCGGCTCACAAAGCCGGATTACGCAATGAGCGGGATTTGTACCATCTCTTGAGAATGGCTAGTCCGGGAAGACACTACCAGTTATTTCTTACATTTTGTCATAGCTACCGAAAAGCTTTTATCCCAAATGACTTTGTGGTGAATTACTTCGTCATGCAAACTCATCTTATTTCCGAGAGTATTTTTACATCGCTCGTCAAAATGCATTCTAGAGCTCTCACTATTGATACCTTCAGTGAGATAATTCCGACTCTTCTCAAATTATCCGAAGGGCGTCAAATTTTGAAAACTATGAGTCGTCGACAGTATGATAAATTTGTATGTTTGATCGAAAGGGTCATTCGTGATAAGAAAAATTACCGTGTGCCATTCATGTTGCTTGAATTATCAAGTACGAAAGGTCGTACTTCAACTCGACAAACCCTCAAAAACCTTGGCTCACGCAAAGATAATATTGAGTTTCTTTTGAAATATAAATTTTCGGAATACAACCTCACTGAAATTTGGAGGTACGGACTCAGGGAAAACTTGCTCGATAGTTCCAACACAGGTAAGCTTTTCCAAAAGACTCTTCTGCGAGCCTGGAACCTGAAGAAACTTTTGAGGAGGTCTAGAAGCTTTGACGAATGTGCTACAAAAGGAGAATTTCGTGAACAGTTCAAACAGGCTACTTTCTCTGAAAAGAGAAGATTGAAAGTCAGATTGCAAGCAATGGGGCAAGCTCTTTCTGTTTGCTATCCCTCGCAAATAGCAGATATATTCAATCACTTGTGGGTATATTTTCATGAAGGAAGTGACTTTATTTTGTTTCATGACAGCTTTGGAAAAAAATATATCCTAAGCCATTTGATAAAGTACACTATGAAATTCATATTTCAAGCGAGTGAAGCTGGCGAAGGAATTTCAAAAATGAGATCAGTGCTCGAATCTCTCCAATTTGACTCCGCAGTGACGCAAACTTTGATTTTTGAGTATGTAACGATGTACAACCCGAATATGTCGTTAAATGTACTCGATGTTCACAGGGATAAACTCTCATTCTTGAACAGCCCTGTGATGGAGGGCATAGAACATGGGATTTTAAAATCGCGTATAAAAAAACAGAACAGACTTCTGTTGTTTAAAGAATTTCAGGAAAAGAAAACAAAATTGGGTATAAGCACGAAACTTAGTCCCACGACTATGGCGCTAATGGGAAATTTAGTTTTTGACGTGGCGAATAAGATTGAAAATGTCGACGAGCTTAGAGAATTTATCAGGGCGGCTCGTGAAAGAGGCTTACCTCTCAGACTTATTCGAAGTTGGTCAGCCAAGCTTCAGACTTTCAGGACAAATTCCGAATAAGATCCTGCATATGGTCCCATATTTAGATGAACGACTGTCGCAATGGATAAAGAGCCGATTCAAACAACTCGTGGAATGGCTACAAGAACATACGGCGTCACTGGCCCCGTGTCCTTGTCGGAACCTACGGTGAACGAGTTACGTTTGAATGATATCTTGATTGCAGAACTCAAATCAAGGGGCTCCTTCGAAAGTGAGCAGACCACAAAAAAACGAGTAGAAGTTCTTTCTGTTCTTCAGAGGCTCGTTCAAGATTTTGTATTCGCCGTTTCAAAAAAAAAAAATATGAGTGATGGCATGGCAAAAGACTCAGGTGGAAAAATTTTTACTTTCGGTTCCTATCGTTTAGGTGTTTATGGTCCTGGATCTGATATAGATACACTTGTAGTGGTACCCAAACACGTCACGCGCGAAGACTTTTTTGAAGTATTTGAAGGTATTTTGAGGAAGAGGCCTGAATTGGAGGAAATAACTTCTGTGCCAGATGCATTTGTGCCAATCATCAAGATGGAATTTTCAGGAATTTCAATTGATTTGATATTCGCAAAATTGAATGTTCCACGGGTCCCGGTGGACATGACCCTTGACGATAAAAACTTGCTCAAAAATATAGATGAGAAAGATATGAGAAGTCTCAATGGCACGAGAGTGACAGATGAAATCTTACAACTTGTGCCAAAACCAACAGTGTTCAAGCACGCTTTGAGATGCATAAAAATGTGGGCGCAGCAGAGAGCTGTTTATGCCAATGTCTTTGGATTTCCAGGTGGCGTTGCATGGGCTATGTTAGTAGCTCGTATTTGTCAACTATACCCTAATGCAGTGAGCGCAACTATAATCGAAAAGTTTTTTTCAATTTATACCAAGTGGAATTGGCCACAGCCAGTTCTTCTTAAGCCCATTGAGGACGGGCCTCTTCAGGTGCGTGTTTGGAATCCTAGATTGTACCCGCATGACAGGCAACACCGAATGCCCATTATTACTCCTGCTTATCCGTCTATGTGTGCTACTCACAACATCACCAATTCTACACAAAAAATTATCATGAAAGAAATTCAACGAGGAGCAGACTTGATGGGATCGATCACTTCAGGTGAAAAAGTCTGGGGAGATTTGCTTCAACGGCATACTTTTTTTCATGACTACCGATTTTACCTCTGTGTTGTAGCCGCGACATATTCTAGTGACGAAGATCATCTTAAATGGAGTGGAATGATCGAGAGTAAGATTAGAGTTTTAATTCAAAAACTAGAGGTAACTGAGGGAATTGGTATTGCGCACCCATATGTCAAAAATTTCAAAAGTTCCTTTCACGTATTGTCGCAAGAGGTTGAAAATGTCATCAACTCGTATGGGACACTTCAAGGTGAACCCCACCTAAAGTCACTCAAAAACTCGGGCACATTAGAAGAATCCATGCCACAGAAAGACTCTCCAGATATGAAAGTACTTCACTTAACCAAGCTTTTTATCGGACTCGATATCACTCTCTCAAAGACGGATAGAGGTGGAATAAGAAAACTTGACATCCAGTATCCCTGCTCCGAATTCTTCAATTTGTGCAAAAGCTGGCAAAATTACAACGATCAGATCAACTTTATTCAAATCAAGAACGTGAAATTGCATGATCTTCCTAATGATGTGTACACAGATGCTGAGTCCCGGCCAGAAAAGGGATCTAAAAAGCGCAAGAAGAATAATAACGTCGAGCAACTCAAAAGACCAAAAAGCATAGCTTCAGTTTCTTCAATCCCTAGTTAGAATTTGGCTATCTGGATCATAATTGATATCCTCGAAGAAAACATCCTCTACATTTTTCAATGTCAGGCTTTTATATGACTTGAAAGTCTTTTTAGCTTCAATATTAGTGTCAAACCCTAATTTTCGATTCAACCAACTCACAAAGGATTCATTTCCACCAGTTGCGTTAAACTGTAAAGCGTAGGAATTCCAGGTCTGGTGGTTCGGCTCAGTCTTCCATATTGCGGCTAATTTCGTAGATAATTCCTTTTGATGAGATGTACCTTTTATAGTTTTTGAATAAAAAGACCTGAAAGCAATGAAGCCATTTATTCTCCGCTTTTTGGAATTGTTCAAACGTGTGCCCCGTTTAATTTTGCTTAAATTTGTATTTTTGTCGACCTCATTGAACGGATATTTGCAAAGAAGATCTTGAAGTTTAATCGATGGTATGGGTATTTCAGGTAACGCTCTTGATTGTAGCACTGAGAAGGTTGCTTTCTGTGTCGCAAGATTTGGGTCACAAAAAGGGGTCTTATCCATTACCTTTGTTGTTATGAAAATAATTATAGATCTAAAGATGAGCGCACTCTAAAGAAACAGATCCTAGTTTGCCTCTTCCGTGTGTCACTGCAGGATGTGTACATAAGAACAGCCTCAATTATAGATTCCCTGCGTGATCAATTGAAATTGATCATACAACCGCGTATACATATTACCCAAGCTTTTTCCAATCAAGAAATTATCAACAAAATCAGTTGATCCAGTTTCATCTAGATGAAGTTGAAGTCTTTGTTTAAGTAACACGCTTGTATTCTCACCATTGTTGAAACATGGTAGAGATGAATCCTTTTGCATAATTTCGACCATATTAATTATCAGTTCGCTTTCATCACGAATTGCCAAAAAACATTCTTTGCAAATTTTTCTGAAGTCTGCAAATAAATTACTGTCAACTCCATCTAGTAAATCCACATACTCCATCGTGAGTTTGAAGGGGGCAGCTTCAAAACCAACACTTCCAGGTGAATTGGAAAGTAAAAAGCCAAAGTCGATGTGGATTATATGCCCTTCGTTATCGAGCATAATATTGCCATTGTGACGATCCTTTATTTGAAGAACGTAGCAGATTATCGAGTATGAGGCAAGACTTTTCGCAAAATTTTCTTGCGCTCTTTTGTATGACACAGTGGAAGGACCACCAAATAATTTAATGAAGTAATCCTTTAGCGTAAAGATTCTTCTACGGGTGTTTTGTCCCTCTGCAATGGAAATCTCGGTCAAGGATTTCTTAATAGAATGAATTGAAATAGCATTGGTAATTGTTTCCACCAAGCCTGTACTTGCACTCGTGATCAAAATTTTCATCCGTTTTGTCCAAGTCAGAAGTCTTCGCCGATTCCATATGTTGGAAATTACTGCAATAAGCTGACATGCAAAAGCTTCTTGAGGTAAATCAGAACCATTTTTTGCTATGATAGAGCACAAATCCCAGTTGTGGAGATGTCCATAGGGGCTCAATTTACGAATTCTTGACCTTTTTGCTTTCCAATCCTCGGCAAGTTTAAAATCATTCTCCAATTTTCTTTCCCCCGCATTTGGGTCATCTCCCTTTAGTTCATTGCACGTGTCGTAATCAATACCTTCAAATTGATCCTGTAACGCGATCATAGATTTCACGATTCTTTGTTTTATGGAAACTGATTGCTCTGACGTTGCCTGTCCAGAACTTTCCAACTGCTGTAACATAAGAGAAGCAATCCGCATTTGATCCGCTCGTTTCTTAGTCTGAGTGTCTAATGGACTTAAGTTTTTTTCTGGTTCTCTGTCGGGAAAGCTAAAATTAGAGCTTCCTCCTATTGATGAAAGATCGTAGCTGGACGATTGTGCCGAAGTTATTTTGAAATCACTTAAACCTGTTTCAACCTGCATCAAAGATTCTGACACAACTTCAGTTTCTTGGACTCCTACTTCATCTGATAAACGCTTAGAAGCTCTTTTATCTTTTTTTGTCAATGCTTTCAAGATAGTTTGATTTTGAAGGGACAAGGGATTGAAGTCGAGTTCATCACTCAAAAATTCAACAAACATTAAGAAGGGAACTCTTTCGGCTGAATTCAAAACACACGCCTCGTTTACACTAAGCTTCAATAGTTTATGAAATTTGTTTCGAGAACTTGTTATAGGGAGTAATTGGGGTATGTCAATCTCGGAAGGAAGTAAAGTATCATTAATGATTGATAATTCTGCGCGCAAAGCAGACAAACGTGTCTCCTTGGGTAGTTGAGATAATCTCAAAGATATATTTTGCAATGCAAGAATAAAATCGGTCACATTTTTGGAATAATTGATCCGCAATAGCCTCCCTGGGTCAACTTTCTCTCCAGTATTCAAAATTTTTGATTGAGAAATTATATCCAAGCGACGTGAGATAATCAAATCTGGCTCCGAGGACCGTAAAACATTATTTGAGGTTTCGGGGTCATTAAGATTGGGCATAGAATGCGATATATGCTGTTGAACTGAGGGGCGCTTCGGCTTTCTCAGAATATTGCTGACATCAAACTTTGTTTCCATATCCTGCAATAAAAAAACACTTTCGGAAGTTCTCAGTTTCTTTAAGTCTGTTCTCTTTTTGCTTTGGATCGATTTCTGATCCTCTTCATCACTTGTGTTGATCCCCGAATATTTAGAAGTCATCAGATGCGGAGAATCCCTCTTGCCTGAGTTGAAACATTCTGATCGACGGGTGTGAGTTACAGGTACTTTTGTGTTCACGCGGAACCCATCTTCATCTGAGTGGGTCGCTATAATATCATCGACTAACTTTTGGTTTTTGAGAGTCAAGTTCTTCGTTAAGGATTTTTGAAAATTTGCTAGTTTGAAGACAAAAGATTTTCGCTGTTTTGCTTGGGCTAGAATTAATGGCTTGATATATTCATGAATCCTCGGGGACCCTAATGAAGCAACAATTGCACCACAAAGAATGAGAGCTGGTTCCAAATTCTCATGAAATTCTGTGGATATCCGCATGAGGGGGTTGAATAAGACATTTTGGAGCTTGTTGACAATATTTCTCACGATTTGGAAGGAATATGAATTTGGACTGTCTTTTAATTCAAACACAAGCGCTTGTAAGTTCCAGAAAACTATTAGACTAAAATGAGGGAAAATTTCACAGTATTCAAGTACAAATTCCTCTAGTGCCATCGAGTTAGTCTCAAATGACACCAATATCTGAAGCAACTGTGGTATCAAAAACTCAATATCCTCGTACTTGTATGTCTGAAGTTTCTTCACCAAAATGTGCTGTATTCCAATGTCAGTAGAAAAGCGACGTAAATAATCCACGCATGATGTTAATTCAAATTCTGGTGATCTTATCGATTCAAGTACAGACTTTTCGTCTTTTTCCATTTTAGATACGAACTTCCAAGCCACGAACCGCTGAGTTCCGTGTCTCGAAATTTTTGATTTTTATGTACAGTACCTGATAATTGCGCTTATTTACGAACGGTACCAAGAATATAAGTAGCAAGTACCTTCGGCAAGGATCAGTTGCATGCGCAGCCTTCCGGAGATAGAAGCAGAACCCCCAGGTGAATATTTTAACTCCCCCTACATTTTTGGACTCTAGTTGAGTCTGATTAGTTGGTTATAAACTATCCCTGGCAAAAAGTCTTTGGAACGTATTCTCGCCAAAGATTTGGGAAATTTCAGGTTCCTTGAAAACGAGTATGGTGAATTGAAACCAAGTGATAAATGTGAGTTAAACCCCAAAAAAATTATGCAAAACAATGATTCAATGTATCTGGTGAACAGCAAGAAGTTTGGCCAACATTGTGACAGGACTGTCTTTAAGAATATCTATCTCTGCGTTAATTGAGTAGGGAATTTCGCTGTCTGATGTGCTTTTGAAAATTTTAGGAACAAATTCCTCTCCTTTCTCATGTCTTCCTTTCGCTTCTTCTCTCTGTTTGTCCTCTACATCAAATTTATTATTGGTAGCGGTCTCATGATCTCCCTTTTCTAGAGCAACTATTGTGTCATGCCATAATCTCTGTGACTCGTTCAAATCTTGCTTCTCGAGCAGCTTCACTTGCGCATGTATGACCGAAGACTTTAAGGTATTATAAAACGTCTTTTTTTCTCCCGTTGCAATCTCCTGGATTTCCATTAGACCGTTCCACTTTCCAGAAATCAAGTATAAAACTTTTTCTCCGCGCTGAACTGTGCCTTCGATTGTGTCATATTCGCCGCTAAAGAAACCTTTTGTCTTGAATTCAATATCAGCCTCCAAGCCTGTTTCTTTGCATTTGACCAACATATGATCACCTAGCTCGTATCTGAGTTTTCCGAATAAAATTCCCCTGCAATATATGTTTGGTTGTGTTACAGTGTAAGTTTCGCCGCTATGTAAGCCAAGTTTGAGGCAAGCTGCACCCTCCATCATTGCTGCTGAAGAATTACCAAGAAATTTCGACTTTGGGATGAGGACACCATCTACCCGAATCCTCTGTTCAGGTATTAAGTAAAAATAAGAAGACTCTGGAGGATGATGGGAGGTTTGCTCGGCAACATAATACGCGCAGCAATTGTGAGGCAATTGGCTCCAGTAACAACTGAAGACTTCTCCTATAACAGGATTCAATGGTTTCTTCACAGCTTTGGGCGCGATGTGCCATCCAGATAAGTACCACTTAACAATCTTCAAAAACCTATCAACCTCATCTTCAGTGGCATTTGCCTCGATCAAGATATCAGGAGTCATAAAGGCATTAGTAATTCTTTCAAGCATAGACTTTTTCTCCAAAATAAATGTTGGGAGAGTAATTCTCGACAAGTCACATCCCGGACGCAATTGAGCAATTATTCCCAAAAGAATAGACTGCTTCTCAGAATTTATCTCCTCTACACGTTCTGAAGCCAGATATGCTTCAGCATCATCTTTTCTCATGATTTTGCTTTTCAACTTTTGTAACGCCATACTGAATGGGACGAATGGGACTCGGGGAGGTTGTTCTAAGTTTTGCGCGCGCACTTAATCTTGACTTTGAGCAACTCCGATACACATCCCAGCTGACCGCGAACAGTACATGGCTCTGATTCAATTTTCACTAGACCATAATCTATATCCACTGTCTCGTCCGATAACTGGCAGTATATTTGTTTTCTGATTACCAACAGTTTCAAGTGAATCTTTTTTGGCCCGTCAAATTTAAAACTACAAAGCTTTTCTGCGTATACTATTTGACCACTCCAAGAGTCGTTTCATCAATGGATAAATCGTACCTCGAACTCAACATGAGGTTGAAGGAAATGCTCAAGATGTTTGTGACGGCTTTTTGTAGTTTGAGCACAATTGATTACAATGCTATGAATTTTGAGCTATGTGGCCTTTTTGAACAAATAGAATTGCGAAGAAAATCTCAGGATGATTTAACAGCAGGTGAACTACGGGTGATCAAAGAAATTGAGAACTTGGTCACAGTATTAGATAAAATGGTCGAATTCAGGGCTAATTCTGAATGAAGAGTATGCTCATAGCAGTTGGTATATAATAATGGACATGGATAGCCGTTTCAAAAGTTCAAATGGTTGTTGCGCCAAAAATTATTCTGTGGATCAAAGAAAATATACATTTTAATGTATCTTGACTAGTGACAAGGTTCTGGTGAATCAAAGCGCCCTAATCCAAAATGCTTCAAAACTAACTCAACGTCACCAATAGACGATCTTTCCCCTTGCATGACAACCGACGGTCTTCCAGATCTGGAACCATTTCCATTCCCTCCAAACACCTTTTGAGCCACAGCTTGAACATCAGCGATATCCAAGTCCTCTATTCTCTGTACCATCTCATCAACGCTAGTAACTTTTCCTTGGCATTGTACTTGCCTTCCAATGTCCTCTAAGGCGGCCAATTTGCTCTCAACGTTCATCAAGAGAGATGAGATAAGTTGGCTTTTTGCACGCTTGAACTCTTGCTGGGAAATTCCACCACCTGAAGAGCTTGACTCCATTATTTTCGCAAACTCATGACACGCTACTTGGGCCATAAATTCAGCATGCTCTGCATAGCAAGATATAGTTATACCAAAAAGTCCAGAATCACTATGAGCATGATTGAAGGCCATGCAATTCTCCACAAACGGGTATTGATTCAATACTTTGAATAGTCTCAGAAACATTCCTTTTCCAGGCCCGCCTGCTGAAAATGACAGGCCACCTCCGAGAAGTTTTTGCAATGTTGCTAAAGCATACAAATCATTGCTCAAGAGACCTTCTGTTTCGAAGGCAATTTGCATATGAACAAGCTTAGGAAGATTAGAAAATCGAGGGTCCTGAAAAGGGAGGCTAATTTCTCCTCCTTGATACTGTGCTGGTGATTCGGCGATGTTTCCGGCTCTGGCGACGCCTTGCCAATCGCCGAAGGAATTCTCTGCCATTTTTACTGCCTTCAAATGATCAACTCCCACCATAGCCACTACTACATTCTTCGGAGAATAATATTTTTCATGGAACTGTCTCACATCAAGAACAGAGAGCTCACTTAAAGATTTGACTGTGCCATAAATAGGCATCCCCAAGCTCTTTTTGGAATATGCAGCTTCGTGTAAGACTTCCGGCAAAAGCATTTCGTGTTTGTGGGATAATTCCTTCAACTCGTAAGCGCCAGTAAGTTTGGCCTCTTCGAATTCGGCTTCAGATAGCTTGGGTTCTTTGATGGTTTCGGCGATACACTCAAACATTCTCTCTGTATCTTTGTTGAATACTGATGACTGGTATAGGATCAGTTCTCTCTGAGCGCCACACATATAGTTTCCGCCCAATTTTGCCAAATCCTCCATCATCTGAACACCTGACCTTCTATCAGTAGACTTCCAAGCCATGATGTCGAGCATATGAGAGATGCCACTAGATTTACTTGTCTCATGTCTGCTTCCAGTGTTCACATATGCTCCAAGTGCGCTAAAATGACCGGGGTTAGAGTCAGTGACAATACGCAAGCCATTGCTTAGAGTAGATATTTCTAATGGCGAAACTTTCGAGGAAATTCTTTTCCGCAATATCAGAGAATTTTTGGAGAGCATGGCGCTGTGGAAATGTTACAAAATAAGAAGTTTTCGGATGAAAAATTGCGCCGCAGCGTCTCTCACTTGTACAGAAATTTGTGCGGTCTCGAACTTTCGCTGACCAAACCTTTTTGAACCCAACGCCTCCAATTCTGACCTATGAAAATGTAAAATAAATGACCTCAGGTTTCATTCTAAAGTATTTGAGAACGCAAAATATTTCTGCATAAAAACTAAAATTCATACAACATGGAATTTTACGCGATCAAATCATGAACTATTGTGTGATATTGAATGTATAATCTCATGGCGGCAAATTATAGCAGTGTTGTATTCTAAGTTTACATTGCCTTATATTCATTAATAATTCAGACGTCGATAAAACGAGCTTCGGGGTGGTAAAATGTTGGACACAGCCAGTAAGCCTTACGAATTCCGTTCCAGACACTTGAATCATCGCCTTTCTTCATGGTTTTTTCAGGAACATTTACGTCTTGAAAGTTGCAAGCCAATCCGTAATTCCCCAAATCAATTTCCACAAGATGTTTGTAAACATCGTAAATCACCTGACGATCTGCACCCAAACCATTGAAAAAGGAAAACACTCCGTGTGGCTTCAATAATCCCACCACGTAATCAAATAGTTCCAACATATCTTGATAGTGTTCAGAAAAGGTATCATAGTATATACCATTGAAATAGATTTTACCTGAGCTCAAAAGCTCATCTAATTGCTCTTGCCAACGGCCTTCAAGAATGACTACATTGGGTTTATCGTACCAGCCCTCATCCCTGATTTTTCTGAGAACATCGGGGTGAGCTTCGCAAATGTAATGCTTCGTTGGAGACTTCTGAGAGATCATCCCATCGATAATTCCCATACCGAACCCAATGTTCAAAATATTGACCTCTGGGTCAGCCTGGTCAGACTCGGTCCGTGATCCTTTGAATAGAGAGTCACATCCCAATTGCATAAGGTCACGCTCCCATTCCATCATCACTCCATCCTGCTGATATTTGGTCACAAGGGCGCCATCGATGTACTGAAGTTCAGACTTGAGATAAGCATCCTGGTTATGCGAAGGATCGCTCGATTGTGAATCAAAATGAGGAGTACATTTTTCATCGCCAGCAGTATTTTTCGAATCTGTACATATTTCTGTGATCATCTCTGTCTCCCCGTCGCATTCCAAGTAGACATTCTGCGCAAAAGCCTCGTGATCCAATTCTTCAGTACCTTCGATTACTTCGGTATCAAACTCAGAAACTTTGCGCAAAAAAAGTTCAGCACGGACCCCAGCATCTATTATTTGTTTATAGAGAACAGTCTTACCAAGATTGCGTCTGAGTAGTATGCATCCAGGTGTTTCATCATTCACATCTGTCAAGCACCAACCAGCTCCATACTCCAATAATGTCGCTAGCATTTCTTCAACAACAATTAGCTCCAGTTGAGTGTAATCCAAAGGTAAATGAGTAAATATTAAATGCAATGGTGTTGTAGTGGTGGATAGCTCTACATCCTCAATACTATTCATGTAGTTGTATGCTTCCTCAATAGTATATGTTGCTGGAATCCCAGCCTTCAAATAGCCTTTTAGATTTTCAAGATAGTCTTTTTGGATAGGGCGTCTAACGAATCGACACAAGTCATGAAGGTCAGACATTTCTAATAATCGTGTCAGGTAATTGAAAATTTGTACCTCGAACGTTGGCCAAAACTGAGATGAGTTAGAATGCGGTCGTACTGTATAGTCTACTGTTCTGTCACGTGATACGTCGTGTATAGGACTGGCGAGAGAATAGTCTGTCTACAGGTGAAGATTCTTCATCCGCAAGAAAAAAAAATGCTACTCTTTTTCTAGCTATGGTCACAGAGCGTTTATATAGAGACACAGGTAACTTGTAAGTGAATAAACTTATAAAAAAATTGCGTTATCGAAAGCTTCGCAAACAATCTTCAAGTTTATCCTTCCTGGGTAAAAATTGGCCCAGTCATATATGCAGTTCATTCGCATAGGTTTGGAATTTACCATCTATGTGAAAAAGAAAAACAACTGTGGGAAATGTGAGAAGGCTTTGGGATTAGCCGACGCCTATGTAACAAAAAAAGTGCTCCAAATCGCAGAATACTCTTCTTTTCAAGAAATTCAGGATCCCCAGCCCATAGTAAAGGTGATTTACCTAATTAATTTCCGTGGGCGCCCTTTGAGCAACATCAAAGAGTGTTCTCCACTGGGGGGTAATTCGAGTAATATTTTCTCAAATCCTTCATAAAGGGATAATAACAATAAAAACTTTCCGGTTGTCCCAGCAAGAAATTGCTCTTTTACCTAACCTTTCTTAATAATTCCTGGCTCATGCCAAGCAATATTTATTTCTTTTCTAGAGACTGACTTGAAATCCAGGGCAATAGTTATTTGACGAACCAAACAAGCTGTATATTGCCATTTCTCGAGCAACCACATCCTTCCCTCAATGGTAGAATCAAAACAAAGAACAAACAATTTTAAGTCATCAGAATTCGTACGCAGTCAATTGAACAGCAGTGCCACGAACTCTTATCCAAAGCCCTCGTCATATGTCAAATTCCAGACTAGTAGCAGCACATCTCGGAATCTTAATCGTGAAGATCTAAAATTTGAAATGACAAAAGACCTAAATTCATTACATCCGCTTTTCATAAACTTGGATGCGGGATTTCCACCAGCCATAGAGGATTTTCAAGAAGATGTGTTAGATATGGGCAGTGATCTTAATTTACAAGATCATATGAGAGGCAGTCCCCTCTGCGCTCTGACAGTTTATACCGGATCAACAAATAGAGAGTCAACATCATTCTCAACCTCCTCAACTTCTTCACAGAAAAATCAAATCAAGGGTCCTTCCGAAAAGAGACGGATAAACGTTGCCAATACAAAACACACAAACATGCCCGATGGTGAAGTTCCACGAAGTACCAAGGATGGGCATGCTTCAGAAACACAGGCGAACAAAGTCAAATTGAAGTCGTCGCACAATGTCATAGAGCAGAGATACAGAAACAAAATTAACGATAAGTTTACAGTCCTTCAACACTCTGTTCCTACACTTCGTGCGGCTATTGAAAGAAAGGAAAAACTGAAAGCTGGTGAAGGAATTAAAGGAAGTGAACTGGAAGATATATCGAACCTGAGTGATAGTTCCATCAGCCTAGAAGGTCTACAACCTGCTACAAAGCTAAACAAGGGGACCATTTTAGCTAAAACAGTCGAGTACATCAAATTCCTCGAGGGAAAAAATCAGAGCTTAACAATGGAATACGAACAAATACTTGCGAGGGCAAGAATGCTTGGGCTACGATTCGACGAAAATTCAGACTGCATAGAGAAAGAAGGCTAGTCTCAAGCATGGTAAGTTGAGTATCTAGAATTACTTCTGATCAAGATCCCATCGTCATCGTCGCTTTTTACTCTTATAATATTGTCAACCACCAAACGATAATACACCGGGCGGGAATCTGGCGTATTTTTGGGAACAAGTAAAACAAAAGATCGCGAAACGTCTCAATAATGATTGATGGTTTTTTTTTCGTGCAATCATTCGTCAAATATAAGATTAGTTAGATAATTCAAATAGACGTCTTTATAGTCCATTCAACTTTCAGGCTTTACGCAATGCAACTTCTTAACAGGCGTAGACACATTATGTTTTCAAGTGCACCTTGATCGAATATCATCCTCGTGAGGTTTCCCCGAAGATTTTGAAGACCTAATAACCGCATGATGAGTTGACTTTTATAATATGTATGCACTATCACGCAACGGGCGTTTATGGTTCGCTCATGTTCGTCATCACGTGTTTATTGTGAACTATACAGCTGGAAGCAGAACCGCGCCATTTTTTGCATCGCGACTCAACTCACCCGTGCACCCGTGCACCTCGTATAGCCATCTCTCTCCCTACTTAAATGGAAATAGCCCGCCTTTCGTCTCAGTAAGCTCAGACCAAGTTTTCTGATATGGCCATTGAGGAATATGCGTTATACGCCTATGAGACGTTTTCAGGCCTTAACCTTTTTTCAAAAATAGGAATCATCGTGTTAGGCCCAATTGTCTATAATGTGATCTGGCAACTTTTGTATTCCCTTAGGAGAGACAGAGTGCCCCTTGTGTATCACACCATTCCATGGCTTGGTTCTGCTGTTGCATATGGAATGCAACCTTATGAATTTTTTGAAAAATGTAGGGAAAAGTATGGTGATGTTTTCGCTTTTGTCTTGTTAGGCAAAGTTATGACGGTATACTTGGGACCCAAGGGGCACGAATTTGTTTTGAACTCAAAACTTGCAGATGTCTCAGCCGAGGAAGCATACTCTCATTTAACCACCCCTGTTTTTGGCAAGGGTGTAATTTATGACTGTCCAAATCATCGGCTAATGGAACAAAAAAAGTTTGTCAAGACTGCTTTAACCAAAGATGCTTTTCAGAAATACGTGCCACGAATCCAAGAAGAGGTTTTAGATTATTTTAAGACATGCAGTGATTACTCAATGACTGAGCGTAATAATGGAGTTGCTAATGTTATGAAGACTCAACCCGAAATGACCATTTTGACTGCCTCTAAATCTCTCATGGGAGACGGTATGAGAGCTAGGTTCGACGCCTCTTTTGCTAAGTTATACTCAGATTTGGATAAAGGGTTTACGCCAATCAATTTTGTGTTTCCTCATTTGCCTTTGCCATCCTATCGGGCCAGAGATTCTGCGCAAAAGACAATTTCCAGCACCTACATGTCTTTGATCAACGATCGGAGGGAAGCAGGAGACATCGTGCCAAACAGAGATTTAATTGATTCCCTCATGCTTACTTCCACTTACAAAGATGGCGTTAAGATGACCGATCAGGAAATCGCTAATTTGTTGATTGGTGTCTTGATGGGTGGTCAGCATACCAGTGCAGCCACGTCAGCTTGGTTTCTTTTGCATTTGGCCGAAAATCCTGAATTGCAAGAGGAGTTGTATAATGAGGTCTTATCGGCACTCAAGACAAAAGGTGGAAATTTTTTGGACTTGTCTTACGAAGATTTACAAGAGATGCCACTTCTTAACAACACCATCAAAGAAACGTTGCGTATGCATATGCCGTTGCATTCTATTTTCAGAAAAGTGAAAAATAACCTCGTCGTTCCTAATACTAAATTTATTGTTCCCAAGGGCCATTATGTCTTGGTCTCCCCAGGATACTCTCACGTGTCTGAGGAATGGTTTCCTAACGCCCATGAGTTCAATCCACACAGGTGGACTGAAATGGCAAAGACGACCACGCAAGATGATGGGGTTGACTACGGATTTGGAAAAGTTTCTAAAGGTGTGGCCTCGCCATACTTGCCCTTCGGGGGGGGAAGACATAGGTGTATTGGTGAACAGTTTGCCTACGTGCAATTGGGGACCATCTTGGCCTCTTATATTTACAACATCAAATGGAAATACGAAGAGGGTTCTTCGCTTCCTCCTGTTGACTACCAGTCCATGGTTACATTACCCATGGAACCTGCTGAAATATCTTGGGAGAAAAGAGAAACATGCATAATTTAACTGACGTTACTTCACTGCATCCTTCAATCATGCGTTTGTATCTAAATAGTTCATAATTTTATCTTGCGTTTATTTCAGTACATATAGATGCTTCGCGTTCATATTACTTTTAGACTGTGTATAACTTACAGCGCTGTTGACTCACTTTCCGAATTTTATTGGTGTCCACATCCAGCGCCATCCAAGAATCGCATCTCAGGTTGAGTTGCAAAGCACAAAAATGCGGGATTTTAGGATAAAAGTCCCAGCCTCAAGTGCTAATATAGGACCAGGGTTTGATGTTTTAGGAATCGGATTGAACTTATTTTTGGAGATCCATGTCCAAGTTGACTCAGCAATAGACACTTCTGTCGACACGCACAATGCCAAGTTGGTGTACGACGGTGACGGTGCCGCCAATGTGCCCCTTCAAAGTGAAAGAAACCTTGTGACGCAAACCGCTTTGTATGTGATGCGATGTAATGGAATTGAAAACTTTCCTCCGGGAACCCAAATATTTGTTAATAACCCAATTCCGTTGGGTCGTGGATTGGGGTCATCAGGTGCCGCCATTGTAGGTGGTGTGTTGTTGGGGAATGAAATTGGGGGATTCAACTTTTCCAAAGAACGCTTGCTTGACTATTGCTTACTCATTGAAAGACATCCTGACAATATTGCAGCGGCTATGTTGGGTGGGTTTGTTGGATCGTATCTCAATGAGCTATCTTCAGATAACCAGGCAGCCATATCAATCCCACTTGAAAACATTCTACCCAAAATTCATACGCCAAGAGCAATTTACGAGACGAATCCTCCTCCAATCGCGATTGGGCTGTATTTGAAATACCAGTGGAACGATAAGATACGTTGCGTTACTGTGATTCCAGAATTTGAAGTAAAAACGGATGACTCCAGAGCAGTTCTTCCTTTGTCCTACGAAAAGAAAGACATTGTGTTTAATTTGCAAAGATTAGCAGTTTTAACCACAGCTTTGACTTTGAACCCCCCAAATCACAGAATGATATACGAAGCAATGAAAGACAAAATTCACCAGCCATATCGGGCTAAACTTATTCCTGGACTTGACTCTGTCTTGAAGAATGTGACAGCTGAAACTACGAAGGGTTTGTGTGGAATTTGCTTGTCAGGAGCTGGGCCTACTATTTTGTGCTTAGCAACAGATAATTTTGAAGGAATTGCTAACACAGTCATTGACATATTTAAACAGAACAATGTCAAATGCACTTGGAAACTCTTAGATTTGGCCTTTGATGGAGCCGTGGTTGAATGTCCACTGGAAGCCTAGATTTTAGAATGCTTGTCCCCACAAATCATAATTTCAAGTATGAAAAATTTCTGAATTATCTGGGGTAAAATAGAACTGTTTGGGATATTTCTAAGACATTTGAAAATTCATTTCGTTCTGTGTCCAGAAAAAACCCCGATATTTTGTAGGATATAAGGAAATGCTTTGATGTTAAGACCTAGCAATCAAAAATCGCGCCAGCGACGATAGTAAATGTCTGTTTGAGAGCTCTTTTTATCTCTCCAAACATTTGAGCCGTTTAGAATGAAACTGAAACATATAATTCTCAAACTATATTCAGAGCTATTTCGTACAGGTGATCGACCTCAAAATTGAAATTGAGCGAAGTTCCATTGGCTGTGTTCTCTTGTCGGAAGAACAATTTTATGGAGCGTTGTTTTAATCATGATATTTCAACAAAAACGTATGCAATTCAATTTGAAAGATTTAAAGCTAATTTCAGAAAAAGGGGACGATAGTATTTCATTCTCTCCAACCACGGGAATACAAGAGATTAACTATCGCGTTTCTTCGTTGTATGTGAAGATCAATGTCTATAAAACTGTGTACATCCTCACATAACAGGGCTTGACATAAAAGTCTTCCCAAGTTGAAAAAGAACTCTAACCATTGCCGAGAAAAATTGAACAATGAAAGACTTAAGTTACTTTCAAAGAAAAGATATTTGTGCCCAACGAGACTTCCCTTGATGTTTTGTGATCCTTTTTCTAAAATTATACCATTGCAGTCTCTTTTCCGCGCCATGTCCCGCACACCGAACCCAGTTCAACAAATTTTACGCACGCCAAACGGATTCACTTCAATTAAGTGTTTCAGCAATGTCCTCGTCACCTAAACAGTTTCAGTCAGAAATTTTTAGACAAGAGGCTCTAGAGAACTCTGATTCTCATCCATTGTTTCTCACACTGGTGGAGGTCAATGGAGGCAACAATATACTGAGACAATTTTTCTCTAAACTTTTGAGTCCTTTGATCGAGAAGAGTGACTATACACTTGGTCAGTTGGTGTCCAAGCTTGACCAAAGTTCTGAATTTTTAGAAAAAGCAGGAATTTTCGAAAATATTAAACCTTCATTGCATGTGGACTATACACATTCTTTCCCGGAAATGAAATCCTATAATAAGGATAAACCTATCGTGACCAAGGTTGTATACGACCTCGAGACAAAGGAATTGAGCGAGGGAAACCTAGCTCTTGGTTTCAATAATGAAGACTATGTGACTGTTGATTTGGGATATATCAACAACAATTTCAATCATAACGCAGAACAAGTAAGGATCGGTGTGAATTATCAGCCATACAAGCCAAGTGAGCGCCTTGAATCGATATTGAAACTCGAGACAAAGTTGAGGAACACTGCCTATAAAATCATCCTTGATCTTCAAAACTCGCATGAGAACAATCAAATATGGCAACAAAACTCGAGCAAGGCCACTGGAGGTGTCATCGGAGTTCTGTTTCTCAACCTGAAAAAAGGTATTTCTGTGTTCAGCGGCTTTTCTTTGATCAAGAGATCAATTGATCATTTTAGTGATGAAACCAATGATACACTAAAGTCCTTTGTTGGTGAAAATTACAAATCATCTATAATTACTAAAATTTCTTATGGCAATACAGTGGTATCAAACGGATTTTTGAGCGACGGTTTCAAAATTTCTATGAACAATCAGGTTTCCTCAGATCAGGGACAGAAAAGCCTGAGAGATGTTCAAGTTGGTTTTCTAAAGACCACATGCTCTTTTAATTGGTTCAAGTCCTCGAGCAACAACATGGTCACAGCACATTTCTTCAAAGAAATGGGAGCAATTTTTTCAACGCACCCTTTAAAAATGTTACACGTTTCGGATAAGTTTTATTTGGGAGGGTTTCATAGCTTTCGTGGCTTCGCACGTAACGGAGTGAACGAACATGGAGGCACGCAATATTACAAGGCAGGTGTTACTGTTTTGGGGCAGATGCCTTATTTTTTGCACCCGAGCCTCAATCCAAAAAACAATCCGATGAGAATATATGCCACCGGAATGGCAGGTAACGTCAGTAATAATATTCTAAAGGAAAGTGGTGTATTTAGCTTGGGGTTTGGGATGAAGTATGTCAAGCAGCTGGTGGAACTTGATGTTGGTTATTATGTATCACGAAGAGCTGACTCCTCAAATGCTTATGGAGTGAGAGACGGTTTCAAATTACAGATGTCTCTTGGTGGTGCGGGAGGGAGCTCGTGAAAGTAAAATCAATGTGTCTTGAAGATATCATGAAAAACAAAAGTTAACAGTATTTATATTCAATCTCATCTCGTAGATGGCTGTGAAAAATGTCAAGTCATTCGCCATGAGGCAATCCTTATAAAATCCTTCATATAAGGGGTACTAGCGCTAATGTTTCAAACAAATACAAGGATTAACAGCAAAAACTAGTACAATGCTGAGAGAAAATGAAGTGATTTCGAAGGTTCTCCTTTCCATAGATAAATTTAAGGGTAACTATGTGGAATTCCGTCAGGGAATCTTACTGAGTGACTATGATTCCAAAAGCAAGGAGTTTTCTCGATTGCTACTCTGGAAAACCTGTTTGATTACAGAGACACTCAATACACGAGAATGGAGAAACAGGCTCAAGACTTGCAGAGTAATTTATCATGAGCTTCGCAAATCATCACAAATTACTGTTCCTTGGTGGCATCTTGAAGAAGATAACGAATTTTTTACATCGAAGCCTTCGAGCAAAAAACACTATCTACCATCTGAGGCACAAAAATCATTGCGCTTTCGAAATGTCACAGATGATCCTTTGACAGACACCAACGTAAATGTATCAAAAAAAAAAACGACCGAAATCAACCAAGAAGACGCGGAACTCTTAAGTACGATAATTCTCGATGTACAGAGGCTTTTCCCGGGGGATTCCGTATTTCATTCTCACAACGATACTTCCTTGGGACACAAAAGACAGGTTGTATCAATCTTGTTTATTTGGTCGAAGTGTAATCCCGAGATTGGATATAAGCAAGGGCTTCATGAAATACTCGGTCTTATTTACAAGAACATCTTGAGAGAGTCCCTAGAGCTCCCAAATACAAACACGCTTTCAATAGACGATTTGAATGTACTCTCTCTTTATGACTTACACTACTTAGAACACGATTCATTTTTCTTGTTCAATAAGTTCGTTGTTGGTACTGGAGTTGTCTGTCAGTTCTATCAGACTGACGCGATATTAATGACATCGATTGAGCGCTTTAATAGTTTTCTCATGAAAATTGACCAACTCATACATTACAATCTCATCACTAAACTCAAGCTAGATACACAGCTTTGGATAATCCGGTTCTTTCGTTTGCTTCTTCTTAGAGAATTCGGAAATGACCTAGAATTACCATCATCTTACTGGGATAAACTTGTCGCTGCAGGGGCGTCAAGTCTAACACAATGTGTTCCCCTATTGGTATGCTTTTCAATAATCGTCTTTTTGATACATTTGAAAGTTGAATTGGCCTTGTGCGACTTTGCAGAAGCTTTGTCGTTGCTTCTTCATTACCCGATCTCAACGCGCTTGAACCTATTCCCCAATTTTATTGATGATTTATTTGAAGATGCTTTAAAGCTTTTTCAGATGAGAGAAAATGATTTGAAGTTGTACGAATTTGGTCTAAAACTCAATAAAAAGTATGTGGGTATTCTTAAAGTCAATGCAAGCTCCCCCGCAAGTGCCAATATTTCACGCATCATAAACGAGGAGGTTTCATTCACAAACCTGACGGAACGGCCCCTGGCTGAGGTCCTAAAAAAGTCAAATATGGCCTTTGAAAAATCAAGACTAGAATTGAGATTGAAAAGAAAAGCTCAATCAATTTTGAAAAATAAAGATTGATTGGTGATAATGGTAAAAAAAATCAATATCTATGAATATTTAATAAAGAAGTCTCGTGAGTTAAAGGATTTCGTACATGAGATATTTTGCGCCGCTCCACCAGCCGCATGTGTGAAGTCCAGATTCTCGATCAGAACATTTGGAATTCTTGTTACCGGGGAACCTTATTATTCACTTTGAATTCCTAACTTTATCATGTTATGGAATTTATAGATTGATTTGCAAAGAATGTAGTGAAAGGTAAACTTGGAGCTTGCGATCAAGCTTGATTGCTGAACCGCTCGGACTGACTTGAGCGCAGTGCACTCCCTTTTTTTTTTTTTGCAGATCGCACTACTCACAACACGCCTTTTTGAGGCTTCAAGCATGAACATTCTCCGAACCAATTGCTGACCATGGGTAAACGTAAGACAGCGGCAAAACCTGTGAAAAAGGTGAAACAAAAGCTTGATATAAGCTTCAGATGTTTGTTTTGCAATCATGAGAAGTCTGTGATCTGTACAATGGATAAAAGAAATGGAATAGGTGACTTGCATTGCAAAATATGTGGTCAGAGTTTTCAAACGGCAATAAATTCCTTGTCCCACCCAGTTGACATATATTCGGACTGGATTGACGCTTGTGAGGATTTAGCAGAAGACAATGAGGCTGAAGAGTCAGCAGAAGAAGCTGGTGAGAGTCTAAAGGGACAATATGAATATAGCGATGATGAAGGTGCCCCGGCAGCAAAAGCAATAACTGAGTACTCTGATGATGAACTCTGATTGCGGCAAGATGTCATTAATTAAATGTTTTTTTCAAGGGATGAAGTTAACTCTACTGATGACGTATGTCTTTAAAGCCCAAGCCATGACTGCAATAACCTCTTCTTGAAATGTAAAGTAATATTCTATTTGTTGAATTCACGCAAGATCTCGTCATAGGTTTCATTTATAGACAACTCTTCACCAGCACTGCCTGATGATACATTGCTCAGCAATTTTATATTATGAGTTGGAGTATTCGTACTTGCACCCGAAGGGGGTCTATCAAGTACCTGAGTTGTATCGTCCGAAGCTCCACTATCCCATTTCTTGTTAACTCTAGGATTAAAAATCTCCTTCATCGCTATTCCCTTGTCTCGTGCTTTCGATATATTACAGATAACAGTGTCAAGATCAGAAAGGTTAGCGCTGAGAAGCTTTTGTCTTATTTGCTCCCCAGATGTAGAATTAAGACCCTGGAAAATGGCCTGATCTCCTATTCGCAGGAGTTTCATAGCAGCACCTTCTTCTTTATTTAGGCTAGCCAAATTTGTCAAAGACTGCTGTCTCGAAACTTGAAGTGAACCCAGCTCTACTGGAGAAAGAGCAGTATGTTCATCCAGAAAGGATTCTCGTGCTTTCAATAACATTGATGATTTGGTTTCATTTCTTTCGTTCTCAGCCGAATTCATATTGATGATATCAGACGAATTGACTCCTCCATCCTTCTCGATGAAAGAACTGTCAACCAATCTTAAAGCCCATTTCAAGGCAGAGTCAACGAATAGCAATTTTATCAAAGTCTCTTTTCCCTCCATACTCAACTCTCTTTTATATTGTAGGTCAAATAATTCAGCGAATGCATCTTGTAATACTGATCTGTGATGCTGAATTTTTCTCACAACATTTTTAACCTCAGGTGATTCAAAATCCAATTTTCCTTCGGTTTTTCTGGTGAGGAGTTGATTGAGTTCATCTTCGAGGGATGTAGTGAGTTTATTGCTTTCAGTTGTATCAGCGCCAGGCTTACACTGTTTGTTTATATTTTGGTTGAAAATTTGGTGCATATTTCGCATCGAGTATAGGCCAACTTTCTCCTTCAATATTTCCGGCAAGCCCAGATAATCAGCATCCACGGTGATTAAAGACGTTGAATAACTTAAGCATTGCAAGAGTGATGTTGCCGAATGTATGTCGAGATGATTCCCAATAATTGAAAGATAATTGAGGCTCTTGCAAAATGGAATAATTTCGAAAAGAGATTTCAAATTTTGCGATGACAATGCGTTGTTCTCCAAGTGTAGACGTGCCAAATTTTTGAAATGTGGGAGCTTGGAGCAAAAAAATGTGGTTATACTTTCTGAGGAGAATTCTGATCCAGTAGCGTCGTTCCTCGCGGTAACGTCGCAACGAGGAAAGCATTTCTTATTTTTCAATTCAGCGTGCTTCTCCATAAGACTACCGCTTTCAAGTTGGCCGGCCTCTTGATCACTTGCATTATTTTGATCAAAGATCTGACTGCTAGAAATTTCAGATATATGTTGGAATGGTAGCGTATGCGTGCCGAACAATTTCGAATTATTCGACATATCCAAATACTTGAGCTTGGGTAGCTGAACAATAAAATTTTCAAAAAAATCTCGAAAAGTCGTGTCAAATCTTAAATTTGTAGCATTCAAACTCAAAAACCAAATTTGCGATTTGGAAATCATATTCTGAGCACCATCGATCCTTCCGTGGCTCAAGAAGATCTTAAGATATCGTGAAGACAGGAGATCATTGTATCCAAGATCTAAACCTTTGCAATTTCCAGAAAAGACCCAGTACTTTAGAACAAAATCTAACTGTTGCGGAGAAATTTGATTGTACGCCAATCCAAGTTTGAACGTTCTTATTGTCACTGCCCTCGAAATGAGTGATTTGAATACTGAGAGATCAGTTATGCAGCAACCAGTCAAAATCAATTCCTCAATTCCCCCTCTAGCTATGAGAGCAGCAGTGAACAAAGGCCAGTCCATGTCAGACCTATTTTCACGATTGCATATCATTCTGGGAAAGGGACTTTTATCCACGTTAGGTTTCTTCTTTTTTTTTAACAAATTTAGAGACAAAGGTGGACACTGAGTGATATCCAATTTGTTTATCACCCTGTTTCGCGACAAGAACCAGCAAATAAGTATCCACCCTTTCGCGTCTATGGGTGTGTTCCGCAAGCTCAATTTCTCCATCTGTGTCTTGGCACACATTGCGCTCAAAAGTATGCTGAATTGCTCGATAGAGAGACTCACGCCATCCAAGGATACCCATATTATGGGAGCAATTCGTATGAAATCGGCAAATGTCTGAACCTCTATCATTGTGGGATTTGGGTTCCGAAGCTGCAATATTGGCAAAGGCGCAGTCGAACCTTGGGGAATTTGTTTTAAGATTGCAGGAACGGGTAAAATTTCTCGTAGATGACAACAGCGTGTGTACATCAAGTCTAATGGCATTTTCTTCACAGGCACAGTGTAACCCGATTTTCTTGACAGATGCATCATGGGCTTTTCAATCCCTAAAGATCTAGCGTGCTCGTCAACTTTCACGTCATTTTCGTCATTGTTCGGGGTTTCATTCGATAAGATCTCGTGACTATCTACTTCAACAGTCTCTGAATCTTTTTCGGTAAGTCCTAGAACTCCAGTACCCCCCACAACTAAGCCACCTCCCTCTCCTTTGATTGATCTTTCTATGGCCGCTTTGTCGGCTTCTGAAAGTGGATTGATGCGTACAACTCCTGAGGGCAATATCTCTACATTACCTTTCCTAGGATTCCTGGACGGAATCTGCTGAGGCGGATCAATGAGAAATGTTTGCGAGTGGAATGCAACGTGTTTTAGAGGTTTCAAATTACTCAATTCAGGAAAAGTTTCCTCTGAGTCACGATGGGCATCAGAGCTGGTCACAGATTCAAGCGAGAGACCATCAGAAGGAACTGGCTCTTCACTTCTAGCTGGGTGTGATGAAACACTCATCTTTCGAAGGAATGAAGAAAGTTTCGAGGGCTGATTCTGCGTTTCACAATGATGATCTGGATTTTTCGGCAGTTGGGTATTCTTACATGTCCACTGATGTTTCAAACATGACTTTCTTTTATAATCTTGGCGAAAGAATTGGATGTATTCTCGTAGATGTGGATCGTCAATGTCAGCTTCAGAATTTGATGCCGGCGCTCGAAATTCAACGGCAGAAGAATCACTTGTGTTGTTATTAGGCATCGATTCAGAAATTGACAGTATCGATGGGTGAGAGTGCTTTTTGGGATGATTCTGACTTGCGGTATCCAAAAAAGAATGAGTAGAGCCGAGAGAGTCGCTTCTTTGAAGTCTATTTTTCAACTTTGAAAAGAAGCCACCTGCACTTGATGAGCTGTCAATGCTCGATACGCTCCCAATACTTGATACACTATTCTTTCTGTTGTTATGCCTTGGCGGTCCAGCTTCTATAGAATAATCTTGAATTTTATTGGTATGAGCTTGCTCCTCCAGAATTGAAGACACTGATGCCTTGGCCTTGTTCATATTTGTTTCATGCGCATTCAGAATTGGAAGTAAAGGAGACGAAGATGTGTGAATCAGAGATCCTATCACTGGTTTCATTCCCTTTGCATCGGCAGCATTCGCCCCGGTATTGGACATAGACTCCGACGACATATCTGCAAGTGAAACATTAGAGTCTCGAAGAAACCAATCGACATCAGCATTATCCACACCTTTAGTGCCATTGTCAGTCATTCCAAACATTTCGTCGGATATTTTCCCCCAATACTTGGGAGTTTTAGCGGAACCAGTCATCATGTATATCTTGTTAGTTCAAAAATACTCTGTGGGGTAAAGAACTTGTTTAAAGAGAAGCAAGATGCCAGCTCACAAAAGTTTTACCAGGTGAGCAGTAAGTCAGGTTCAAATGTGCAGTTCCTTCCAGGGTGGGAGATTTATTTGCTTCAGTATTTGGTCAATTGGTATGATACTTCGACCCTTGACTGGACAATCCACGTAATCCGCACGAAGTGGCCCGATATTACTACTCGGGTCTGTACTGCAGAAAGAGCACGACAACTTTGCAGAACATGGTATTGGAACTTCTTTTCAAATAAGACATAAAGTAACGACACCAGCGTAAAAAATCAACATGCGTATCGGGATTAATGAACTGAATAGAGGCTTGTTTTATACCCCCCCCATTCCTCCGAATTGTTGCATCATTTTTTGCATCATGCCGGGGTTTTGCATCATTTGCTGGGCCTGCTGCATCAAGTTAGGATTTTGCATCATCTGTTGCGCTTGCTGCATCATTTGTGGGTTTCCCATCATAGATTGCATGTCATTTCCAGCGCCACCCCCACCTCCAAACATATTCATTGCTTGTTGCATAAAATTTGGGTTCGATTGAGCCTGTTGCATCATCCGTTGCAAATTAGCAGCACCACCTCCACCCCCGAGTCCCGTAGATTGCCCGGGAGGGCCCATATTCTTGGCAGCTCCTGCCATAGATGCCATCATTCTTTGCTGCTGTAATACCATTTCTACTTCAACTGCAGCGCAACCAGAGCCCCTCGCAACCCTCACTATTCTCTCTGGTTCATTAGTGAACACCCTTCCGTCACTGTCCAATTCCTTGGCAGTCATGGAATCCATTATAAAGATCATGTTTTTGATTTTCTTGCTCGTTTCCTCCTCACCAACTTGATTCATAATGTTAGACATTCCAGGTATCATGGAGGCGATGTTTGTCAATGGTCCCATTTTCAAAAAGTTGTTCATCTGGGTCTGGAAATCTCTTAAGGTAAATTTTCCCTCTTTGAAATTCTCAATAGTCTTCTGGTGCATTTCATCATCTTGAAGATTTAACAGCAGAACATGTTCAATCAACGACTGTATGTCACCGATTCCCAACAATTTTGATATGAATGTTGATGGTTTGAATACTTCAAAATCTCCAACATGCTCACCTGTACCGATGAAAACTATTGGGGTTTTAGTTGTTGCAACTGCTGATATAGCACCACCACCTTTAGCGTGCCCGTCCATTTTAGTCAATATAACGGAACCAAAATTCGAACTCTCCTTGAAAGCTTTGGCCTGGCTTTCAGCTGCTTGACCAATAGATGCATCCATCACCATAATGGTTTGAGTAGGTTTGACAGCTTCGCTTATTTGAACCATTTCATTGAATAAAGACTGCTCTTGCTTGTGGCGTCCAGACGTATCAACTACGATGATATCAAACTTTTCCTCTCGAAACTTTTTTACACCCTCAAACGCAACTTTGGCGGGATCTGTCTCCAAGTATGACCCGTAGAATGGAATAGATGATTTAATTGCATTTTGTTTTAATTGATCAAACGCACCGGCTCTGAAAGTGTCCGCGCAGACTAATCCCACCTTAAAACCTCTTTTTTTGTAATATACTGCTAATTTTGTGCATGATGTGGTCTTTCCAGCACCTTGCAATCCAACAAACATTATAATATGAGATTTGGCGTCGCTCTGTTTTGTTGTCCTTCCGCCTTTCCCTGCAGATTTATGAGGTTGACTCAACTTCTTAGGCTTGGGCGGTTCCTCATGAGAATCGACTAGGCCGCATAGTTCGTCAAAAACAATTTTCTGCAACTTCTTTCGCTTGTTAGAAGCAGATTCAGCTTCGCTGTTAAATTCTGTGGCAATTTTAGTCCTGATATTCTCACGCAACTTCGCCACCAATCGAACATTTACATCGCTTTCTAGCAATGCAGAGCAAAGATCCTTGATCATAGACTGGATCTCAGTCTCAGAAGCTGATTCTACGGAGCCAAGCGCATAGCGCAATCTTGATCCCAAATCGGCTAATACCATTTCTTAATCTTCAGGTCCAACGTACCCGGTATGGTCCAAGAACAGAGAATTTTAGGGTGTGATTGGTGTACGGTTGTTTGTTCCAAGGTGAGCCCGTACATGCTGAAGCAGCAGCAGGTGGACATCGCTGCTTGTTCAGATTTAAAATCTTCGAATCACAAGTAGTTGTCTCCAAATAATGTGCTCTCTTCATACACAAAAAATTACAGTCACCTAAACTTATCATGTATTTCGTTCATATAAATATCTCACCAAAAATCCTGAGGCCCCTCTCAGACACTCATTCTTATTGGTCTCATCACTAAATTTGACCTTGGACAATTAGTAGGAGATTTACCCTCGGATGTGCATGTGATTAATATTTTCTTGGAAGTGCATCAATGAATGAACAAACTCGCAATTAAATATAGATATGTAAATTTGGGTCTGTATCTGTTTTGAACATCTTCTAATCAGGTACGGACTGAAACATGGCATCAAATTCTTCTCATCACGAACAACCAGTTGTTAATAATGAATCATGATAACCATATTGGTAAAAGGTTTTTGTATTCACACAAATATTCAACTGAATTCTCTCACTTTGTCGACATGAACTTAGAATTCGCTCATCAAATTAAAGTAACACCGAATGATTTGAGTATACTACGTGGAACATTTCTTCTTTCAGTAAGATTATGTATAAAGGACATCAATGGTGTTGATTGAAAAGCGTATAATTTTACCAGTCACTAGATGAAGCAATGACCTTCGCCAAAGTCTCCAACAACTCTGCATCTTGCATATCAAAGCCCTCAGACACCAAACAATCGATGTCCAACACCCCAACCGTTCTACCATCCACGATTATTGGAATAACAATCTCGCTTTTAGTCTCGCCATCGCATGCAATGTGGCCAGAAAATTTTGTTACGTCGTCAACTAGCTGGGTCTCCTTGCGTGCCGCCGCGGTGCCACATACACCCTTGCCAAATTTAATCATTTGACAGGCAACTTTCCCTTGGAATGGACCTAGAATAAGCTGATCGTTTATTTTCGGATCGACGACATAAAATCCTGCCCAATTTATGGGAATATTGAGCACATGGTAGGCATGCCAAAGGAGAGAGGAAGCATTTGCCAAATTTGCGACCCAATTTCTCGTCTCATAAGATAGCGCCCCGTATGATTCGATCACACTCCGGAGAATTTCTGTCTTCAGATTGATCTCAAAATTAGAGTAATCAGCGTGAGTTTTGAGAGCTTCCATTTCTGCTCAGAAGGGCAAATATATTATTCAATTCCCCGATGTGTAGTCCATTTCCCGCACCTGTGTCGCACACTTGCGAGGAATTCCCGATCTCACACTCCACTAGAGGGGAGACGGGGGCAAGTTTTGAAAAAGGCCGTGTCTTCTCCCATTCTCCTGTAATCGCAATACCTTCGATCTTATCGTATTTAATTTTAACTCTTTTTCCCTCTGGTACCCGAACAAAGAATGGATACATATATGGTTGAGCATAAGTTCCGGGATCGATAAAACACGTAAGCGACCCAGAAATTTTGGCAGTGTTTCCAACCTTAACTCGACCACCCATAGAAAATATCACTTTTCTGTTCACGGGATTTCGTAGATCAGTCGGTGTGTACAAAGAACCATCCGCGTGGAAACTCCCTCGAAAAAGTGAAGAAACACTCCCAGAATCCCCATTAACTGAATTGATGCATTTAGAGAGAGCAATTTTTTCCCCCATCACGAGACTTTTTGACACGGCAGCTGGATCATATACGTGTAAGTACCATGATTTACTAGCCTTTTCATAATACACTATAATCAGTCTGTCATCGGTCACAAAAGTGTTGTACTTCTTCTTCATGAGGAGTGCAATTTTTTCATCCTTGAAGTCATGCAAACTCTTGATATTAACCCTTTGAAATTTTGACGCTTTGGTTGGATACTTGAGCATAATCTTTATAAGTTCAGCTCTATTTGAGGCGATTGCCTTTTTCAAAATTTTCTCCAGAAAATAATCTCCTTGACCACCCCTAAGCCAGTTGATAATTTCTGTACCCAAGGGATCCACATCTAGCGGAATATCAAAATCTTGGGGAGTTCTAGGATTTTTTTCGCATTCATAAATTTTATCAAAGTCGCAAGGCGTAATATCTTTCAGTAATTCTGTCTTCCTGTTGAATTCCCAAGCACTCGCAACAGAAAGAAACATTAAAAGGCCAAAGAAATAATTAATCACTTGCATGACGAATTCAAAGAAAAACACTTATAGAGCCAAGCTTCTGACAGCCATTTTCCTTTCTTTTATGATCCCTAAGATTTGAGGTATGCCATGTCGTTTCATAGGTTGCCTGTTTCAACGATAACATTACGCGTGAATATTTAAAAAAAACATTATTCAAGAATATAACATGCCAGCGCAAACAAAGTGCATACACCATTAATGATGACTTAAAGAAATGATGACAATTATTAATAGAGATGTAGTTTGACAAGCTATCTGTAATACTGACTAAATGACATCTTCAATCTCAAGAAATTACCATCCTGCAGATACAATGTTGTGAGGTGTGCGTTTTTTTCGATGTCCATACTTTGATGCCACCCTTCTAAAGTCTTTTTTTAAGTAAACAGTTGCTGTTGAGCACGGCTGCAGGCACAACAAACTGGCAACATACAAAAGTGATTCCAAGTGTTGTTACTAGTGCATTTTTAATGTTTTCTGAAACTTACTTGAAGCAAATACATATATAAGGAAACTCAGATAACCCCACTCAAGATGGTCGTTCTTCAGTCGTTAGAGCCGGGTTCATAAATTCATAAGAAGGCTTATCAAATACAGTCTTTTTTCCAAAATTGATATTGTAGCTAATTTGACATCTTACTAAAATTATCCGTATATTTACCCATTAGTTTCAGGCTTCAAACGCGTCACCATTCTTAATTGTGAAGTGATGATTGAATTGCATGCATGCAAAGTCGCACATCAAACAAACATTTCAGAGGGGCGCGTCATTCTTGATCGAATTTTGAAGCGCTACCAAGAAGAGTATCCCACAACATACTTCATCATGAATTTGATGCAATTAGGAATCAAATCTCGCAAGATGGGAATCAAGCCAAAAGAGAACATACAAAAAGACAAATATAATATGGAAGATATAGATGAGTTTTTCAGTGAATCAAGTTGGTCAATTTCGAAATTTGAAGCAGACGACGATAAAAGTGCTTCAGCGACCGATATACACATCAGCACGGCAAAAGATCTGATTTCGAGGCGTATGAAGCATTCTCAGGCTGAATCCAAGCCTCAAATTTCTGTCAACAATAACGCTCGGCACAATCTTAATTCCGAAGGGCCGGGAGATAATCAAAGAAGTATCCCCATTCTAGATAGTGATCTCGCACATTCCTCTTGCCGCGAAAAGACCAGTTTTGAAGACCAAGTATCTGATGAAAACTTCAATACTGAAGATGATTCTGGTTTCATCTTTTACTCTTTAGGATGTGGCCCGACAGAAGGTGAGCCTCAAACAGAAGAGCCACATGAAGAAGTGTCATATGAAGAAGTGTCACCATCGGTCCCAGATAAAAACACTCCCCTAAAAAAAGAAGAAAAAGAGCCTCCGTATCTCACCCAGAAAATGGCTTTGACTCCATACACTGAAAAGGCTAGTGACAAGTATTTTTCTGTCAGCCGTCCAATTAGTCTGTCGAATGATGAAAATACCCCGCGTCAAATAATGAGGAACATGGAAGAAGATCTTAGCGACATCAGCCTACGATATCTGCTCAACTTTCGGCTGCCATCAAAAATCTCTAGCATCGAGAGTCATTCATTGCTATCTCCTCCACCAGAAGGTCTACGAAGATCGAAACGAACCAAAATTGCGCCTTTGGCATATTGGAGAAACGAGAGGATAGTATACACGAGGGCACGAGAAAACATTAGCGGACCTGATAACACATTGATGCATGATATCAAAAAAGTGCCTTTGCAAGAAATCGTTGAAGTCATACATGTTCCTGAAAAGTCCAGGAATGATCGTAAAGGTAAAACGAATAAAAGATCCAAAACACGAGTGCGTGCCACTACACAAGAAAAAAATGTGCACAAAAATTCATTTGATTACGAGTCTGATCCAGAGATTGATGGCACAGAATGGTTTAAGCAGAAGTCTCTTGCTTCGGATGTCTTTGAGAATGATGAAACATTGGTAAGCAAAACAGTTGCTTGGGCACCTGATGGAGGAATCTTTGAGCTGCCAGCAGATCGAAAGGAAGGACTACTGGGGGCAGAAAATTTCAAGGTAGCTTCACTTTTCGACACAAATCTGAACATGTTGGCAGCCGGTCTACTAGACTTTCCTACAGAAGGTTTCAAAAGCTTGCGAAATACCGGAGAATCCCTGTTCATTTTTCATGTCGCAAAAGGTTTAATTGAAGTGACGCTAAATTCAAAAACATTTGTAGTGACTCGTGGTTGTTCCTTCGAGATCCCCAGATACAATGTCTACAGTGTCAAGAATTTAGGACACGGGCCTGCCAGGCTTTTTTTCGTCCAGTGTCAATTTAATGAAAACTAAATGTTGAGCATGACATCCGTGTATAGTATGGTGCTCTCTCAAAGTTAAATACTTATGAATAAGAACCCAGGAGCTTTACAAGAACGTGTATTTCCTTAACTAAAATTATTTCAAATTTGACTGATATTGTTTGTTTTTACATCGTAATATGCAATCATTTTTACCTTGAACTCAGAAGCAGCAACACCAAACTGTTTCAAAATAAGAGCTTGAGTGACATTCAAGGTATCTCCTTTCTGACAGACAACAAATGGTTCACTAAGGTATATTTTTCCCGACTTAATTTTAGTAGGGATTTTGTATTTGTTTCTTAAAGTTTCCTCCAAAGAATGGGACATGGGCACATCTTCCTCTGTTGAAATTTGACCACCTCTAGAGTAAATGACACCCTCTGGGATAGTGAAGTCGATAGGAGATTTGGATTTGGATCTACTGTAGTCTGCTTTTGAATATGCAGTGAAATATGCTGAGACAGTATCCGGACTCTCATTGGTGAACAACAACCCTGGAACACCAGAACAAAGTTTGGAGACTCTATGGAGATTGTCTTTATATTCCTCCTGTGAATTATCACCGAGAGCCTTTTCTAAAACTCTTCTTTTACCCAACAATAATTTAGAGCCAACCCAGTCAGATCTGATGTCTTGCAAAACAGGAGTTCTTACATCATCCAACCGCAAAACCCACAAGTATCTGAATTGGTCAAGAGATTCTCTCACTTCATCAAAGATACGGGCTTTATTTTCCTTGCCTTTTTTATCGGTTTGAGCTAATGTGACGAGTTTGGAGCGCTTGGATCTGGGCATTTTGTGTTGTTAAAAGTTGTACGGAGCGACGAGATGAGATGAGCTGGCTGCTGTACAAGAAAAATCCTCATGTGCAATTCCCATCGCGCGTCAGACTCAATTCCAATTGTTCTCGCTTTGTTGCAAAACCTTTTGAAGACCTCATCCTGGAAAGTACAATCATCATTCAATAAGGGTATTAATCGAGCTCGTCTATAAATTAATTTCTATTCATTTTGTGATGGTGAATGCTAAAGATTGAAATAAAGTTTAAAATAAGTATTATTGGGAAAGTTTTTTCCTCAGATTCCTGACCAAAACGCATCCTCATTATCTTTATGTTATAGTATTCGAGGACCCAGGGAAATGAAGTCGGACTGGCGATGGAACTCTTGAGACATTGGAGGTATTTTACCATTAATTCTTTCCCAATAGAAGCAGAGGCGTATGCAAAGAAATGCCGGTAATATACGTAAAAATCTAATATGACATAGCATTATTTTATGTATTTCTAAAAAACTCCCAATACCACCGTTTGCACTGGGTAATCGCTCGAGAAACTATATAACCTTTCAGTCATGAATGATCTCGTGGTTTAAAGCTGTGTTTTACCAATCACCGGGCACCACAGATTCCTTTGGTGAAGGAAGGTTTCTTTCATACTTAGTACCACCTGGTCTCAAAGGAGGAATATATGGATCTGGATGAGTATATTCTACCAATTTTGCACGGGCATTGGTAATAACAACTTCTAATTCATTGGGATCCAGGATGAGTTTGTTGCTCTCGAACTGAGACCTTATTCTCAACGTCTCTTGTCTGTAACTTTGGAACTTGAGGTTAGAATCAAACGCGATTCTTAACGCTTTTCTGAACAAAGAGGAAACCCTTTTGGTGTTGGCTTCTGTGAATGGAAGGACCACCTTTGACATGATTATGTTTTTACTCGCTAAAGATGAGAGCTTTATAAGTTGTCTGTATTTGTTCAGATTCTATTGGATAAGCGCGTGCTGGTGTACGGGTGTAATATATACCATAAGTATCAAATATCTGCATATGCTAATCATATAGTGAATAGAATCGCTCTTCGATTTTCTGAACCTAGTTTTCCTCAACCACACTCATTAAGCTTCCTAAGAACGATAAAATTAATCTTCCTCTAACATCATTGATGTCTTCTGGAACCAACCAAATGAGTGCCCCTATTTTTCTCGCAATGGATATGGCTAATCGTGCATTTGCATATTTTTCTTCGTCAGTCGTGCGCTCGCCTAGGCAAACCAAGTCGTAGTCAACATAACCAGGTCTGATACCGTTCAAAACATCAAGTAGGTAAACCGCGTTGGACAACGATTGATCACTGAATGACCTAATTTTTGATGTTTTACCACCTTTGGTCACCTGACTGTTGGCCCACTTTAAAATATCCGTGTCGGAGATATTTTTACCATTTCCCAAACTTGACAAAGTATTGGTGATGTTGCGCCTCATAAGCTGCCAAACAAGCCCCAAAGTCAACAATTTATTTCCATCCACAATGTCAGAGCCATCAATACCAACTAGGGAGAAATCGTTTGCTTTGCCGATTTCGACACCATAATTTGCATTCTCTAAGGCTTTGAATCGAGACAACTCACTCCCATTTGAAGGCTTCTTGTTAATGTGTTTCATGGAAACACTACCCGGTAAAACCTTTTCAAATGCTTGTAAAAGTATTAATCCGTCCTTAAAGTCCTCGAAAAAAGAAACAATTGACGGGTCCACATCCAAAGAATTCAACCAAAGAGTGAAAACTCTTGCTTCTTTTTCCCCTTCAGCATCAAACTCTTCAATTTCCGGGACTTCATGCTCTTCTACAGGATCTAATCCAGGGTGAGTATTGAACAAATGAGCCACAAAAGCAAGATTCAACTTAGGGTTTCCGGATACCAAAGATTTTGGTGTCAAATATTTGCGAGCACCGATCTTATCAGCATTAACTAGAACTTCCTCCGCCCGATGCAATAAGTCACGTGTTTGTAACGGGGATAAATCACAACATTCTGGTTTCAATTGATTTAATAAAATTGTGTAATTTTCGGCATCTGAAACATCTTTAGAAAAATTTGAGACTCTTCGAACGGAACCCGAATTTTTCAAGTGGTAATTGAACCAGCGCAACAAAATTTGTTCAGGAGGTAATCTGAAAAATTGCTCTAAGGTCTCATCGTCTTCTAATAAGCGATACAATTCGGGATGATGTTTTATGTCGACTTTAGATAACAATCCACGACGAATAATTTGCCAAATCAATCCCAAAATCAAATGTTCTTTTCCATCAATAATGTCCTCAGAATGCACATTGACCACCACACAGCCAATCGCCTTGGCTGAGTTTATAACAATCGTTGCATTTTCTGACATTTGAAAATTATTGAGGGTTTTTTTCTTCGTAGTGGGCAAATTCAAAACACGGGTATCAATTGTGTCAGGTACGGAATCATTGATCAAAGTGGATAAAACTAATCCATCTCGACATTCATCGAATATTTGGAACGATTCAGTGTCAAATGGTAACCTTTCACCAATAACCTCATCCCCTGCGAGAACTGAATTCACATGCCGAGTGAAAGCAGATCTTTCTTCATCATCTATTGTGTGAGTAGTACCAGAGGTTTTGCCACTTAAGAATGTTTTATTCGCTGTATTAGCTGTAGCAATTGGCGCCACACCGGTAAATGTTTTTCCGGGACTAGTTGGAGGAAACATATCGGATACATCGCCGGGCCGGCCGCCAACGGAGGAAATGGGGGAAACTTTCGTTCCACGTTCGCTCAACTTCAGGATTAAAGAAACGTAATCTTCCAATTCAACATGCCCAGAAGCATCAACGTCAACAGTCTTCAAGGTCTCTCTCGTTTCGTCATAAGAATACTTCCCTGTCTGCGAAATAGAATTTATAACATCCTTCTTTTCGACCCAGCCTTTGTCTTCCAAATCAATTTTCCTGAAATCTTCAATGATACCAAAGAAATCTTCTTGTTTTAAGCCAGGGTATTTTCTTTGCAATTTCAACACATTCATATCGAACCAAAATGATTAAACTGGACTGCTGATGTATATTGTTGGTATCCCGCGAAAGTGGTCATGTTCCTGAGGGGCAAATATCATTGGTTTTCACACGCTCTCAATTGATTTTATTCCACTTCCGCGCTGTGGGCGATCAGACGTCTTTGGTATGCGACTTTAGTCTTCAACTGTGAGTGGAGTGTTTGCATAGTATATGAATTCAGAGTAAGACCTAAACCACAAAAAAGCTAAAATAGATTTCTTATTGATCGGAATTAAGAGATTGATCCTTCGTTATTCACCTTGAGAAACTGGTTATACTATTCAGTTGCTCGAGACAACTCCCCGTTTCATTGAGTTTATTAAAATGAACAGTACTCAGATTGACGTACCTTCTTCATCTGTCTTACGAGATGTGACCCCACAAATGAACTTGGAGCTTGTTCAACTACAATTTGATCTTCAGAATGAAATACGTGATCTTCTTGTTGAGAATAACATGATGTACATCTTGACAATGAGCGCTGTTTACCGAATTGATCTCAGTGACCCATTGAGTGTCACACAGGCCATGTTACCAGGAGAGGGGGCGGACAATCTGACCTTAACAAATGCATGGCTCCATCTGAATGGTGAATTTTTCATAATTCAAATGAATTTGTGTCATCATTACCTTCTACACAGTTCATATAGTAAATTCAAACCCCTCTCCCGCTTCAAAGGGTTGAAAATTGAGCACGTTGCCTTCGCTGATTCCAAGGATTCTACAGGGGATTTTGTCTCAGTAACAGAAGAAGGTGTTGTCTATGTTGCCTCTGTGAAATGCCATGATCCTGCAACACAGGGAAACAAAAGAGATGATAAATTCATTCGACAACTTCACAATATGAAAGAAAAAATATCTGGAATCATTATCCATGCAGATTTTTCGGTCCAAATATTCACCTCTAGTGGCAGAACGAGCATATGGGCGTGCCAACTGACCACTTTGCAAGATATTATACAAGCTTTTCGACAAGCACCCTTAGAATCAAAATTGTTCAAGCGCAACACGCAATACCGTTTTTATGCTACTTCTTCCACGTATTATTGCATATCTGCTGAGTCGGGAAAAATATTCTCAAATGATAGGGAAATTCCCGTATCATCGAGTAGAGTCATTGATTGGGGAGATTACAACATCCATTTAGGAAAACTGTCTATGATAGCAACTGACTACTACCTCTTATACCTTTCTGCGGACTCTCAAAATTTGGTCTGTCTTAATAAGCTATTACAAAGCACACCTATGGTTGTACCCTTGGCATCCACCGCGGGAAATGAGTCAGTGTTGGGACTTGCGGCAGAATCAAATGGCCCGACACGTTGGCTTTTCACACATAATAATATTTATGAGATAAAAGTCCTAAATGAATCCTTGTCCTTGTGGTTTTCCTTTTACAAATTGGGTAACTACGATAAAGCCTTGAAAATGGTAGAATCTGATTTTTCACACAAGGCATGTTCTATAAGAAACCTTATTCATGTTAAACAAGGCTATGAACTACTTCGCGAGGGCACTTTCGGTGTAGGAATTTCAGGAGAGATCTCAACCGAGCTGAACAGACGCTTTGCTTGTCAGAAAAAGGGGATTGAACTACTTGCAAAGCTGCAAGAACCTTTCGAGAAGGTAGCATTAATGCTATTAAGTATCGATGAAGATAGAATCGTTTCTGGATCGTCCTCTACGGGATTGTTGAGAGAGTACCTTCTGCTCAGAATGAATCAATCTTGGCATGGCGAGGAAAAAATAAATAAGACCATTCTCTCGAGTTGGGTGGTTAAATGTTATTTGCAATCAATGCAAACAGCTAATCTACAATCCATAAGTGGTAATACATCCAGTTCTAAACACGAGACGGCCCAAATCGAATCCAAAAACGAAACCAGAGACTTGAGCATTTCTATGTTCTCTTTTTTGAAAAACAATCTTCAGTTTGTGGACAAACCTACAATATACGAAATGATGAAAAAGGCGCATCTCGATGAAATTCTATTAAGTTTTGCGGATTTGTTGCAGGACTATGAATACATTGCGCGTCATCATATCGAATGCGAGTCATGGTCAGACGCCATTCAGACAATAAGAAAGATTCACGTTCAGAATAATCAAAGCTCAAATGAGATAATATTGGAGGCCTCATTTCGAATGTTGTCTCAAATCCCACAAGCAACTACTGACTTCTGGCTAACTCTTGATGACTTTAACTTCGAAATCATTTTGCCTGCTATCATACAATTCAATCAGCTTCATCGTACACTTCCTTATAGCAAAAACCCGACTCTTCTTTTTCTTCAGAAGGTCATTTGTGAAAAGAGCAAAAGCAGCGTACTCTTGAATAATCAATATCTATTATTGCTTATATCACAAACGGTACATCATGAAGATTCAGAGGTCACTAAGGATGTCATGGGAACACTTGACTTCTTGCGCAGTAATATGAATGGTATAGAGCGAGGCCAACCTTTTGATTACAACTTACTATTACGGTCATGCTTGCGCTTTCAAAGAATCGAGCCAGCAGTCTCCATTCTTGTCAATGATCTTAAGCAATATGAGACTGCTTTGATGCTTGCTTTGAGAAAAGAATTGTGTCACTTAGGAGAGCTCGTTCTAAGAAAATTTGATGAAGATTGGCAGAATCGCGATGCGGTTGCATCTGCTAGAAGTGAAAGGAAGTTCGACGACTGCTCAACACGAGACGACACCAGTACCAGACTCGAGAATAATACTTTAAGAGTCAGGAAAACATTATGGTTTGCGTATGCCCGGTATTTGATTGAAGGGGTATCCAAAGGAACTGATCCTGATACACCATCGATGATTGACTGTGAGCAATCTGCTATTCAGAGTTCTATTTTTGTCAACGTTAAAGAAAAAGTACCTGCCGGGAAAAGCTCCCGCCTCAGTGAAGTCATGACTCATCTTTTCAGCTTGTCAAAGGCCTACGGTGGTACCGACAATCTCATTTCATTCAAAGACTTCTTACCGTTACTCCCGGAGTCGGTACTCGTTCATCATTTCAAGAATGATATCGTTCAATCTTTGCATCATTACAACGCGCACATAGAACACCTCGGTTTTGAAATGCAGGACTCCTCTGTTACTGCGTCAAAATTGAGGAGCCAAGTTACTAAAACGCACTCTGATGTGGCAAAGGGCATGGTTTATGCCATTATCGAACCAGGTGAATCGTGTTGCTTGTGTGAAAAGATTCTTGTGCAGAAGAATATTTTACTCTTCCAGAATTGTCACCATGGCTGTCACAAAGACTGTGCTGCACGGTTTTTTTTACAACTGAATGGCAATTACCGCTTCAAAAAGCTTTTTCAGAAATTCAAGCGGTCATCTGATCTTGGGCTTAAAAATTCGCTTGATACGTTTCTAACAAGTGCATGTCCATTATGCAATGATAGCAATATCAACTCGTTGGAAGACGAACCCTTCGCTTTCGAAAAGAACAAGGGCGAACTTGCAGACTGGTCAATTGCGCACGTGACTTTTTCTCGCTCTTAGATTTTTTTGCAAGCTCATCCCTCATCTCTTCTTACCATCAGGCCAAAATGGGTAAAACTCAAAAAAAGAATAGCAAAGGTCGTTTGGACAGGTACTACTACCTAGCAAAGGAAAAGGGATACAGAGCACGTTCTTCTTTCAAAATTATACAAATTAACGAGAAATATGGCCATTTTTTAGAAAAATCGAAGGTGGTCGTAGATTTGTGTGCTGCACCTGGTTCTTGGTGTCAAGTAGCTTCGAATTTGTGTCCCATTAACTCCTTGATCGTCGGAGTCGATATTGTTCCCATAAAACCACTCCCCAACTGTACTACTTTTCAATCAGACATCACCACGGAAGATTGTAGGTCTAAGCTTAGAGGACACCTTAAAACGTGGAAGGCCGATAGCGTCCTTCATGATGGAGCACCGAATGTTGGTATGGGATGGGTCCAAGATGCCTTCACTCAATCTCAATTGGTATTAAAAGCGTTGAAACTTGCCACAGAACATTTAATTCAGGGAGGAACTTTCGTCACCAAGGTTTTTAGATCAAAGGACTACAACAATTTGATGTGGGTGTTTCAGCAACTCTTTGAGAAGGTAGAAGCCACGAAGCCCCCCTCTTCTCGTAACGTGTCAGCAGAAATTTTTGTTGTCTGTCAAGGTTACAAAGCTCCCAAAAAGCTAGATCCACGTTTATTGGAGTTGAAAGAGGTCTTTGAAGAAGTGAATCAGGGTAAGCCGAACAATGAAGCCAAGGTTTTCAATCCGGAAAAACACACGAGAAAAAGACAAGGTTATGAAGAAGGAGATTACTTACTTTACAAGGAAATGCCTCTCTTGGACTTTGTCAGAAATGAAGAACCAATTAACGTATTGGGCACTTTAAACAAGTTAGTGGAACCATCCAAAGATGATCAAGAATGGAAAATTTTAAAGAAATTGAGACACTGCACTCTGGAATTCCGTGAGTGTGTGAAGGACTTGAAAGTCTTAGGAAAAAAAGATTTCAAACTCATCTTGAAGTTCAGAAAAGAAGCAAGAGAAATTCTAGGCTTGGATGATCAACCAGAATCTGAAGAAACGCAAGACAAAGAAGTTTTTAAGACTGAAGACGAAAGAATCAATTTTGAACTTGATAAAATGACCGAGAGGTTAAAGCAAAAAAGAAGACGTGAAAAGAAACGTGCGAATGAAATGAAACAGAAAGAAATAAAACGTGCACAGATGAATATGATGACAGATATGACTATTGGAATTGAAGCAGGTCAATCAGGTATAGACTCTATGTTCAGCTTGACTACAGCTGAAAAAACAGGGCAGCTTGATGATCTCGTTAAAGGAAAGAAAAAAATGGTCTGGGACGAGAACACCTTAACTAAAAGTCCAGAATTCGAGCTGAAACAAGATGAGATCGACTCTGAAACTGAACTTGATAATTTAGAAGCCCTGCTTGATAATATGTATGAACAGTTCAAGCAAAAGAGAGCAGAAAAGAGTTCAAACTACAGAGCGAAAATGATGAGAGCTGATGCTGATGATGAGCCTTGGGATGGAATTGCTTCCAACGACGAAGAAAGTGAAGACGATGGAAGGGCGTTCGAGTCTGACTCTGATACAGACAATGACGTGGACTCTGATGAGCAGATCCGTCAAATCATGCAAAAAAAACAGGACGAAGAATCGAAGAAACAAGCGTCAGCTTTCTTTTCATCAAACTCGGTATTCTCAGAGGTATGCGATGAGGAGTTGCTTGATGGATTGAGCAAACCAAGCAACCAAGTGATTACTAGCTCCAGTAATGCATCTCAAAAATCAAAAGCCGATGAGCTGGAGCATGAAATTGAAATTGTTAAAGCTGATTCAGACGAGAATGAATCGGGCTCTGACTCTAATGAGGAAAGTATTGGGCGCCAACTTAAAAGAGCTCAAACACAAAAAGAGAGAATTGATCTTAATACTGTGGAGGCAATGACGCTCGCTCATCAAGTTGCACTTGGAAAGATGAACAAGCACGATTTGATAAATGAAGGTGTCAACAAGTATGCCTTCAGAGACCAAGAAAATGTACCGGATTGGTTCTTAGACGACGAAAAAATGCACTCAAAGGTTGCAAAGCCTATTACCAAAGAAGCTGCCGCTGCTATCAGAGAAAAGATGAAGGAAATGAATGCTCGTCCAATCAAAAAAGTCTTGGAAGCGCAAGGCAGAAAGAAGATGAGAGCTTTGAGAAGGCTTGAAAAACTCAAGAAAAAGAGTGACATGATCAACGACGATGGTGCTAAAAGTGAAAAAGATAAGGCTGAAGAAATTCTGAGTTTGATGCGTAAGTTGACCAAGAAACAAAAAGTGAAGCCGAAAACTACACTTGTGGTAGCAAAGGGACACAACAGAGGGTTGGGCGGCAGACCCAAAGGTGTTAAAGGAAAGTACAAAATGGTCGATGGTGTAATGAAGAACGAACAGCGGGCGTTGAGACGCATTGCAAAGAAACACAAAAAGTAATGATGCAATGATTCAAATCCTCATATATGCCTTAATGCAATATATTACTAAAAATGTGTCAAAAGATTGAGGAGCAAAGTTTTATAGGTCTGATACCGTAGCAGTTCAAACACAGACGAGAACCTCCCTAAAATTCGGAAACTATGTTCGAATAAGTCTTCAACTGTGTATGAGGCTTTATTTGACACGGTTTACAAAATTATGGGTTCATGTGGAACTATGGATTATGTTTCGACATATAACCAACTATAACAATAAAAGCGAGCCGAAGGCAACATCGAGGATGTGATCTAATTTGACGCTTCTTTTCTTTACAAATTATCCTACTTTCACACAATTAAACTCACGCAGCGCGCGCAAAGGAAAGCTTGGGGGCAAATTTCACATTCACACAAGCTTTTTCATAATTTTAGACAATGCAATCATTGCCACTGAACTTTCACATCGATTTGTACAATAAATATGTCGCAGCTTTGAGCTCTGGCGATTTGTCATTTACAGGTGAGACCGCTTCGTTCGAACTGGTGAACCGAGAACTAAACGGTTCACAGTACAGTTTTCATTTTACCGAGCTCAAGAGTCTTGAATATCGTCCCGAAAAAGGAGACGTTAGTCGCAATCCTTTTGAAAACCCAGAACCTGAGCTCACAATTTTGAATTCTTTCGGAGAAAGTAATGAGTTTCGCATTGTTTTGAACAAATTTCCTGTGGTCCCCGCTCATTTCATGCTTGTTACGAAGATATTCAAATCACAGGATACACCATTATCCCCCAATGATCTATTGGTGACCTACTCCGTCTTAAGCGGATTGTCTAGAGATGTGACAAACGAAGATTGGTTTGCATTTTATAATTGCGGCCCGGCAAGTGGTGCCTCTCAGCCTCATAAACATATTCAGTTCATGACACTCCCAGCCAATCATCGGTCTTTCGCAGAGAACTTAGTAGACTCGTCAGAAGATTTCATTCCCGGCCAAATAAAAGTTCCATTACAGGATAAAAACTTGCCTTTCGCTCATTTTGTTGCAAAACTACCTGATCATGTTTTCAGCGAGTCTGTGGATATTTTTCTCATGACCTTTTATTCGTTGCTTCAAAGTACTCTTAACGTTTTGAAAGATCATGACTGCCATCACATTTCCTTTAATTTCTGTGCAACCATGAAATATATGATGTTAATACCTAGAGCAACTTCACATTTTGAAGGTATAGGTATCAACTCCTGTGGATTTATGGGCTTAGCTTTGTGCAAAAACTCTACCATTGCGAAAGTATTCAAAGAAAAAGGCTTTGAGAATGTATTGAGTGCAGTTGGATTTCCCAGTACTTTTGGCCTGAAAACTGACGAATATCACTACTAAGATTGTCTGGCGTAAATATTTTATTTTTTAAGATTTTCACATCAATCAAGGGTTCAAAGTGTGCTCTTTGTGGGACCCTCTTCATACCTCTTGACGTCAAAATGATGAGTTTACAATTATGTACAAAATTAAAATTCATTTCTTTCTGCAGGTGATCTTGTGTGAGCACCACTAGCCAATCACATGACATATTTCGCAAATTCTCACCAAAGAACCTTTGAGATTTTAAAGTTCGTCACACATTCAAGATACTCCGCTAAAAATGGCTTCGATCACGTCGATTGTAAAGGCATCCGACTGGATTTTGTCCAGACCCACTTTATCGAAGGTAGTCCTTCCAGTGGCAAAAACCTTCTGTGCCTACGCAGGGTACAGAGAAATGGGATTAAAGTATGTTTAAATCATGGGTTTTCAATTTTCTTTCGCCTAGACTATATTTGGGTAAACCACCCTATAACCAAGTCATATACTTACTCACAGGTTCAATGACTTGATTGCTGAAGAAAATCCTATCGCTCAAAAAGCGATTTCAAGATTGCCTGAAGACCAGTTGTATGCTAGAAACTTTAGAACACTTACAGCCCATCAACTCGCCTTGTCCCATCAAATATTGCCCCCAAACAAGGCTGTTCAACCTGAAGAAGACACACATTACTTGATTCCTTATCTCTTGGAAGCTGAGAAAGAAGCTTTCGAGAAGGCTGAGTTGGATCAAATGAAGGTTTAACCAAATAAATACTAGTCATTTCAAATAAAGAAATAACCAAGAAAATATGGTTGTATTATGTCGACATTAAAATTATATAAAGCTTCTTTCAAAACATGCCAACTCTGTACTTTCTGAATTGTTCTAATACCAAAAATGTGACAATAGTATGTGGGCCCAACCTAATGAAAGATGGCAACCAACCCCTAAACATGAAGCCTGGTCCTTCCGACTTTACTGCGTCTTTCAAGACTGACATAGCCCCACCACTACTTCCCTTTGCATTCATGATTCTGGTTTTCACAACATCCGCAGGGGAGCAAACTGTAGTAGCAACAAGACCAGCTATCAAACTGGCACTAAAATGCGTTGATTTTTTAGTAGGATCCAAATCCAAATTGTCGACTAAAACTTTTTTGGCTATATCATAGGTGACGACTTGCGAGGCTGTCATGAGAACGCCTCTTACCAAGTTGGGCGAAAGTCCCCTGAAAAGAGATAACACTCCTTCGCTCTTCGTGATTTGATAAATGCCCTTGAATGCGTTTCGGTAGTTTCTTCTTTCCTTAAGAGATAACGTGGAATCATTTTGCATCCTAATGTTCACAACATCTGAAGGATTTCCAACTAGTCCTCCTAATGCTCCAGATAACATGGACATTGGTAGCAAGCTTATAGTGGTTGGTGCTTGTTTATATTTATCTTCATAGGACTCTTTCATGAACTCATAGGCACCAAATCTCACAGTGGAATATGTTGCCTGTCTGAGCAAAGATGCAGTCAATCCGGAATAAATCTTTAGGATGCCCTCATTCTTTACAATTTGGTAGACCATGGAGAATAATGACTGTCCGGGTGTTGCAGCCGTCTGCAAGCGAACTTTTGCCAAATCCAAAGGATGAGTTACTAGGCAGGCTGCCATACTTGAGGCTCCACCATACCAGAATCTTGAGTGTTAATAACACAATGTCAAAAAGGATCTGAATTGAGCAAATATTACATACGGGTAATTCACTTTTTGTTTGTTGGTAGACATTCTGTGAAAATACTGCAAAATCCAGGGTGAAGTTTACATTCGTCTGCGACTTTGTTTTGTAATTCGATGAGTTAGTTTTTGTCTTCGCGGATGTGTAATCTCGAACTGATGAGCAGGCAACTTCATGAAGTAATCAATGCTTTTATTAAAATCGACTTTTCGTAATTCGTATCGTCTTGCCTCCCCCATTCATACATTAATTTTCCCACGGTTTTTAAAATATAAAAAAAGGTTTGTGATCATGCAACTTTGAAAACTTGCACAATAACTCAAAAATGATGGATGTTTTGCGATCATTGTATGCGATCGTGAAGGTCTCAATTGCCCCGTTTCAATCATAAAAATATTTACGATGCTTAAATAGCCGAGATAATATGTACCGTAGCGATCAGCTTCCTTATAGACTGAATGTCTGTGACAATATTAAACTGGGCTTGAGTGTGTCTTCGAACTTAAACGTTTCAAATTTACATATAATTTCCATCGTACTGAAGTCCTGTACATATACCATAGACGCAATATTCCTACATAATGGCTACGACGACCCCTAGATTCTCGTCGAAAGTTTATTGCTCCATAGACCCATCAGACATGAGTCGTGCAGAGGTTGACTTACAAATTAGTGTAAGAAAAGCCTGTAACAATGAAGAAGTCCCCCCAAAAAGAAAACATGTCAGGGCCTGCATTGTTTACACTTGGGACCACAAAAACTCGCGTGCTTTTTGGAATGCCGTGAAGATTCAACCTTTGCAAAGCAGTGAGATCCAGTTGTTTAAAGCCTTGATCATGATACATAAGGTGCTTCAGGAAGGGCATCCAAACACTCTTAAAGACGGTTTCAGGAATAGGGACTTTTTGTATTCTCTTTCCACTGTCTTTCCCAGCACGTCAAATTATGGATTATTGATTAATCAATATGATCGATTTATTTTGCAGAAACTCGACTTTCATCGCAGCAATCATGGGTTCAATGGAATTTTCGAGTATGAGGAGTACATTTCTTTACGAACAGTCAATGATCCGAACGAAGGTTATGAATCAATATTGCAATTAATGGATTTGCAAGACTTGATCAATGATCTCCAAAAGCATATATTTGCTACTGTTCACCAATCTCCCAACAACTTGTGTAAGGTAAGCGCTCTTGTACCGTTAATTTCTGAGTCATATGGCATTTACAAGTTTTTGGTATCAATGTTAAGAGCCATGTTCCAGCAATTAGGAGACGATGACGCATTGAGTGCATTGTTTGATCGATTTAGTTCGCAGCACTTTGTATTGAGAGACTTTTACACTGACTGTCAATCAATAAAGTTCTTGACCAGCTTGATCACTATTCCTCGAATTGCAGCATCTATTCCGAACATGAAATCCTCCGAAGAATCTCAATGGATGCCGACATTTACCGAGAGCCAAAGTGAATTAGAATCCAGCCAATCAAGACAGGCTAGTGGCAGCTTGGATAATCTAGAAGTCCCCTCTCTGATTTCACTTTTGAGTGCACAAAAGACTGAAGCAATTGACCAACATCGCCAGTTACAACAACAACAGTATGAGTTAGAGGCTCAGCGTCAACAACAATTAGAAGAGCAAATTAGAAGACAGCAGTTGTTTGAGCAGCAAATGAAAGAGCAGGAGCAAAAAAGGATTCAAGAACAGCAATTATTGAGACAGCAGCAGACGCAGAAAAACCAGCTGAGAGTATCGGAATTGGAACAAGACTTACTCATGTTCAAAGCACAATTTGATAATGACCAGGCTTTGTTACAACTGTATGATTCGAGAGTGAAATCAATAGAAACTGAGTTGCTGAACATAAATCAAATTGCTGCGCAGCAAATTGCCACCAAAGATGAACAGCTCAATATGGCAAATGAGAAAATAAGCAATTGGTCTAAGAAGTACGAATCTTTAGCGAAGCTCTATTCGCAGTTGCGCCTGGAGCACTTGAATCTCTTGGCTAAATTCAAGAAAATACAACAGAAGATCTCGAGTGCTCAAGAGTCAATTTCGAAGAAAGAGAAGTATGAAAAGGATCTAAAGTCAAAAAATCTTGAACTCGCGGACATAATCCGGGAACGCGATCGTGCAAGGTTAGACGTAGATCGAGTGAAAGCGTCCAAAGATCTGGAGATTGAACATCTCCGAACTCAGATCCGGGAATTGAGCTCTCAAGTCACGGAATATACTTCAAAAAAGAATCTGGGGCTTTCCGAACAGATCAATATGTATGAAGAGCAAGTGGAACAGCTCAAGTTTGATTTGATTGATCGAGAAAAACAGTTGGCAAGCATGGGGGATCTCTCTCTGCTCAAAGAAAACTTGAAAGAAAAAGAAATCGATTTGGAGATTACCCAGGAGTCTTTGGATAGTGCTCTCAGGCAATTGGCTCTCGCAAATCTGTCAACAAACGCTGATCATCTTGTCAACCTACTTGATGTAATACTAGCAAACAGCGTTAGGAGAATACAGGATTCTAAATACGAATTGTTGTCACCGATGCAAGCCGGTAATTCTAACGCCACTCCTGAATATCTATTGTCATTCTTAGATCTTTGCTCTGATACAGCCACAAACTTTTCTCAAGCCTTCAATAATCTTATGGCTGACGAAGATGGAAATCCAGATGAGTCTGCCTACGCGCAGATAATTCTCACTAGTTCTGAGCTCACATCTGCGCTCAATGACTTAATGCTCAATCTGAAGGGTTTCAGCAAAAATATTACCTCTGATGAAGGAGAAGAATTGGCAAATCAAACGACAAGGGTCTTGTCTGGTGCAGAGTCACTTTTTCTGACTTTGGCATCTGACTCAATCAACGACTTGACTTCGATAGAGGATAAGATTGATTTTGTTATCGACTGCAATTTGATGTTCCAACACTTATTGCAAACATCGTCTTCGTTCATTGATACCTTGAAAGGTACTCATGAGCTGGATCTCACCAACAGAGAAAACATTGAAGACGTGGTAGAACACAAATTCAGTGAAACCGCTGACGCAGTGGAGAACGCTTCAATTTTTCTTAACAATCTCTTGTCTGAAATTGACAAGGGGGAAGATTTCGAAGTTCATGAATCTATTTTGGCAGCTGCGCTTGCAATTACAAAAGCAGTATCTATCTTGATAGCTGCAGCGACCGAATCCCAAATCGAGATTGTTCGTCGAAACAAAGGAGAAATTTCTCCACGAGACTTCTACAAAAAGAACAGTCGTTGGACTGAAGGTTTGATTAGTGCTTCCAAGGCTGTTGCTGGTACCACTAACATTTTGATTCAAACAGCCAACGGCATACTTAAAGACGAAAATGTGCACGCGCAATTAATCGTTGCATGCAACGAAGTTGCAGCTTCAACCGCACAACTCGTTGCAGCATCCAGAGTGAAAGCAAATTTTGTCTCTAAAACCAAAGGGAAATTGGAGACTAGTTCCAAAACAGTAAATTCAGCATGTAAATCATTGGTTTCTCAAGTCCAGAAATTGATAAGAACGGACAAGTCCACTGCAGATACCTTCGACCTCACAAAATTTACTCCTTACGAGGGTAAGACTTTGGAAATGCAGCAGCAGGTTGAGATATTGCAGCTTGAGAACTCTTTGCTTACGGCTCGTAAGAGACTAGCTGAGATTCGAAAGCATGGATATGCCGATAACCACTTCGAAACCGGATCTTGAACATGGCTCCGAAATATCAAAGCAAAATAAATAAAAATCCCCATTACGGCAGTGTAAGTAATCCATGACCAATATATTGATTCTCACAATCTAATTCTATGATATTTAAACAGCACGTGCAACACTAGCGCCACGTTCTAATATTATATATGTAATGAAAAACACATTCTGACTAGTTGGCCAAGATGAATATGTCATAACCGTTCAAAAAGAGATTTCATAAACCACTTTCAATAGAAAGTGGTGTGCGGAATGCTTCTTTCTCAACAGTCATGGCTAGCACCAACATGCTAGTTGATAACATCGGAAATATATAACCTAATGCTGACCACAAACGAACCCAAGCAATGTGCGATTCAGATACTTCGACTTCAATCCAAAAATAATTTTAGTGACCTTAAACAACATTCAAATTCTACAACTTCTCGCTCGCTCCAGTAATATTTGGTCATCAACACAAGATTTTCCTTATAATAAGCTCATCAACCAAAAACCCGCGTCACATTCAGTCGCGAGGAAACCTACCCCTTCCATGCCGACCAAAAGGTAAAACATCACTTTATCAATTTTGCTCCACTTTTTGAGAATCCGCACTAATGATATCACATGAATCGACCAAGAACATCTAACCAAGGAAAGAAATATCGTACTTCTGACCGTGGCTTCATTGACCAATGAAAAACATTTCCGAATATATTTAACCCCAGAACAGTTACAAACAATTCCCTTGTCCCACGCGAAGGATCGAAGGTCAACTGTCAGTTCATTGCATCAAAATGACTCTAATTATCAGACCAATAAATCAGACACCAGTTTTCCAGCCAACAGGAGAGCCGTCTGAATCTAGCTAGTATTAAGAGATCAGCCCAGCATACCACCTCTGAAAGGAAGATCAACAGTATGATGCAGGCACTTTAAATGTAAAACAAACAAATATACGCAACTCAGACAAACATATTAAACATGATTGGATACATTATGGCCTCCTCTACTCCTACGACCTTTGGGAATCACCGACCATTGGCCACTAATCTCGGTTACAACATTCACAGTTCGCCCCCATACGCTAGACCAATTACACAATGTTGTTCATTGTAATTATTCACCTATCAAGTTAAAAACTCAAGTCCCGGAATATATTGGACTAGCGAATTACTATATACTTCATTTGAATAGTGCACTAGTTTTGAGAATAGCCTTTCCGAAGTGAAGTATTTTACCAAAGAAATCCTTTCAGGATATTCCTGGTTCCGTATCCCAACACATGAACAGATATGATGTACAGTCACATGATATAGCATAGCATTATGTGGATACGTCATTGGCAATTTATCGAGACGGACTCCGAAACGCTGCCGGGATTATAATTGAATTGCCAAATGTGAATTCAACAAGGTTTTTGCGAGGTTATTGAGTTTAGGATACTCTGTATTGTTCGTCTTATTTTTGTGCTGTGTAGAATAAGTTGATTTAAACAAATTTCCATCGGAGCCATTTCTTTATCTATCAATTCTTATGGATTCCACATTCGAATATGGGCGCTACATCAAGATGTATATAAGTATATGCTATTTGTGAAAAAGTCATGTGACAGTCTTCACGTAGATCACATAGAAAGTCATGTGACAGTCTTCACGTAGATGACATAGAAACGCATATATATTTCTTGGCGAAATTGGGCAGCGAGATGCAAAATATGCGAGCGGCAAAAGAACGTACCTGGAACAAAAATTTTTCACTAGACCGAGAAGCAGTTATCGTAGACAACCATCTACATGTTTTTGCAGCTGTTTCGCCTACATCACCTGGTTTAATGCTGATATATATATTATGTTGATGTGTATCACGTTGGCATGATCGTATGACAGCCTGATTTAATTACTGAAGGCAGTCACCAATCTTTATCGTTGTTTTCGTCAACTTGTAAAGTGAGCGAAATTACAAATGGTTGGATTATGCAGTCTTGTTTTCCAGTAACAAAAGAAAACTCTGGGAGACAGTCAAGCTTTGACACACCGCGATCATGATTTATAAAGATTCATCGTTGTATCCCTGGATATGAAGTACGGTAGGTGGTAATAGGAATATTGTCTTTTGCAATGCGCATTGTTTAATTGGTACTCTAACTCTACAATATGTGTTTAAGTCGCGGAAGTTCCCTGACTGATGGTATCTTTTTGATGGATGATTGACCGACTTATGTGTTCTGTTTATGTGCATCTTGTATGCTGCTGCAACTTGATTCTCTTGTGTGGTAGTATATGGATTTATGGGGTATTCATGTCTGTGCTACAGCGTATATGGGGTAAGGATCCTCAGACAATATTCTATGTGTCCCACTTTTCCTACAGGTATGTGGTCTTGTTAAAATGTTGTATGATGCTAGTATCTGAATGCCGGGGTAGTCTCCGTGTTTGTTGCGTTATAGACAATTGCATGTCTCTATATGTCTTGTGAAATCGATTTCGTCGAATATCTATGTATGATTTTGTGTTTATGCTCTCATCGTGATAGTTTTTACAATGTGTTTATGATGAGATTTTAGGTTTAATATCCAGACAATGCATTCCTTGTAATAAATCCTGGCCACTTTTTTGCGTTGTGTGTGCGGGAGAAGTCCATTGGGGATGCATGCTTTTTGTTGATGGCGGATCGCGGTGATAGGTCCTGCCTCCCCGGAGTCGTTGGATCAGTTAATATTCATTTTTCGTAGATCACTTTACGGCGTAATGTATTTATTTTTTGGGAATGTAAAAATGTTTCTGGAATTTTGCATGTGAACCCAAATGTGTTTACGGTATTTTTTTGATCTTTGATTGTGTTGGTTAAATTAATCTGTGTTGTGGGTGATGATTTACTCATTTTCGAATGTGTTTTCTTCATTGTTGTATGTGGTAGTTTGCTCTTGTTTTTTATCATGCTGATTTACTATTTGGTCGTATTGCTGCGTGGCCTTGATATAGGTGATCTAAAGAACTTTGATGTCAGGGGATTAGATATTGTATTCCTGGAGTGGGCGGGGTCTGTATGTTTGTTCGTACAAATGACCCGGGCTGATTTGTTCATGTTGGCCCCATCCGAGTTTGTTGATATTTGTTTTTTGGGTAGGATTTCTTGGTTGTTTCCATTGTATATCGCCTTATTCGGCTTGGTTTCAAGTATGGCTTGTTCAATGGAAGGTCCTGTCGGCTTATTGATTTGGTGCCCACCGATGGGACTAGATTATTTTACTTCTTTAGTTTATGAATCTCATAGTTCTTATTCGGAAGAGTACTTCTTCCGATGGCTTTTGTTCTGCAATATTTTAGAGAATCGGAAATGATTTACAGGACTGATATCGAGTGGAAACGATAAATGTTTCGTAAATGTACATGTGTTGCCCGTGATCAAATCTGTGAGGGTCTATGTGCTACATATATACTATGTCTGTGTTCTCTGGTTGTTTTAAAATTATTTTTAGTATCTCTAGTTGCCATATTTGGTTTTTCCAATATCGAATGGTAAATACTTGTACTTCATCATGTGTTGGATTTGTTTTCTCATTGTAAGAGTGAACAACACAAGAAAGTACACGAGGAGAATAGGCCAAAAGACGGGAACATCAAAAAGAGGTATGAAAGATAATATTAACAGGATTGCCGTTGCAGTTGTTCCATGAAGCCATAATTTGAACTCGGGCAATCTCCGTATAAATGGTCGGAATTCCTCGTCTAAATCAACTTTGTCATCGCCTCCTTCTTCAAGTGTGGATGACTTCAGTTCCTGCTCTAATGAAGGATCGAATTTGGGTGTCAAGAACTGGAGAAATAAATTGAGGAGATAGATTGCCAATGTGTAACAAATGATGTACCATCCCTGGGCGAACAAGATTCGAACAACGAACATAAGGAGGAGCAAAGTAAATGCTGTCCACCGACGAGCTGTGTATGGAACACTTTGATCAAGAAGTTTCTGGCATGTTAATCGTAACTTCAGGAAATTGGCAAGGACGGGGTTGTTTGTGAAGTCAAGCATTGCGTGTCTGGGAACCTTTGAGAGTTCCTTCGGTGTCTGAATGAGCTGCTCTGATGGAGTGCAGATACTGCAACCGCAGGAAACGCGCTCGGTGAAATTTGTTTCGCGGGGCTTTATGGAAGTTATTTGAATATGAGCGTCTTTCGAGAGTTAGCTATTTCTTCATTTTGTATTTAAGGGATTTTTCTGAATTCTTTCCTCGGATGGGCAAGGTCGAAGTTCGAATTTAAGAGTAAACGAGATTTAAGGTGGATTGAATGAATTTGCGATGATACCGGCATGCACACTGAGAATGCTCATGAAATAGGGGCTGTTTGTTTGTGGCTTTGCACAGTCTTGTTGTGAATGATGCAGTCCGGACTGAAACACGCTTTTTCGTGTCTTCCATTTAAAAGGACACTGATTCTCGCAGCATGAAAGATGAAAGGGTAGTTTCATTACTCTGTATTGCGTTCAATAGTCGCGTCCACTCATTTATCTATAATGATTTTACCCTTTGCTGCCCTTACTGTTCTTACATCAGTTGTCAGTGCTATCCCTTTCAAGAGGTACGCCAACGACACCATCAGCGACACAACCTCTTATTATTCCCCAGACACTACGATCACTGTCGATAAGTATATTACGACTACTTTGTCCGGTTCTTCAGCGACGGCGTGGTCTCTGTATAATCTTGCGGCTAATACTCCAAACATTGTTTCGGTTGTTACGGAGTATGTCACCATTTCATCGGAAGGCTTTGCGCTCGTGACGCCGGTATCAACCTTCACCGCCACAATGTCTGAGTCAGTTACTACGTCAACTTTAACGAGTTATGTGACCATTACAGAAAGCGATGGGTCTTTCTCAACCAAAGCCATAGTGTCAGGGCTTGTTGAGACGGCTGAGGTATGTGTTTGTGTTCCTTCCACTGTGACCGTGACTGCCACAAATTCTGAAAATGATATTAAGGACGAGCACTCCACTATTACTTTACTTTCTGTGACATCTTTTCCGGTTCATGGGGTTTTCACATTCAGTGGCTTGACTACAACAATCACCTCGTATGTTGAGATGACGCTTACAGAGACAACATATTCTTCGGTCCCAGTTTATTCGACAACCACTGGAATTTCTCCGACTCCTGATCGGGCCTCTCCAATGCCAGCAGTGACTCATTCATCAGCTGTTGTACTGCCTTCGACGCCAGCATCATCCTCTGCGGCTCCAGCTTATTCTAGTTTCAACAACCAAACGGTTGTGTCGTCAAGAAAATCGAGAAGAGCATTTTCGTATAACATTTAATCGCGCATACTTTCCACTATCGCATGTACAACATTGAATGATTATGGTACCCGTGAGAATGCATTATTAGGGTGTAATATTTAGAATCATAAACCTTAATTTTATTATTTTTTGTACTTTTGAGAATGTCGCATAAAAGTGCAGTCATAAATCCTTGATATGGGACGCGTCAATGCGTACAGTTTGAACAACATCTTTGCCACAACCATATCCTTTTTCCAACCAAAAATGATCATGACAAATAATCCTGTATTGTCATCGCCTGTTCAAGGGGAAGAAAGGAAGCTTTGCTTGCCACATTTACATAATGTACCAAGAGAGGCGTGTGACCACGAGGTTCTGCCTGTCTTGGACCCATGTAGTAGCTTGTATGGTACTAATGCCGCAAGGAAACATCGCAGATTGTCGGTCCCCTCAAAAGAAAGTCCAGAAAATTCAACCCAGTGCCTAGCAAAACATTCTTGGTCTTCCCCGCGGCCTAGGAAGATTTCAACAATGCACGTTTTTGACGCAAAGAAAAGTCCGTATGAATCGATGCAGAGACTTAAGGCCCGTCAAAGTGAAGATTTATATCATGAGCATATCTCGAACAAAGTACCGGACGAAATATTAGCAAATGCGTTCACAAGTACCTGTGGAGATAAAGGATATTCGAGTAATCGGGATATTTCTCGAAATCCGAGGTACACTGCTGATGATCCTATCCTAAGAAAAATGGAGAAGTCTGTGCACTCACCAAATGATTCGAAATTGTTATTAGTCTCTAGTAATCATGGACTCTTGGAAGAACTGAACAATTCGAGTATCAGTTCACATGTTCAACAGACCAGTGGTCATAAAATAAAAAGAAATAATATTGGTCATCCGCATGGAAATTATGACACGCAAACCCAAGAGTACCATGAAAATACCGGCCTTAATATGAGAAAGATTCTGGATGACATAAAATCTTCCTCTCCCGATTATTTGGGCTCCATTCGAGAGGATACACATCCAGACGTTAGCAAGACCATAGAAGAGATGGATTTGCCCGGAGATGATATTGTTTCTGGGATTTTGGATAGGGTCAAAGGGATGCAAGAAGATTCGAAATTTATTTTTGCAAAGTTTTCTAGTTTTCGAACTTCTCTTAGACTGATGTCTAATATATTGTCCTCCGAAGACTCTCTGCTTCTCTATTACATGAGAGACATGAGTGCCCAAGTCACAGAATTAAAGAAAGATAATGCTGATGGTTCAGCAACAGTCGATCAACTAACAGGAAAACTAAATGGAGCCAAGGAAAATCTCGCAGAAACCCTTGTGTCTAATCTGAAACTCGAGCAAGAGATTGCGGAGTTGAAACTGATTGTGCAGATGTCTAATGAGGAGTCAAGTACCTTCAAAATGAAACATGAGCATGCATGCCAAGATATCGATGACCTAATCAATTTGAAAAATTCGCTTATTGGTCAAAATGAAGCTAATACCGAGGAGAACAGTGCTTTGAAGAAAGAAATTGAAGTAAAAGAGTCATTGAATGGAACTCTTAATCAAAAGTTCAGCAAATTAGTGGAAGAAACCCGAGATCTACATCATGAAATGGAATTGATTGAAAAGGAACACAAGACTTTGAAATCTGAGATTGCAGAGAAAAGCCAAGCCATAGGTGCGTTTGAGCTCCTGCGAGAGGAACTTGAGCATAATTGTCTCTACTATCAAGAAGAAGCTGAAAACAGCAAGAATTGCGCCTTGAAATTCGAAAATGAATCTAAGAAACTCAATGCGTTATTAGTAGAAGCCAATGTGCAACGGCATCATTTAAAATCTCAGGCCGAGGATAAGGACTTAATAATAATTGGTGATACTCAAAAATTGGCTGAGCTTCATACACAAGTCAGTGCGCAGAAAAGAATAATTTCGGACTTAAAAGCTGAGGTTCTTAAGACAAATTCGGGTCATGACCACTCCGAGGCTAAATTGGTCCAGGAGATTGAAGACTTGAAAGCTCAAATCTTTGCTGCACAACAAAAGAGCGATGAAAGGATTCAAGAAATCGCAGAACAATTATACCATCAATACTCAAAAAAACATGAAGTCAAGGTTGGGCAATTGCGCAAAAATTACGAATTTAAGATCAAAGAAATCACAGAACTCTCCGAGCAGTATGAGAAGCGATTTGAAAATTTGGAAAGTCAATTGCAAATCGAGGTCAAAGAAAAAGAATATCTCCTAAGTGTTCTCGATAAAGTTAAAGAAAACACGTAGATGGCAGCGGGGGCAAGTACTTACATTTAGTATTGTATACTGCGATTTTATGTGGAAGTGCGACCAAAAAATACCTCACCAGTGGGTCTTAGATATTGCTTCAGGAATACCCACAAGAAATACCTGTTAAAGTCTCATTTTGTCTAATCCTTAAATAATTAAAACATCTGAACAACTCAGAAGCCTGCACCATAAGTTTCAGACGATATTATCAGTTTAGATGTCAAATTTTGAAGCTGGAAAACTATACGAGGCCGTGGTTGAGGAGGTAATTGCAGACTCAAGGCAAGATTTTGAGGATAGTGGCATTGATGAGTCGACTTTGCAAGAGTTGAAAAAACTTTGGTGTGATAAGCTTAGTCAGTTTAAAGTCTGTCGTTTCAGCTGGGATGATGAGAGCGATGAGAGGCATCAAATTCAAGAAGGCGTGATTGATGAATCAACCATGAAGTCAGAACCACTACAATTAAATGCTGATTTAGATTTGCCTATTATCCCAAACTTTCAGCCATCTACATCGATATCAAATCTGGATTTGATGAATGGTTCCTATAGTATGGGTATTGAGCTTCCTTCCGTCAAGCAAGAGATTGATCAAGGTGGCTTAGTTCTTCCTGCCAATCAATCTGATGGGGCTTTTGAAATGACAATCAGTCTTCCACCTAACCGTGCACAGTCATATTTATCAAGAATTCGTAAGAATATGACAGCACAAGCAGATGGGTCAGGTTCTCTCGATGACGACGATGATGATGATGTGTTCAATGATTCAGATGATATCAACTCGGATCTTGATGACGAATTAGACTCTGAGAAGTCAGAAGATGAAGACGGAGATCAAGAGGGTCAAATTATGTTATGCTTGTACGATAAAGTCCAAAGAGTGAAAAACAAATGGAAATGCAATCTTAAGGAAGGGGTCGCGAACATAGATGGAAGGGATTACGTGTTTCAGAGAGCTGCAGGCGAAAGCGAGTGGTGAAATATTAAATTATGAAGTCAGCACTTTGAGTGCCCGACAACGGCGGGTTTCAGTGCAGCCCTGGAAATCAAAATGTGGGAATTTGTAAATCAAGAGTTTCACGCTCTGTATCAAGAACCGGGGCAAGATCTCCAAAAATAAAATCATAATCTACCAAACATAAACTCAAAATGTCAACCGAGATATTGAGCGTCGGGATAAATACAATGCAGACATTTTTCAACGACATTTTGTTTCTAGAGCTGTTGGTAATTACTGAGCGCAAAAACCCAAAAACAACCAAGCAGAAATTATAGTGAATCTCGTCAATGTTACTCGAGTCTCTTAGAAAGTTTTTAATCATCAAGCTGATTTCTGATTGGGGAATCTGATTGATATGCGTCGTCACGATATTTTGCAAGTCGCAATAAGTGGCATCTCCAAATAGTGATCCTGGTAGTTCTCTCAAATATGTTTTGAAAAGTCCAGAGACTGTGTGTATATCAAGCTTAAGCGATGTGTCGAATAAATCGACATCAAAACGTGTGTTGAAAATTCCTTTTAGCGATCTGATGGCGGCGGCAGATCCGCTCATTCTAAAGATTCCTTCTTCGTAAATGGCTCCAGTTTTCGTTAGAAACTCCAAGCATCTGTAACAGATACTGGGTACCATGACACCCATAAATTCATGAGCAGATAGATTAAAAGCGTAATATAGATCCCTTCCAAAAACCGCTTTTGACAGCTCTTCTGAAAGGTCGAGTCTTTCAAGGTAGTTCAGCATATTGTTTTGCACACCCAGCTGATTACCCGAAACTGTTGTTGTGGGAAGTATCGTTAGGAGGTCTTCCGTTGGGTTTTGCTTGCTTCTAAAAGGAAATAAATGCCTGATTTTTGTTTTCCGGTTTTGTTTGAGACTAGCTTCATCGAGTGACACGCATACATTAACGTCCGTGGAAGCACCCGCATCAGAATTGAATGGTTCAACTAGACTGTGTGGTTGAATTGTTGTCTTTTCTCCAATTATTTGTTCTGATTCTATCTGAAGCAGCAGTATGTGCTCATCGGTTAGCTCTCCTGTTGCAAAATTTTCATCCGAAGCGAAGACACCAACCTCTGTGAATTCAATCATAATTTTTATCCATTCATCTCGTTCAAAGTCCGACTCAGCGCAAAAAAAATGTTTTGGAGATAATCCTGATAATTTCAGGCTTTTAGAGCTTTCAATTACAAGCAAAGCGTGGCGATATCCTCGATCCTCAGCAACAACATCCGATGATTGTCTTCCAATCTGAGAACCAGATAACCGAATTTGCTCGATTAAAGACCCTCCTGGTTGGTCGTAAATCTCTAGTGCTGGACCATCCACTTGACACCATCTGACCTTCCAGCTTGTTCCTAATCCTTTATATCTTCGGATCAAGAAACCTTCTTTTCTGGAACCCGACCGATAGTCGTCAAGAGGGTTGACAAAATCCATGGAAATATAGCGACATATCTTAAACAAGACCATTTGAGGTATATGTGGCATCAAAAAAATACTATCAAAATACATTTGTAATGCTTGACCCCTCGAATGTACTTTTGCTGGCGTTGCAGAGCTGAACAGAGACTTTTCTGGGATAGGTGGGAGTCCAAAGAATTCGATGAACGGCCTTATGTCTGCATCAAAAGAAAGTATTTGGGCGTAGGTTTTACGAATTCTCCACATCTCTTTGCTCAATTCTTTATCATTAATAGAAAAAGTGCAATTGTAGTCATCCACTTTTTTAGCATTAACAGTGATAGTACTAGCCACCTTAATTCTTATTGTAGGAAAATCTTTCGGCTTGATGAAAAGTGGAATATCATCTTGTTCGATAATAGAAGAAGGTTGAACTGTGAAAGTGGAGCTGGGTGTCTCTTGAGACAAATTCCGATTCCCCAATTCAAATTCTGTGGAGTTGCAAGATCGTATTGTTGAATTTTCGATTTGATCAGGACATAATTTATCCTCATATTTTTCCTTTTCAGCTAGTGCAAGAGAGTTTGATGAGCTGAGCGGGGAAAGTTTTCTACTAGGTATTTCTCTCCCAGAGACGTCTTGAATCACACCATTTTGAGAAGAACACACCTCAGAAATACCTCTTTTCACATCTTCACATTCTTGGATATTTGCACTGCTTGAGAACTGCGATTGAAATTCGTGACTAACGAGCTGTGGGGTTAAAAGACATGAGCTGCGACTTTGTTCATTTTCGCGAAGCTCTTCTCGTGGCTGTGACATATCAGAGTTCTCGCGTGAACGATGCGGTCTGGTTCTTGATTTCAACGAACTAATAGATGGTGAAACATTCTGACTCGGGCCGTCGTATATCGCCTGGTTTATGTTTTTAAAGTGAGAACTAAGATTGGGCAGTGAAGATCCCTCGTAAACAACTGATCGATTTAGGCATGAGGAAAGATCATCTGCATCCGTCATTCTATGCAGCTTTTTCTCAAATGAGTTGATCTCAGTGTCCTCAAATGTATCTTCTAGAGTTACAGACAGTGATACAGTGTTGAGTACATGTTTTCGCACAGGTGAGAGAATTGCTCCTCGATTGATGTCAAGCGGTCCATTGGAGGTCATTGATGCAATGCTATGTCTGTTCATATCATTCATTGATGTGCCCTCTACTTCGACTGGGTCATCGAGCAAAAGTGTTGCGGGCACTGACCTCCTGGATATATCCTTATTGCGTCTCAAAGACCGTTGTGGAATCTCGTTCAATTCAGGTTTGGGTGAGTCAACGACCTGCGCATTCTCATCACCCACAGCAAAAGTATTGTCAGTGTCTGATTTAGACTGCTCAAATTGCCGTATTATTTTGCTTTGCTCATCGATAAGAGTTTTCAACCCTTTTATCTCGGATTTTAATAGATCAATGTACTGAAGGTCTGAATAATTTCTTCTGTCGAAATACGGATCTGAAGGCGGTAGATCCCTCTCGATTTTCCTTTCATATTTAGGTTCATGGCTCGAACGGTCAACATATGCGTCAACAGACACTCCAATGCTCATCTGCGCAAACTCAACTAGCAAAGTATGTTTTGAGAGCGGTTATGTTGTCTTTCTAGTCGGGGGAGCTTTCCAATAATAGTTTGGTTTCAATTACAAGAGTTCTCTTTGGTACTCCTATTATGCCGCTAGTAAAGTTTTAGGTGTACGGATGTATTTGATCTAGACTATCGTTGGTAGTAGGACCTTGTGTGTCGGACCTCCACTTTGTTTTCGTCTGAAGACGAAAAGCGCTTCAAATTTTCTTGCAAATGTTTTGCATCCATTATTTCTCGTAACATCTTGTTCGCTCTAATAGGTTCTACATGGTCCACATCAGTCTTGGTTTGTTTTGAACTTTTTGAGTCATACAAGAAATCTGGAGGCAAGATTGAATTAGGCATCATTGATCGCCCAAGCTTTATGACCTCATTGGCCCAAATTGTAGTCTCAGTACGGGGATTCTTGTAAGGGGTCCATGTCCGTTTGCAACCTCGGACTATTTCTTTGATCACATGTTCAGAGCCCCAAGTTTCATTCCACAAACTTTCAGTTGCAGAAGTATCCCCCTTGAAGTTGGTAAATCCGATTAGGTGCGAAAATATTCCAGAAACTAAAGCACCATCTGAATATCCACCCTCCAAAAATGATAGTACCTTGCCTCTCGTGTGTATATCAGCTAATTTCACGACATCCTCGGTGAATTTTGCGTAAAATGATGTAGGTACGTTTACTGAATGACGTTGCATTTGTGGGTTTTCGTACTCAGATGCATCAAAGCCCGCCGAAATAATTATCAACGGTTTGTATTGTGGCGGCGGTTTTGGTTTCTGAACTTGTTGTTTGTAAAAGGTAGGCTTTCGAAGATACTTATTGTACTTCGCCAATTCAGACACGTATGCTGCATATTGTTGCTCATATTGTTTTTTTGATTGATTGAGGAATTGGTTCGCCCTGTTGAGAATTGCGACATATTTGGTTTGATAGTGCTTGTAGAACTCTTCTTCGGTAGACCACTCTTGTAAATGTACGTTCCATAAGTTAAGATCGTGATCCATAATACAAAGCGATGCATTCTTTAAATTCTGTTTGGTCGCAAATCCTAGTTCAGTGGGGTATGACTTGATATCATGTAGAGAAAAATACCCAACTTTCGGATAATTGGCAAGCTTTTTCCCGTAGTCATTCCTAGGATTTTCTAGATGATCATCAAATTCCTTGTCTGATTTTCCATGATCGCCAGTAAAACCGGCACGTTCCCAACAAATATCTTGAGATCCATCTCCATGATGAAGATCTATATCCAAAATTGCGCAGTGGGTAACCCCATGAGTGTCGAATGCGTACTCGATTCCTATCTGTGCATTATTAAGCATGCAAAACCCACTAGGCCAACAAGCGTGAGAGTGGTGACCCGGAGGCCGAATGGCAACAAATGCTAAGTTATGGTTTTTTTGGTCGTCGGCGTTTTGGAATAGCGAATCAATAGCTGTCTCAATCGTTCCAAGAACACCTTCAAGAGCTGTTATTGTTTTTGGTGTCAAATAGATGTCGCCAGTATTCCAGTCTTCAGGAACTTCATATTTACCATCTCTGAGTTTGTCATGAGAATTCAAACAAAGTTCGAATAAGGTTTTTGGCCACGATTCTCCATGAATTTTTCGGACATGATCCGAGAAGAGGGAGCCTCGTTTAGTAGAGTTTTGGACACTGTAATAGTATGGGTACATGGAGAGCGCGGCAGCAATTCCCAAGGAAGAGGCAAGTAGCCGCTGTGGTCTTTCAAATATGGTTGAAAGATATGCTTTAGTTACCCATTTGCGACCAAACGCATGTTCTGGTGAAAAAGGAGACAAGAGAACAAGGGTCTTTTGCAGAACGAGCTCAAATCTTGGGCTTTTACTTTTGATTTGGGGATTAGCGAGGATGAATTCGCTGAAAGCTTTTCTGAAGCGAATCAAGTCCAAGTCAATCAAAGGTGATGGTTTCAATATTTCTGCTAATTCCGAGTTGTTTGTTCGGGGTAGGGTGTCTTCCAAATGAAGTTCAGTTTTCGATTGTGCCAGTCCATTGTCATTTGTCTTGGACTTTTCAGGTACTAGATTTCTGTCGGTATCAGTAGTTGATTCATGAACATTGTCTTCGTATTTAGTGAAATCGTTTTTTGTTGCATGTATAAAAGTTGTATGGTCGATTGATAAGTCTTGATCTTGGTCTTCTGAATAATCTGCCGTAGGTCGGATCGTAAGAGTTGTCTCGAATTGCGAAATCAACGATTCGTCACTGTCATCCTCGAGAAGCATTTCAGTATGTCGAAGCATTGTGGTAGCTAAGCCTGGACAGTTTGTTGAAAAACAGACGTCTCTATTTATCGAGCACGCGATTAGTAAATCGCGGTCCGAAATAATCTAGTGTGCCTTTCAATATCCAAGCAGGTGCGAACAACCAACGCAAAGACGTTCGCACCAGTTTCAAGACATTCAGAATTGGCCGCATTCACTGATTTTAGTTATCATTGCTATACTATAGAAATCTGACGATGACTTGCAAAAATGAATAACCACTTTCGCTGCGCGAAATAAGTCAACTGATTCACATTTCGGTTCGCCTCTTTGCTTCGCCAACATTGTGTTGTCTGTTTTTCAACACATTCTCAATGAAAGCTTCTCCAGCCTTGTAAGAGGATCTGACTAATGGACCACTTGCGACATAAAGGAAACCCATCTCTAATGCTTTAAGTTTCCAATAATCGAACTTCTCTGGTTTTACGTACTCCACCACTTTCATGTGACGTTTAGTGGGTCTCATGTACTGACCAAATGTCACCACATCACAGTTAATTTCACGCAAGTCTGTGAGTGTTTTGAGGATTTGCTCATCAGTCTCCCCAAAGCCCAACATTAGAGAGGTCTTTGTCACTAGGTCTGGCTTCGTCAATTTTGCTTTCTCAAGAATCGAGAGAGATTGTCGATAAGTAGCTCTTCTGTCTCTTACATGTGGAGTTAAATTCTCAACAGTCTCCAAGTTGTGAGCGTATACATCCAAGCCAGATGAAGCCAAAATTTCACAGCTCTTCAAATCACCTCTGAAATCACCCCCAAGCACCTCGACTAGAATATGTGGAGCTTTAGTCTTTATGCGCTTAACGGTTTCTGCTAAATGATGAGCACCGCCGTCAACTAAGTCGTCTCTATCCACTGTAGTCAAGACAACATAACCTAACCCCCATCTCAGAATAGCTTCTGCGGTGTTCTCTGGTTCCATGGGATCTGGTTTTGCTGGTGATCTGTTTGTTTTCACAGAACAAAAACGGCATCCTCTAGTGCAAGTATCACCTAGCAACATGATAGTTGCTGTGGCCTCCGATTTTTTGCCTCCCCAACATTCCCCAATGTTTGGACACTTTGCTTCTTCGCAAACAGTTGCAAGTTTAAGCTCCCGCACATCTTTTTTCACGTTATGGAAGGACTGCCCTTTTGGAATTGGGACTTTCAACCACTTTGGGAGTCTTTGCAGGGAATCTTCACGAGCGAGTTCTAAAGGATCCAAAGTCATTTGGGAAGCCTTCCCACTCACGAAGTCATCAAAAGATGGACCTTTATTTAATTCATCTGTGAATATGGTTTTTTTTCTTGTAGGATTTGGGGAGGCACTAAATGTGGCTAGTGACCTAAATAAGCTTAAGGACGTAGCACAGGTATGTTTACCTATTTTCATTCTTTACTGAGTGTTCTCAAAGTTGCATGATTATTTCTGATGCTTGAATGCTTTATTGTAATCCTTCATATAGCCATGACTGCGGCGGTAGGAAGGCCTTGACTCGTTCATCTTGCCGAGGATAGCAAGTTGCATACGCGGAGAATGAATTAAAGTTTTGGCTATTAGCTTTCAGCCTATTTATTAAGTGATTTTATCAAATATTCTAGTATTAGAGAAGCCGGTGGATCATTTTATCTTCAAATTGTTCAATATGTCCCAAATCAGCCCACCACTTGAATAAGAAAGTCTCGCAAATTAACTTAAACCATGGGGTGAACTCGAGATTTTTGTCCCCGAACATGACTTTCAATTCATCCACGCTGACATACCTGACATCTTTGACTTCATTTAAACTGGGCTCAACCTTGATGTTATTTTTAGCTCTCAAGATCAATATGTAGTCAATTTCATGCTCGCCCCATTCAGATGCTTCGGCGCCACTAGCAGACTTATAGTGTATTCTGGTTAAAAATTGAAAAGCGGACACAGGACAATCTTTTTCAGATATACCAAGCTCGTGATATAATTTTCTCTGTGCTGCTAGCTTGACACCCGCAACAGCGGTCTCCAATTTGTTCTTGTCAGACTCATTGTCTTTTATTCCTAGTTCTGACGGCACACATAGGGGATGCGAGCAACATGTATTTGTCCACATGTTCGGAAACGTGATTTTTTCGTCAGCTCTTTGCTGTAGCATAAGCTTTCCGTCCTCGTTGAAAAGAAACACAGAAAACGCTCTATGCAACAAACCTCTGTTTATGTTGCTCATCAAATGGCACAACTTTTTCGTGCCTGCTCCAATTGGATGATCTGCGTAGTCTAACACGATGCATAATTCTTCCATGAGCCTGATCTGCTCCTCGTCGTGTCCTTCGAAAACATTCTCGTGTGCAGATGTGTTTCCGGCCTCAGTTGGGACCCCAGAGATTTTCTCAACTGGAGTTACGTCAGTCCATATACGCAATATTTTCGGCCCAGTGAGACACTTCACAAGTTCTGGGTAGCTTGACATGATTCCCTGACAACTTGCTCTCCTGTTCATTTTCTGTTTGTAGTGCATTCTGCATTTCTCTTTTTCCAATCCATATGCCGTCCTTCGCGACTAATACATTCGCACGTTCACTTTTCAATTTTTCGAAAGAGATGCACAACGGGGCTACTATCGAAAAGGTTCATGGTGTCAAATTAATCAGAACAGCATGAAAATTTATAAAGTACTGTATTTGTAATGGGTTATTTTTTCTGATTTTGCTACCAAAATTTGACTATGATTATCCAATACGAAAACAGATACGGGCCAAGAGGACCGTCCTGGTCGTGAATAACGGAAGGGGACGGGCCGAGTTTCGACACTTGGTACGTGGCTGGAAGCTGTGTGAAGGTTTTTTATATATATTATTTATGTAGTTTTGCTCCTTTAATCAGATGAATCTAACAAAAAAAAAATTGATCTCAAGTTAGATTGCATGACCCAGTATACATAAAATATACAAGGATACGTGTTTGTGCTCCCATTTATTGCTGAAGCCGAAGATAATTCTTTTTTTTCTTCTATATCCTGTCAAGAAAATCATTGTCTTAGCTGCTGGTAAGGCTGTAGGAAGCAAGTAAAAATCACTACAAGCTCAGTAAACTCCCCGTAAAAACTTCGTAGAGCTTCTGAATGAGTGACGTTTGTAGAAACTGTGCTCATTCCTTCAGTACGAGCGAAATCAATTTGCGCGACTGATTTTTCTCCAAGACATCAAAAAGAGGATACCAGTTACAAATTTCACGCCTCCTCTACTGCAGAATATTGACAGTTTCAGTGAGATAATTACAATGAAATTGTAATTTGAAAGCGCCAGAGTATATTGTAGCTCATTCGCAAGAAATAACAAAAGTTTACAGAGCATGATAGACAGATCTTTTAGTTTACTTGACTCGTATAATTCCATTTAATATTTCTTCACAATCACTTGTGTATTTAAGACATGGTTTCAAGTGCAAAGAAAGGTGACCACGCGAACCTGTTCTGACTACATATATGATAATAGACTCTTAGTACATAAGGATGTGGTCCCATAAATCAGCCTGATTTGGGTGACAGTGGTAATTAAGCTCACTAATTAATTGGTTCTTTATCGGAAATTTATGTTAGGTCAAAAATATTGATAAATCCGCGGTCTTTGGAATCATAGCAAGAAATAATTCAAAAGATGGTAGCCATCTATGGAAAAAAGAAGCGTTAAAGTTAAGATATAAAGCCAATAGGTAGTGTTTTATCCTATCATATTTAGAATAGAGATTCTGATGGATCTTTTTGGTCCGAGAACGATCGCCTGCACATCAAAGGTCTAGAGGCTCGACGTGCAGCTGATAAGTTTCACAACAAATATTTTAAATGCCTAAACTTAGAACCACAAACGAAGTGGATACTTAATGCCAATGATAAATTCAGTGCAATTTATAATTATTTGGGTGCATGAGGACTCTTGCGTTTGACTTTAGCTGACACGTTTCATGTTTCATGAAATGCGACAATAACATGTATTCTGCAATTGAAATTCGAGATATCGGTTTGTACACGACACTTTAAACGAGACGTTCAAAATTAAGTAGCGAATTTTTTTTCTGGGGCGGCAGTACTTTCAAAAAACATAGAAGTTATGTCCACCACGCAAAAACCAAGACGCTTTATCAAGCGCCCAGATGATAAGGCCTTGAAAGAACGCATCGAAGTCTTGAGAATAGACATTAAATCCTTAGATCAAAAGAACGTAGAGATCAATGCTTTAATTGAAAAGACTGTCCTCAATTCTGGAGTTGCAGAGGAAAGAAAAGCCTTACAAGCTAGCTTGAAGGATATAATTACCAAACAAGGCAAATTAAAACAGGAAAGAAATTCTATACAAGAGCTGATCAAAAATGTTGACGTAAACTTGAAGAGAAAGATTGCTGACATTCAAAAGTTGACTGCGAAAAACAATTTCAAATCAGCTTCTGAGATCGATGCTAGAATCAAATCTTTGGACGACTTGGTGGGAAGCGGCTCTCTAATTTTGGCAGAGGAGAGAAAGTATATCAAAGAGATGAGCTCTTTACGTAAGTTACGTAAAGACTTTACCGAAGTCGAGAAGCAACAGGTGGCTATTGACAATGATAAAGGAAAAATTGCTGAATTGAAGAAGAAGTTGGCCTCTATTGGCAATAAAGAAGTACAGCAGCAATTCGAGGAGACTCAGAAAGAATTAGATGCTATCTACGATTCCAACAAGGCAATGTATAACAAAAGAAGTGAGTTGATTGCGAAGAGAAACGCTAACTCAAAATCCAAAGACGAGAAGTACAATGAAATTAGGACATTGAAAGCAGATTTTGACGCCGATTTTGCAAAGTTCAAGGCCGACTTAGCCGCAGAACAAAAGAAGAGGGACGAGGAAACAAAGTCTGAGCGTGATGCCGAAAAAAAAGCCAAGTTGAAGGGGAGAGCAGAAACTAGATTGGCAGAGGCTTCCGTTCCAGCTTTCACAAAGGAGATCAACGAGATTGAGTCTTTATTGTCATACTTTGATCCAAGTTATATTAAGCCACAAAGCAACGCAGTTGCAGAAGCCACCAAGCCTAGTTTGGAGTCTAGAAACAACATTAGATCGGTTGAAATGCCGTCTGATGTTATCATTTTGAAGAAAGAGCAACATGTATTTTTTGAGGGATCCAAGTCCAAAAAGACCAAGAAGAAGACACAGAAGAAAAGAAATTTTACTGTTGACTCCGACGTGATTCTTTCTTTGACCAATTTGTCGATTCCGTTGCCAACAACTACAGACGAAGTCCCTTTAACAATCAATATTTTAAAAGAGACAGTGTCGGCCTTAAAAGACAAGCAAGAGGAACAGACAAAGCTCAACATCGGAACAGCCAGGCAGGAAATCGAGAAATTAGAGGTCGTGTCTTCTGACGATGAGGCAGAGCAAAAAAATGAAGATGCATAGTTTTATTTCTATAAGAAATATGTAAGTATATGGTTGCTCATTTTAATAAAACCTAGTATATTCCGTACTAAATGAAATATAGAAAAAAAAATGAGATTAAAACTAAAAAGATTATCAAGGAAAAGATTCAAATGGGCGAATGTTAGTTGGCACATTTCACCGCACAAAGGGCGCGATGGGGTTTAGCGAGCAAAAAATTTATCCCATACGACCTCTACCAAGCAAAATGGCATCTAATTTGCCCTCAGCTTCAGGCAATGAACCATCCAAAATAACCAAGGATGCAAATATATCTTTGTGCATACCATCTTCAGTAATATCACAGTCCAATGCTTCCAACTTGGAGCACATAACACACGTCGCCTATCAAATTGCGAAAGCTGCCACGGTCTTCAATGTTGCTGAAATAGTTATTCTTGAAATTCCGAGCAAAAGAGATAGGCAAGATCAAGTCAACAGTACAATAGAATCTCAAACCCACTTACTGGGTAATAGTGGAAATAAGAAGATCAAATTCAACAAACTCGCAGAGGAGAAAACACAATCTGCTCTTCAAAAACAAACAAGTGAGGTCGAAGATGACACTACCGATAAAAACAATGAAAACAATGCCCTCTTAATTGCGAGTCTCTTACAATACTTTGTGACCCCTAAGTATCTTGTGAAGTCTGTTTTTCGTAACGGCCCCTGTGTGAAGAAGTTTAAGTACGCTGAAAAACTTCCAACGCTTACAGCATTACCTTTTATGAATAATGAAGTGGTTAGAAAAGCTTTTAAAGAAGGCTTCACTGTCGCCAAACAAGCTCCAAAGATTAAAAAAAAGAGTCGGAAGAGCAGCGCAGTAAAAAAGTTGAGGGTTACTAAATACGTGAATGTTGGTGACTCGAAGCTCTTTGAATTGTCTGGTCCAGAGGTGCCAACAAATGTAAGAGTTACAGTTGACTTGAAAAATAAGCGTGTGGTCAGTCCCGAATTAGCATACGGAATGACAGCATGTAAAGCCTCTTTCGGCTATCACGTAAGATTGGCGAAAACAGTTACCTCTGTTTTTACTGGGCTGAGTTATGCCGATGGATACTCAGAGTCGATTTTTGTGAATGCCGATAACTTCTTTGGCGATGTTTCAAAAATACAGATTCCAGAAAAAAAAAAAGATTGGCAAGGGCAGATATTGTTGGTGCTTGGAAGTCTAAGTGATTTGGAATATGTTTTCAAAAAAGAATCAATTGAGGAAATCGATTCCATAGCTGAAATGTTTGACGGCCAAATGATTGTGCCGCCAGGTCTTCGCATCGAAGATGCTGCTTTTGTTAGTTTGACAAAGTTGGAACGCACTCATCACACATAATTATAGGCTTTGTATACAATGTCAACTGCTTTATTTGATATCTGTTCCACCCAGTTAATAAAAGAGGAGGAATCGATTTGATTTTTGGCTTCAAAGGGCGACTGACACTTTGGAACTGAAAAGTTTAGTGGTCAAAGGATCTGCTATATACGATATAAGGGTATTTAGTCTTTTCTGTTGATAAATAACACGCGGTCCTGTATGTATAATGTTTATTTGTTTACAATTGTCAGTTGTCCTTCCTTATTTCCACCATACTTGGCGATTTGTTTTCGAAATATGAATGTTTCAATGACTTTTAAAGAAGTATCATGAGAATTGGAAAATGTAATATTATAAATCAAAATGAAGGCGGAAGGGGTATCCTGAGATACGTTGGAGTGTATATACTGCACATTATCGAAACTATTCCAGAAATAGAACTCCGATTCAGCACAAAACCCTCGCCATTTCCCGCCCCCGCGCGGTTATCACTATTTTCTTACTTTCCAATAAAAATGCAGTTTTCACTTTTCTTCGCTGTAGCAGCAGCTATTTCTGGTGTAAAAGGCTTGGGAGATGTATGTCACTCAGTTGAAAACAAGTTTGGTTTCAAAGAACATCCAAATGCGGGCTACAATCCCTTTTTCTCCAAAATGACAATGTGTCTTTACTAACTGTTACAGCTTGGCTTTAACTTAGGTGTAAAGAGTAGTGATGGTAACTGCAAGAGCGCTGATGATTATGCGAAGGATTTTGATAGTTTGAAATCTTACACGTCGATCGTGAAGACTTACGCAGTCTCTGACTGTAATACATTACAGATTTTGGGTCCAGCAGCAGAACTGGCTGAATTCCAAGTAATATTTGGAATCTGGCCAACAGACGAATCACACTTTGAGCAAGAGAAGGCAGTTTTACAAAAGTTTTTACCTAGTATCTCCAAGTCTACTGTGAAGGTGTTCAGTGTTGGATCTGAAGCTTTATACAGAGAAGATATGACTGCCTCTCAATTAGCAGACGCTATTGACTCCATCAAAGAATTATTGAAAACAATCAAAGACAAGGATGGTCAATCTTACGAGTCTGTTCCCGTTGGTACCACAGACTCTTGGAACGTCTTAGTCGACTATGCGTCGGAGGCAGCTATTAAAAGTGCTGATTTTGTTTTTGCCAATGCATTTTCCTACTGGCAAGGTCAAACCATGAAAAATGCCTCTTATTCTTTCTTTGATGACATCATGCAAGCCCTTCAGGTCATTCAGACCACAAAAGGGCTGACTGACATTGAATTTTGGGTTGGTGAAACAGGTTGGCCTACCGATGGCTCTTCATTCGACAGTGCCTCTCCCTCTATTAATAACGCAAAGATGTATTGGCAACAAGCTATTTGCGCTATTAGGGCCTGGGGGATTAATACGTGCGTTTTTGAGGCTCACGATGAAGCCTGGAAACCCGACACCTCGGGAATAAGCGACGTTGAAAAACACTGGGGTGTTCTTGATGAGTCTTACAACTTGAAGTATTCTTTGAACTGTGAGTTCTAATGTTTATGTTGTATACCCTCATAGAGACATCTCTATGAAACTTCACATAATAATATATTGTTTTCTATATTAATTGCTTTAGTTCATTTTCAGAGCTAATTAATAATGGGCCTTTTGGTGATAAACCCGTAAATATGTCATTTGTTCTACTTTCTTTGACCACCAAAGAATTGAGTTGTTTGGGAATGCACCTCTAAGTGGGTGGTAAATTCCAACTCAAGATAAATACTGGCGATAGACCGAGAACAAGAACAGTGATGGAAAGATGAAAAGCTCATTGAAAAGAGTTAAAAAAAAGTGAAATTGTTGGAAGGGAAGGGCTTGCAAGCAGAAGCAACCTCGTATTGGGCCATCATTGGGGCGAGTGGAAGTAAAAAAGAGAAGGTGATGTCACTCTCGAGTATAATAGAACTATTCCTCAACTTCCATAATACCGACGCCTACGGTAACACCTAGGATGCTGGCGTAATGGTTGCAAGTCGCCCGTCTTGAAACACGGACCAATGAGGTTAACGTATATGCGAGTGTTTGAGTAATACATTTCCAAACGCGCAATGAAAATTATAGGGGCGAATCTGCAAAGGTGCAGCTGTTCAGACCCTACAGATGGTGCACTATATTTGGATATGGTGAATCCAGAGGGAACTCTGGTGGAGGCTCGTAGCGGTATTGACGTTCAAATCAATCGTCGAATCTGGGTATATGGGCGAAATACTAATCAAACCATCTGGTAGTTGGTTCCTGCCGAATTTTCGCTCAGGATAGCAGAAGCTCGTTATAAACAGTTTATGAGGTAAAGCGAATGATTTGACGTCTCGGGGCGAAATAGCCCTGGCCTATTCTCAAACTTTAAATATGTAAGAAGCCTCCCTTTTTCAAATAAAGGTAGTCACGTATGTAGCGCTTTGAGCGGGCCATTTTTGGCAAGCAGAACTGGCGATGCGGGATGAACAGAGTGTGAAGTTAAATACCAGAATACACGCTCATCAGATACCACAAAAGGTGTCGATGTTTCTGCACAGTCAGACGGTGACCATGGAAGTAGGAATCCGCTATAGGATGTGTAACAACTGACCGAACGAATGAACTAGCCCTGAAAATGCATGGCGCTTAAGCGTGTTACTTATAATTCACCCATATACCAAATATGTTTAGATTAGGCAGGCATGGAGTTAGTCTGATGAGGCCTTGGATGTGATCTGGGTCGAACTGCCTCTAATGCAGATCTTGGAGGTATTATCAAATATTCAAATAAGAACCATGAAGACTGACGTCGGGGTCAAAAGCAGATGATCAAGGGATAATCGATCCAAACCTCTAAGTTAAACCTACTTTAACTCCTCTCTTCTAATTTTCAGAGGGTTGAGAGAAAGGAAATCTGTTTAATATTCTAGTGCTTAGATATTGAGTTTCACGGTATCGTAATTGAATGTGGAGATGTCGGCGTGAGCCCTAGAATAAGTTTTATTTTTCTTTTAACAGCTTATGACCCTGGATGGATTATCCAGAGATGGGGTCGTATGGCTGAAAGAGGACCCAGCTCCGTTCCGTTTCCTCCTCTGCCCGCACCCACAATCTTTTCCTCACCAACAATCATCTTCGAATAGGTACGGGCAAGGGGAATCTGGTTCTATAATTAAAATATAGCATTACGATGGTCAGTTGAAGCAGTGTGATTTCTGCCCAGTGATCCTCAAGTATATTTTAAAAATCGTGGTGGCGACCCAACTCAAATTTATTAAGTTCTTCAAAAAGAAAGTGAAGCTCTTGCTACCAGTATTCGAATGTCTTAGATTTGTTGTAAATAAAGCTATGGAAAGCATCTGCGGCATCTCCGTTGACAAGGACTTCGCCTGTGCAAAGATGATGTCTTTTGTGGTAGAGTTCGACGGGGAAAATGTGATCCAAAATTGAGTGATGGAGAGAGGATAGATCATACCGCTTCAACCATTCCGCTTTGTTTAGTGCTTTCCAGAAGTGTTTCCATTGTTTGTTTGGATTGACCTCGGGACATAATCGAACAAAGCGTTATGGTATTATTGTAGTTTGCTCTTCTTGCCTTTTCCGACTCAAGGACTTGAAGGTCCAATCTAAATGGACGAAACACTTTCCAATTTTGTCGAGAATAGAGTTATGCCAATTCTGCATAACTTAGCCGGAATTTTTTATTTCCCTAGATTACTTTATTCATGCGTCAAAGCACTCAGATCTTCTTAGATATTTCATAAACCCGCTATCATCATTTTTAAAAGTAAGTCTCAGAACATTTACCAGTGCCTTACAAGCTGTGTCAGTAACTATATGAGTCCATATCCCCCGTTTTTCAGCTGCGCATATTACTTCGACTTGTGAATCCCTGGAACCAATGTTTAAATTTTGAAGTAAAGTTTGTCAAGTTCTCTGGAGGTCATGTATTGGATTAAATCTTTGTCCATGGTTTTTGAGCTGACAAAAATGTCGTCCCTAGTTTATCAAGTTGAGGCTCCGATAACCCAGTTTTCGGGCCACAAATGGGAGGTTTGTATTGTTCATAAATTTTTGACCATTGTTCCGTGAGGAGCAGTAATATTAGTCTAAACGCCGGGTACCCGAATCCTATTTTCACGAGGATTACTTGAATATATTTGTGAGAGATGCGGTCAAAAGCTTTAGTCAAGTCTGCTATTAAAACCGCCTGGAACCGTGAGCTATTTCCTGTTCTCATAGCCGCTTGAATGAGGGAGGTCACGAAGAAGGATTCCATAGTGTTTTGGTTGCTCTTTCAATATTGCATGAATCCTCGTTGGTGGGGGCTGTTTAGCTTTAGAAGAACTTTCTGGCGTCTGAATCCAACTGCTTCAGAAATAAATTTTGAGGGCGGTGTTAGAGAACAGTGTAGGTCTTAGATCTTTTATATCCGCCGAGCCCGACTAATATTTTTTGGATTGAGGGTCATCCAGACTTGGCAAGCACTTTGTGGAAAGGTCCCAGTAAGCATGATTTTGTTGGCAGTATGTACTACAATTGGCCCGATGCTTGAGTAGTAGTGTTCCATCACAGAGTAATGTAGTCGGTCTGGTCCCGGTGTGGCAGATTTGTCAGATGTCTGAAATGCCTTCCGCAATTCATATGTGTCCATCATAGCGCTTTCTTCAACCGATAACTTAAGGGGCGAAGACTCTAATCTCTGTTTGTGATGTCGGTTGTGGTTGTGAGTAAAGACGTCTGTAGTAATTAGTGGCGATTGCGAGCATCCCTAACATGTGATCTCTAGAAAGACCTTTTCCCGAGTTTTCTAGCTTTATGGATACTGTTGTCTTTGGGCTGAAATAACGTCTTTATCGCAGTGTTCTGTTTTAAGCTTGTCTCTTCCCTCCTCTTGAAGAGTCTTCGCGAATTGAGGTTTTCGTTTACGTATGAAGCCCATAAAGGAATTGTATTATTTACCATCATTGATGATTTTCAGGAGAGCATCATTATAAACTATATGCACACTGACAATCATCAATGTGTGAGTTTACCTCAATTTTTGATGCTTTGAGCTTGGAGAAGGGAGGTGGAAGTCGCGTTAATGGACAATTAGAACGTACTATGGCTATTTGAAGATTGAATGGTTGGTCCGTACAAAAGGAGATGTGATCAAGTGATGGGAAGACAATGTTATTGATGGTTTGTCAATCATGTAAGTCTAGGCATTGCTTCGCTATGTATAATGAAATCGATCAATTCGCCGGCGTGTCATAGATTTGTTAGTGGGGAAGGTGGATATGGAAGAGTGATTACTTGCCAGATTCTCTACCTTGAGTTTCTTGGGCATGTCCCAGATGGCCAACTTTGGTTCCCGCTCTTCCGGAATATCGTGTTTCATTGAGCGATTAAGCTCGCCCCTCCAAGGATAATTCCGAGATTTTAATGTAGATCTTTAACAAACTCGAAGCGGTAACCGGTGTCCCTAAGCATGTCTGCTTGAAGGCGCTAGTTTAATGTATGGTGATACATATTCTGCAGAATCAAGTGTGCCCCTGGTTGTGTCTTGATTTTTATATATATGCTGGTCCGCTCGTGAGTGCGTAGGCATTGTAGCTCGCTTCCTCCCAAAATTTCAATTTTGTTCAAATTAATGAGAGTGCCGGTGGAGTCGTTGAAGCCTGGTTCATTTCATGACTGTTTCTTTTGCACAGGCTTGAATTGCTCTTCTGATACTTGAAATTTCTAGATGAACAGAAAATCATATTTAGCGGCTATGCTTGCCACTTGTTGTGATAGTCTTTTAGTCTTTTGAATATTGAAGGAGGCCATCTTCGAAAATGATCTGGCGCCCAATTTGTGATTTCAATTGAGGTGAGTGATTTTGATCGCTCAAGATGTAACTTTATCACAAATCATGATCATCGGATATTTAGGTTTGAGCCATTTACTGGCTCGCCTCTTCAGGAGAGTTCGTTTACAGCACTGATTCATTGATCTTTGAGCCGTGAGAATGCGCTAAGTCGTCCATTTATTCCCGGGCGTCCGTGGATTGCGTTACGGCGGAGGTGGCGTATTTGGCATATGTAGTTTCGTGGATTTTGGTGGCTTATTAAATTGCGGTTTTGATCTCGTGAATAATCGTAGGCCGTTTGGATGGGGACTTTGAAGGGCCGGGTATGAGAGAAAAAGATACACTTGACGGCACTCCTTATATGAGAGTAACCTGACATCGGATTTTAGGAGGTTTTCGGTAATTTATTCTTAGCTATGATACACTACCTATATATAGTACCTATCTAAGTAGCCGCTATCGATATATGGAGGAATCATACTTCCCGAGGAGGTTACCATCCTCTGGAATTGGTTTGTTAGTCACGTATCACGTCAACAAGTCTTTTTGAGGGGGTCACATCCTATTTGGGAGACTTTGTGAGTTGGTGCTCGTGCCTTCTCACCTGAGCCAATGTTGCGATCTAATATTAGTTTTTTTCTTTATAGTTTTTTGTTAGTGGTGGGGTACGGTACGCTTCCGGTAGCCAGAGTCCGACGTAAGGCTACCCAGCATTATCGTCCCGGGAGGCGGCCTATCCCGTGTCAGGCGACCTATTTTACCTAGAATGCTTTGTCCCCAGGAAATACTCAAACAAGTAAGAGTAATAACCTCTAGTGATCCAGTTAGTTAATAACATACAGAAAATGCAACAGGTGTTATGAAATGACAGAGAGTCCTGGCATCCTGTATGGTAAGACAGGAGCACCAGGACAGCGAGCCAAAGAGTCTTGGCATCCCTCACCCGTGACGGATAGCTTCCTAGAACGGACGCCCCTGAGGATATATAATGGGGCGAGGATCGCGGATCCCGAAGGAAGGAAGTTAAGCCTTTTTAGATATCCTAATCCTACAGATAGACTAAGCCTATTCATTAAGGCTGAACTATCTATAAACCTATCTGATAGTAGTTAAGAGACAAGTCAACCCTGTTTCATAATAACAGGATAATAGTAGACTCCGTGGCCAAGCTGGTTAAGGCGTAAGACTGTTAATCTTGAGAGCGTGAGTTCGATCCTCACCGGGGTCGTCACAATTATTTTTGGTTTTAATTCAAGCACTTCCGAAGTTTTAGACTCCGTGGCCAAGCTGGTTAAGGCGTAAGACTGTTAATCTTGAGAGCGTGAGTTCGATCCTCACCGGGGTCGTCACAATTATTTTTGGTTTTAATTCAAGCACTTCCGAAGTTTTTTTTCCTAGCTTGCCACGTTTTAAATGTGTCGTCCCTAAAGTCTAAGATATGACTAGACCTTTCTGGGGCTCGAACAAGCAGAGAAGAAAGCAGTTAGTAATGAGACCTTCAAATCCTTGAGCCACAAAAAGCAAGAAAAGCAACTCTCGATGTTGCCACAGCGCTTTGTCCGCTTATGTCCCGCGGTCCGCCAGAATAAACGGTGGACACACTTTTGGAAAAGCTTGTATAAAGCAGAATGGTTAGAGCGATACGATCTATCGTCCATTCATCACTTCAACTAAGGATCATATGTCCCCCCACAGGACCCTACGACACGAAACATTGGATTTCCCATGTCATCTTTGCACACATCAAATCCACAACAACGGAGACGCCACAGACGCGTTTCTAATCCGTATCTACAATAACTGTGAAACATTCAAATACTGGTGGCAGGAGCTAAAATTTGCCAAGCCCATGAGTTTGAACGCAATGTGGGCTCTGACCGACAACTCTTTGAAGAACTTAATTAATTTGAATTTGTTCGTCACCACGATCTTTAAGATATACACTCGAAGCCGTGGTGAGCCGGAAGAAGCGAGCTTCTTAAGTCCCCTAGAACCCTCTTAGTTGAAGCGACGACTTCAGTAGATTCATGCACGGAATAGCTAACTAAATATTTAATACATAAAGAGACATGGGCCAAGAGGACTGTGCGGCCGTGAATAACGGAAGGAGGCGAGCCGAGTTTCGACACTTGGTACGTATCTGAGAGCTGTTTAAAAGTTTTTTATGTATATTATTTGTATAGTTTTTCTCCTTTAATCAGATGAATCTAAAAAAAAAAAGACCTGTATAAAAGACCTTTAACAACCTTAGGTCCAAATATAGCCCACCTCATGGCATGGGCAGTTCATTTTGATACCCATCTGTTTCCTTTTGGAATTGTAAGTCATAGGAGAATGTTTCTCAAAAATAAGAGTTGAAACTCAACAATTTACTTTTTTTACCATTTCAGTGAACCTTATGTATATGGATGAGGGTTTACCAAAGATATGTATTAGCATTCATGTGTCGTTCTTATGTATAATCAGCAGCACCCAAGGAAACAAATAATTTCAATTGATGCTCCACTTTGAAAACAATTGTAAAAGCTTGAGCATTGAAAGAATTGTTTATGATTTTTCTAATAACTATAATACGTGTGATATTCATTAATCATCTTGTATTGCCTTAAATTTTTCCTTTCTGCTATATAGATCTAAAGGTAGCAGAACTGGAAATAAATCGCAATAGAATAGGGAATTTAATTGGCTACATGATACGCAGTAATCAAATTTTATATCACCGCTAAGTTCAATGTGTTGCTTTTATAACATTCAATTAGTACTCCATGTGGCGCTGTTCAATAGATGTGTGTGGCTCTTCCCACAAAGGAAACCATCGACAACGTATCTATGCGCAAAGAGGATTCGCGGTATTATCTATTGATTTTTTTAGGAGACTTGGTTGACGCGCATACACGAAGCCACTTCTACTTGCTTAGCAGACACCAATTGTGGGTCAAAACCCTCTTAAATTCAAGATTCTCTTGAAATCCAACGCATGATCTTCTTGATATGTTTTGAAATGATAAATAAATATAGTTTTACGGAACTGTCAAGATAAAGCTTCATGCCGGCGCCCGTATCATCCTCTTACTTGTTCTGCATGGCCTGTGCGCACACCACTTGTCAATTTATTTAACTACGATGTGTATATGTCTATTTTACGCCGTAATACATTCAGATACATTTTTTTAATAGACGAATTTCAAAACTTGTCGGTCTAGTGAAATAAATTCAACTTGTTTCTTTTTATCTCCGAAATCCAATGCTCCAAAAAATCTCCTGCCTTATACCACTGTGCTTCGTATTTACATACATTTTTTTAGCTCTCGTTCAAGGCGAGGCTTTCAATATCACGGAGGTTGAGCGCCAAATTTCATCATTAAAACAGTTGGCAGATCTGGCAAGGAATATTGCAATATTTTCCTCCTCATTGTTCTCTGAAAGTGCGTTTTACGACCAAACAGACAATGTTCTTGGTACCTTAAACTTTATTGAGAATCATTCATTTCAATCCCAACCATATGTGGCCAATGGATATTTTGGGGCACGAATTCCAAATATTGGGCATGGTTTTGCGTACGATATGCCTCTGTGTAAATCTTCCACTCATCCTGAAGCTCTTAAGAACGGATGGCCCTTATTTAGCAAAAGATTTGCAGGAGCTTTTGCGGCAGGATTCTTTGACTCGCAAGAAAATACAACGGGTAAAAACTTTCCATGGCTATACCAGTATGGTTGGGATAGTGTAATATCTGCAATTCCTCAATGGACGTTTTTGAGCATAGCGTCTGGAAAGTATGTCTTGGACCCAATGAACCAGGTTGAGACATGGGGCCACATAACCAATTACGTCCAAAACTTGTCATTGGAAAACGGAGTTGTATCGACACTGTTTACCTGGCTAGAAAAACTTCATTTAGAGTATGAGGTTGTGGCAAACAAGCATGACATAAATTTGGGAACTGTTTCTATGATTGTGCGAAACCCTAGTGATGAGGCGGTTTTCATCACTGTGAACGATACTATCAGGTTTGAAACTTCAAAAAGATGTGATTTTGTCTCCTCCAAAATTGATGAAGAGGGAATTCATATGGTTGTGTCTCCAAAAGGTGTGAAAAATGTGTATGGTGCCGTTCACTCCAGGCTATATCTTGAAGGTGAACAAGCACAGCACACACGAGCCAAAAGTAATTTATTAGACGTCTACCAGGCGATTGATACTGTAATTTTACCTGGAGAAAGTTTGAGGTTCAGAAAGATGGTTGGTGTATATACAACAGATTTAGATCCCGAGATCTATAAGCTGTCAGAAGATGTATCATTGGCCGCAAAGAGAACAGCACTTTTATCTAATGCCGATATATGCCAGCAACTCCACAATGAGGCCTGGCTTCAATCATTAGGAAATTCATCTCTGATAGAATTTCCAGATAGTCCCCTACTTACCATGGCTTCCAAAGCATCTGTATACCATATCAACGCGAATATGCGGGAGGGTGCGATTGGCTTGACTTCTGCATTATCCGTATCTGGATTATCTTCTGATTCGTATGGTGGCCAGGTGTTTTGGGACACTGACTTGTGGATACTGATGGGAATTCTCCCCTTCAACCCTCTAGTCAGCAAAAGTTTGCTTAGTTATCGGACGCAAAACCATAATCAGGCGATTGACAACGTTATGAGCGAATCTAGATCTAAAGAAACTTTCAAAGGTGCAATTTATCCATGGACTAGCGGTAGGTTTGGAAACTGTACTGCAACGGGCCCATGTTTTGATTATGAATACCACGTAAATGCTGCAATTGCACATTCTGCAATTCAGTTGTATTTGAGTGGGCTGGTGGGCGAAGATTACTTGGAGTCTGTAGTGTACCCCATCGTACACGATGCTGCTATTCTTTTCTCCACCTACGTGGAATTTGATGACGATTTATTACAATATGTGACTAAAAATCTCACGGATCCAGACGAGTTTGCAGAATTTATCGACAATGGTGCGTATACAAATGCAGCAATTTCAATGATCATAAGATGGGCCATTATAATAGCAAAACACCTTGAAAAGAGTGTCCCCGGAATTTTTGAGCACATGGTAGATCATATTTATGTTCCATACTCGCCTGATGATGAGAAATTGGTCTTAGAATATAGCGGCATGAACTCCTCCATTGAAGTGAAGCAAGCAGATGTCATAATGATGACATATCCACTCGAAAACGAGCTTATCACTGATGAGCTGGCGAACCACAACCTAATTTACTACGCGAATAAGCAAGTGAGCACTGGCCCGGCGATGACCTTTCTGATCTTTTCAATAGTGAGTTCAAAATTACTTGAGGTAGGGTGTTCCTCCGAGTCATATCTCTTGAAATCCATAGAGCCATTTTTGAGGGGCCCATTTGCACAATTTCTGGAACAAAGTGATGATAATTACGTACTGAATGGAGGTACACATCCGGCTTTCCCCTTCCTTACTGCCCATGGAGGATTTTTGCAGACCATTCTAATGGGAATATTGGGGATGAAATTTTCCTATGAGTTAGATAGAGATCGAATTCTGAGAGTCTTGTCCTTTAAAGCTAGGAGCCTATCACTTTTTCCTCAAGGTGTCACTTTTGGAGAGGTGAAATATATGAACTCATCTTTGAGTATTAGTCTTGTTGACTCTGTGCTCACAGTGAAAAACAATGGGCCCATAGAGGGTACTATATCTCTGGGATCCAATATTAAAGTAATATCGAGCTCGTTCCCGGGATTTCAGGAAACGAAAATACTCGAAGAGTTCGGATCGGTGAGTTTTACTGTTTCATCTAGAGAAAAAGCAGATAGTCGAAGCTTAACTGAGTGTGGCTTGTCGCTGTTCATCAATCTAAGTGCTGGTAGACGGGGTGACGTTGTACATCTGATGCACGATGGAGACAATAGCACTTTTTGGCAAGCAGAATCAAATGACGAAACAGAAGTTTTAATCAACTTCAAAAGAAATGTAAATGTGAGAAGAGGTTTCATCAACTGGGGAGACTTACCTGCTCGAAAGCTCCAGATTTATGCACACAATTCTGAGAATAGACAAGAAAGACCCATAAACATGAAACTTCAGAAACTGAAAGAACAAAACTGTGAACTTTGGAGAAGCGTACCACTGGAAAATTTAGGAAATGATATTCGCGAATTTCAAAAAGTGTTCGAAAAAGATGTAATAATAACAGAGCCTTTTGATCCTCAAGAGTATACAAGAGTTCGGGCTGTTAGATCGCAAAACGTCACTGAATTCGAGTTCCCATTTCCAGTGCGCTGCAGTAACATTTTGATCAAGTTTGGTGATTCTCATGGGAATCATACATTTGGCGCAAAGATATTTGATATCAACTTCTACGAGCTTTAAGCGCAATGTAATATTGCTGAGCGGGGACTTCGCGATTGCGCAACCATGAGGCAGGATCACATGTTGGGTGGTGACAAATGCTTCCTCTAGACCTGTCTTGATCAACAAATGATAATACATGCCATGAATCCACCCCTCAATACGAAATTCCTGAATATCTTACCTCTGAAAGAAAATACGTCCGTGCTGCAGTCCTCGTTACACTCTGCCGCCGAAACCAGCCTACTTTTGGTTTCCGTGTTAGTGTTCTTCGCCTTCTTGATACTTTCATTTGGATGTATCTTTAAATACCGACAACAGCAATTAGATACAATTCGAAGTATTCAGGAAGACAACCAAGTGTATTTAAATCTCAATCTAGATGAGCAAGAACTTTATTTTCAAGCAAAAGAGTATCTCACAGCAAATCCTCATCTAGAGGGCGATTTGATGCTCTCGCAAAACCTATCCATCCAAGAGAAGGGGGTTCGAGCATGGGAATTTGAGCGAGATCGTATGCTCACCAATAGTGACATATTGATTATACAGAAATATGAAATCAATTTTTTCAAAAGATTGGAGTGTTCTGTTCAAACCAACTTGCCGATTCCGAAGGCGAACGAAGTCTATTACTTTGAAAGCAAGATTTTTTCTCTTCCCAATCCCGAAGAAACCATAATCTCTATTGGTATCAGTGTGAAGCCTTACCCCTGGTTCAGGCTTCCTGGGAGGCATGCACATTCTATTTCCTACGATAGTGATGGCCATACCCGCCACAATGAACCATTTCCAATATTAAACGAAGCACCGTTTCCGAAACTCATAGAGGGCGATGTTGTGGGGATTGGTTATAAGGTACGGTCTGGAACTGTTTTCTTCACCAGAAACGGAAAGAAGCTAAGCGAGCTGCGGATTACTGGTTGTTCCAAAAAATTTAAACCACAAGCGAACGGACTAATTTTCCCAATAATTGGAGCCAATAACCTTTGTTCAATTCATGTTAATGTTGGTCAGCTTGGATTTGTATTTATAGAAGGAAATGTTAAAAAGTGGGGATTTGCGCCATTACAAGGAAACGGACCAGCACCTCCAGCCTACAACCCATTTAATAATGATATTTTGCTTGAGCGGTCAGATGTGGATGAGCTAAATGGTTTGACAGACAGAGATTATGATTTTCCTCCCGAGTTCTTGGATATTAATATTCTTAGTGGTGAAAACAATGAGAACGGTCTAGATACACTGAGGGATGACCTTATTACCATGCATAGTCTTCTACCGGATCTGCCACCTGGTTATGCTCAATCATCGCCAGATGCCGAAGATTTTTGTACAGAGGGGAATTCCAAAGATATAGACGACGCGCAAATAAATGTGCCATTAGAAAACTCACCCTTGCCCAATCTTGGCCATGAGCTGGAAGAAAGTGATATGTTACAAAAAAATTCAGCATCTCACGCAAAAACTGATAGCAAGTAATTCAGTATTTTGGAGAGGATCTGAGGCGAAGTTTTATTATAAGAATAAACATTTGAGGATATAAAAAACACAAGTATCCAATTATATTATATTCAGGTTTCCGATCAATTGGTTCGGCTGATCGTGACGAACTACAGGCGCAAATTATTGGACCTCAGCATCGGAAAGCGTTTCCAAACCTGCTCTTTTGCAATACTCTTTTCGTTTGGGAAGCGAGCTCCTTTTGTTTAAAAAATCACAAGAGAGACAGGGCACTTTACCAAAGAATCTCTTTGCCTACAAACAGTAAATGTTTCTTTTTCGCTAATATTTCGTCAGATGAATCTAATAAGAAAGGAAAAAGGAGCATTTTTAATCATTCAAAAATTTGAATTCAAGGCATTTTCTCGATTGGACGTGGGATCAAATTAGCTTACAAGACTCTCATTGCAACGAGACAAAGTTAGCAGGAAAGACGCCAACTTCTCTAGAAACATAATGCTTCCCGGACCACCAATCTTCATCTACAAATTCAATGTCAACAATAAGATCACCTTCGCGAAAGCCAATTTCATTGTCCTCCTCCTTTTCATAGTCATACTCGGCTACCGCAGATCTTCCATTAGGTTTGCTGATTTGCTCGGGGACAATATTTGGTGGAGCAACAGGGACAATATCATTATCGTCCGAAGAGTCAATAAGCGCCACATAAGAGGCTGGAAAGACACCGCTTTCACCTGTTCTTGAATTTTTTCCTGACCACCATTCTTCATCTACAAATTCAATTTCAATAATGGCATCACCTTCTTGGAAAGATACTTCATTATCCTCATCCTTATCGTAGTCGTATTGGGCCAAAGCACCGATGACCCGAGTTTCAACCAGCTTGGAATGGTTTGCTTCAGAGTGACTTTGAGTTATGCCTGGAGTCTCGTTTTGACTTTGTTCGTCCACATAATTATCGTGCAGAACAACTTTTTCATCAGTATTTTCATTGCAATTTTTGCCCAAATTTGGGTCTTCTTTGACTTCTTCATGAGTGTTCTGAAGAAAAATAGATTTCTCTGCGAAATGAGAAGGCTCATCTGGGACACGCTTGAAGATTCCTGGTATCTCTTTGAAAAATATCAGCGCTTCTTGAGCCCCCTCTCCATTTTTCTCATTTAATGAGATATTTGACAACTCATTTTCGGGATCAGAGTCATCCATTTTGGGTTTAACAGAGTACTTACCCTTTTTCTGCGCCCACGCTTGAGCAGGTGAAAGGCCATTTTCATAGGCATGGTTTTGAAACAAACCTTCAGACAGAAATAGTTTACTTGGCTGAACAGGGGCAATAGGTCTGGACCCAAAAAATGGTTTGACAGGCAGAGTAGAACTAGCACGAGGGGTCAGGTAACGCGCTGAAACATAGTTGCTAATCTTTGGCTTCGGTAACGAGGTTAACCTCTCATCTTTATTAAATTGCTCTGGTTTGGTATCGTTTTGCAACAGATTGATACCTTCATGATTGTCACTGTCAGTATCTTTCTCATCATTTTTGTCGGCTTTCTGATATGATATAGTATCCGACTTTTGACTTCTTAATTCTTTAATATTGACCTTAGTTGGGACATAAGCAGATGGAAGATTTTCCAACGGACGTGTATCAAAATCTCTCTCTTCAATTTCATCCTCTTCACCCCAACCATCGTCTGCAGAGGAACTCACTGAAGCAGGTGACACCTTGGAGAAATTCTTGGACTGAGAATTTGAGCTGAAGCTGTACCCTTTCGGGACAGAATTTTCTTTGGAAACCATATTTACAGGCAATGGGTTTGACTGGATGGGCTTCGTCACAGTATTATCTTTCTGGCCACCAGCACGATACGTGTATCTTGCACCGGCCGCCGCACCAACCTTGGAGATTATTTCATCAACATCCAAGTCATCAGGATCTCTTGCAGTAATTTGAATGTGATATCCCGCAAATATTCTCGCAACCTCGACATAAGTTGATCCAAAAGACAAACGTAACTTCATCGGGGCATTATCAGGACACCATCCCAAGAGGACATTTTTCGAAATGCCAGAGCCCGGCACAGAAACACGTGCAAAACCAAACTGAACGATTCCATCATTAAACTCTTCGACAAATTCATGCAAATCACCTGTGCCTGATGCAGTTGCATCAAGAACGTTATTCTTGTTCACGGTAAATACGGCGAATGAAGTTTGCACATCGCCACGAACAACCTTTGTATAAACATCAAGTATTTCCTTAGCGTTCTTTGAAATGTCTACTTTTTCCATTTTTATTCGATAAAGATTTTAATGTTATTTTGTTAATAATATAGTGTTTGTCTGATCTAGTGTGCGTTGGTGAACAAGCGGGGGCTGAGCAAGCATGAGTCCGTGCACACCATTTAACGTCTGCACATAAAAGTAAGATTTTGTACGCAAATATACCTTAGTTGACTGAACGCTTTACGGAAATTGTCGAAACGAGAAAGCGTGATTTTCCCATGCTAAACCAGGCGAATTAATTCGCTGTTACGTTCACTTCTTACTAGAAAAAAAGATATATAATTTTATTTTCATATGCTTTTAAAAAAGTTTTAGGCGGTTCGTGCGAAAATGCGACTACCCCCACTCAGAGTTTCCAGTGATGTAAATTCTTACTGAACCCAGGACCAGAAACAGGCAAAAGAGACGATGGTGAATCATGTTGGAATACTGCTCTGAATTCATCATAAATCAGTCTGGTGGTTTATTTTGCACTGGTTTACTTCATTAATGCGTAAGTCAAACACCACATCATGATGTAGCCAGCAAAGTTTGTACTGAAATTGTCGGCGAATATCTCTCTAACTGGGGAAATGAAAAATCGATCGGGGGAGCCTTCACAGCATAGAACAAGAAATGAAAAGTCGGAAGCAATGATTCCGACGAGGTAGAAAGCAATACCGTAGTATGACTCCAACCCCAAGGTGCCCGCAGCAATGCCCAAGGAAAGCGACATCACATCTTGTAACTTTTGAATCTTGTGTCTATTAGACACTAAATTGGTACCATAGTAGGCCCTTTCGATGTCTTTTTTGGTCGTAATCATAGACATGAGCATAAACTTGGATGTCGCGCAGTATGCCACTGAAATTTCGATCAAATGAGGCGAATTTCGTGATATAATATGCACACCAACGCCTTCTATGTACTCTAAGTGAGGGCAAAAGGATTGAAAAACAACCCGTAATATATCATTTCCTTTTGGGTTTGTTCGTGTGAACGAAGAACCAGTACCTGAAGTTCTCATAAATTATGAAAAAGACCTTTATCACAGAATTGAGAAGATCATTGATAGATTTTCCAGAAAACTGTAATTATCAGTTTAATGAAAGTCACCAGAAAGATCTACGAAAATGCTTGTTCCAAGCGATTTCTTGCGACGGCCTATACCTCGATTGGTTTTTCCCTCAAATTTTTGATGCACTGAAAACTGCAGAAACTATTTTTGAGACTTTAGACAATGATGCCCAGTGGTTATTTCTGAAATATGATGATATAGTTTCTAAAGGTCTGTACGGCCAAGATGATTATTTCCATCTCGCGTATCACGAGAATCTGCCGTGTGCTCGAATATTTCGCCGTGGGGAACCGATATACAAATGCTTAACTTGTGGCTTTGACGAGACTTGTGCTTTATGTTCTCACTGTTTCCAAGGTGAAGAACACGCAGGGCACACAGTTCACGTTAGCATATGTCAGCGTGAAAATGGTGGGGTATGCGATTGTGGGGATCCTGAGGCATGGATAGGTCACTTCACTTGCAAATTTGCTACGGGTAGTCTGACCCATACCAGCTTTGAATCACGAGATGTTCCGGCTGATTTTGAGGAGGCGTTCAAGACCACAATTTGCGTCTTGCTCGATTATGTCATTGATGTGATGTCTCAAAGTGATCTCCAATTATACACGCCACAAGATCTTGCTTTGGACCCAGCAAAGTACTCAGATATGTGTACACTTGATCCACAAAAATATGGATATGAGGATCCTGGTCACTCTAAGCATGGTCTTCCAAGTGGACTATATGCTCTCATCGTATACAATGATCAAGTTCGTCATTTTCGTGATGCGGTTCAAAGAATTCAATTAGCAAGCAAAAAAGTATCAGAGTTTGCTGTCATGGTAGCTGAGCAGGTTCAAACACATGGCCGTGCCACAGTTTTGAGATCAAGAGACTTTAACTTACTATCTGAGAGACAGAAAGTATTAAGTGCAACTGGTCTTGCGTCATGCATCCGCAATGCTAGGGATGAATTTCATGAGAATATGTGCCACGAAATAATTGTCTGGTTAAGGAATTTGACGGACCGCCAAGTTTTTAAAACTAATGAGAATTTGAAGAATATTCTTTGCCATTCATTCTGTTCCCGATGGCAACCTGGTCTTTCAAGATCAGTATCTCACGGTAAAAATCAATATGTGAAAGGCAAATTAAGCCCGGATATTCAGATTCCGAACGTCGCTTGTATCACTCCACATAATTCTTCAAAATCACATTGGAATTTTGTTTCTTCTTTGTGGGATGCAGATCCTGACTTATGCAGACAGTGTGGTTACAATCAAACAGTTTCAGAATACTCTTCGCGAGGCATCATAGGTTCAAGATTTCAGTATTTGGTCTACTTTGATATCAGATTCTGGAAGTCAATCAGAACGGTTCTTCACGATTTCTACTTGACGTCACTCATCACAAACTTGAAGTTCAAAAAATTATTCGCGTTTCAATACGTGGATATATATCCTGCGGTAGCTGATCTGTTCCTTAATGTCGATGGGGAACCAGAACTCAACATCTTGTCCAAACTTTCTTCGCAGCTATTTACTTGTCCTTCTCATTCCACATCTATAATTTCACATGGCGATGTCTCAAGGATATTTCTGACCATCTTCAACTTTTTGAGAAGTGGTCAAGTTCAAGCAGAAGCAATTGATACGGAAAACAAGAAAATTATATCTATGACAAGTCTTAAGAACAGGAGATGGGGTCAGATATTCTTCGATATCAGCTATATTTTGAGTCGAGGGAAAGATAGAGAACTCATTTTAAGTGATAACAGTATTCCCATGGTCTGTGATATTTTGTCACTATTTCAAGGAAAACCTGTTTTGAACAGAGAAACAGAGCACCATATCGAATACGAAAGCACCGAGTTCACAGCTTTTTTCCATGCAATTCTGGTAGTTTATCAATTTGCGGAATACATATCACAATCTGTTACAAACTTAGAAACAGAACAAAGAATAAGAATCTCTCTGAGTGCAATCAAATATGTGGTGTGTTATCTCTTAAATCTCGAGTGTGATAAAAATGGCACCATTATCATGGAAAACAATGAAGTGGACTACGGCAACAACAGGTATATGCAATCTGAAAGTACTGGAAAAGTTGAGAACTCAAAAGTAAGCTTTCTCCATCCGCTCCATTCATTTTTGTCGTGGTTAATCGAGTTCGCAAATTTCAGCTCACGTGATCAACTATACTCCATTTTCGAATCTGCAATCGCTAAGTTTAATTTGGAGAAACCAAAATTTGGAAACATTTTAGGGTGTATAAATATGATATTTCATTACCCAATTCAGACTGTCGTCCTCTCATCTCAAATTAAGTCTGGGTTTTGGGTAAGAAACGGGTTTAGCGTTCGAAGTCAGCTCCAACTTTACAAAAATTCTAGCTTACGGGATCAAGGCTATTTACGAGATTTATTTCTTGTACAAGTCTTCACAGTTTGTTCTGAACCAGACACTATTATGGACGTGTTCTTAAAGAAATGGTTATTCTATGAATGGACAACAAAGTCTACCGACTCTAGTGAAAGTTGCATTTATGAACTGAGCATACTCCAGTACATAATCGAAGAGTGCCTTAGCTTTTTCATCCACATTTTGACAGAGGATGTATTTTTAAAAGGTCTATCAACCGAGACCACAACTCATCTACAGATAAGGAGTGAAATAATTCACAATCTTTGTTTCGGTCCACTAAGTTACTCCAAATTGTGTTCGCTAATACCGGAACACATATATTCAGAAAAAAAATTTGATTCTGTGCTTGAGGAACTAACGACATTCAAGAAACCACTCACTGTTAAAGATACAGGCATTTATGTTCTCAACGAAAAACATTTTGAAGAAGTTGATCCATACTACTTCAATTACACAATCAATAAGAAAGACGATGCGATGAAATTATTGAAGGAAAGGATTAAACAGGCCAAAAATTTCCAAATTTGTGATATTACAATCGATCCCAAATACAAAGATGTGGAATCATTCAGGATTTACAGACACCTTGCAAATTTCACCACGTCGAGTTTGTTCACTGAGTTTTTGATAAGGATTATCAAACACATCCATCTGAGAGGTGTCAGCAATTTAGACGGACTTCTAGATACAGTGCTTCATCTCATACACATTTGCTCATTGGAGAATTTAATTGATATTCAGCGATGGGGATCATTTCTCGATAATGTTTTGAGAGAATCTCCGATTTTTCAAACCTCATTATGCTCATCTTTGTACGATTTACTAACAAAGGATGAATACGAATCACATCACGTGAAGATAAGAGCAATTTTTAGGACTCTCAAGAATAAGCATGAAAATTTGATTGAGATTTTGCAGTTAAACATACCTAATTTTCACGAAGACCAATTTGAAGTAGTTGTGATTTTACCCTTTGGTGACAGCAATGATGAAAACAAAAAACGAATAGCAAAGGCCCGGCAAGCAAAACTCATTGCAAAACTAAAAAAACAACAGTCCCTGTTTTCCAAAATTAACAATGTCGACAACGACTGCATTGATATGGATGTGACAGAGGAGGAAGAAGAAGAAGGATGGAAATTCCCTGAACCGCACTGCATTCTCTGTCAGGACACGGCAGAGGACGCAGGGCCGTTTGGAATCATTTCATATGTGTCAAAATCAGCAGAGTTCAGGCAAGTTCCCTTCAATGATCAATTCTGGTTTCTCAGAGCTTTTTCAGACCTGACAAATTTGAATGTTAGCGAAGGCTGCGGTAATATTGGAGAGCATCATAGCGAGAATTGGACTCGTTATATGGCGCTGATAAAACGCGACCATGTCATTGGGCCCGGCTTTGCTGATCAGGAACTTGTCCACAACAAGTTGGTTTCGCTGACATGTGGACATGGGATGCATTTTCACTGTTACATGCAATACCTGACTAGTAACCAATCTCGCCTGAACCAGATCACGAGAAACACTCCGGAAAGTGCTGAGCATAGGGAGTTTTTGTGTCCATTATGCAAGGCTATAAACAACATGTTTATTCCGATTCTATGGTTGGCAAACAACCGATCTTTATCCAAATTCTTGTCACCCATTGCCAAACAAGAAAACCCCTTTAGTGCTGTAATGAGACAAAATTTTCATGAGGAGTACTGGCTTCTGGAATTTTACCACAACGTCACTCAGGACGTGAATTCGTTCTCTATATTGACCAATCTGGCCAAAGAAATGATTGGGATGACACCATCAGATCTGGCACTTGAAAACCAACATCAATTCAGAATTCTTCTAACGAATATGTTTCAGATTTTGTCACTGTTAACATTTCCACATACATTCAAGGCGGACTGTCCAAGAATTTTGATTAACAGCATAAAATCTACCGAGATCTCACTAAGAGGCGCAACTCCCCAGTCTGATTTGGTGATATATCAACTCACCAACAATAATTTGATCAACTTGCGGGCACTTAACGAATTTCGTCTAACAAGTTTACTCATGAAATTTTCAAATTGTGTTCCGTCTCAAACTGGGCAAGTCAATCCGCATATCAAGTATTTATCAAACCTACAAACACTCACTCCCGAGTTTTTTGACAGTGATGTTATCTATTCAGATTTTTTTGAAATCTTGGTGTCAATATTCCCAGCACCTTCGGCTTCTTTGGATTTCAACTCTGTGCTTGTTTCCTGCTTCATGGGTTCAATTTTGCAAAATCTTAACATTATCATCACCGAATTGGTCATACATAAATTTTATGCTACCGACTCCTACACCATCTTAGACGTACCATATTCAGAATTCCTCACTGATGCGAATGCACAGGTTGCTGTCGAGGTTTACAGAGCTTTCAGAGTATCTATATTCAAGGATAAAAGTGAAGAGGCCATAACGAACCATCCTAAGTTCGGATTTGTCTTTTTTTCCATGTTATTGAAATCGATAACACCTTTTTTGAGGCGATCAGCCATTTATGCTTATATTTGCTGTGCTAATTTAGATACTGATACTGATTTATCCATTGGGGCTATTGAAAGTGATCTGATTTGCTCGTTTTTGAAGATCCCAAAAATGAGTGAAATGATGCGAAGAATGTTGATGGTGGATGAAAAGCCTACATGGGAAGCAGAGAGACTTTTGTCTTTTAAGAATTATATGCGCAGTGTGCATCGCAGAGAGGAAATCTTATCACCGAAGACAATGGAATACCCAGGTTTGATAAGACTTGTGGATTTGCCTGATAGGCTAGATGAGTTTTTCACAGAGTATTACTATCTGGAAAAATTTCATAATCCTCACTTGAATATTGAGAATCCAGCTGTTTGCATGTTTTGTGCTGAGGTATTGGATGCTCAAAAGCGATCTATCGGCTCAGCCTATGGGCAGTGCAGCAGTCATTTCACAAGAGAGTGCATTGGCAGTATAGGCATATTTTTGCTTCCCAAAGACAGATGTTTGCTTCTTTTGCACAAAAACGGGGGTACTTTCTATGATGCGCCTTATTTGGACAATCACGGTGAACTTCCAGCTGAGACAAAAAAAGGTAGGATAGCACATTTACTGAGACTGAGTTATAGTGATTTCATCAGAAACTCATGGTTGCAACACAATGTGCCTAATTTAATTGTCAGAAAACTCGACAGTGTTATTGATGTTGGTGGGTGGAATACGTTATAAAATTAAATCAAACTAGTTCACTCCCAGAATTCAAAATCGTCAAAGCTTTCTTCTTCAAGGGTTTCCGCTTGTAGGTCCTCCAAAGGTCTCAATGTCTCTCCATACATAGTTCTAGTCGCAAAACCAAACAATTCCTGATTTATCCAGAGTTTATTAAGGTTTGAATAACGCAAGCGATTGAGCGTGGCTCTTTCTTTCAGACTTGGTGCTTTAACCTCTCCGTGAGCAGTCATGTAGGGCCCTGGGATTTTTATTTCGAAAGGTTCATGTCCCAATTTCATGACTGTGGTGATCGAGTTTTCCTCGGGGCAGAACAATAAGCATAACGGGGAACACTCTTTATGATGACTGGATTTAAGCCATGACAAGACTTTTTTCCCACACAGCAAGCAAATCATATCCGACGGCAAAATGTGTCGAGGATCAGTGATTGTGGTGTTGAAGTCGTTTGGTAAATTGATGAGTCGGGGAACATTCGGGTACTCAAGAGTTCTCAACGAATTCCTTGAGGAGCCCACCCATTTGTTAATATGAGTCTGCAATAATCTGGACTCGAAGTCTAAATTATTGTCGAGCCGTGATATACTCAAAATATCAACAAGTTTGGGAAGTTTCAACAACAAGCAAAATGGGCTTGAAGAGTATCTGTAATTGTGCGGTTCACAAAAGTCATTTAATGCTCTGAGTCTAACATTCGATAAGCAATTAGACTCAACAGATTGATCGGACAGAAGAATGTCCGCCAATATGGCGCATTGCCTTAAAAATGGTAGAGCGCATCTTTCCAATGCGAGAAAAAAATTTTCGAAATAGGAAGAGCTTTTTGAGGCGAAGTCAATATGGAGACATTCGAGAAAGCTTTCACAATATGAGACTGCAGAGTCAATTGATTCCGTAGGTAACGCACAACCCGATGTGAGCCGAGCACTCAGCAACAAAGAATCAAAATCAGCACAAAGCGTGATGGAGTTTTGTGCAATCAACTTTGCGAATCCGTAGCGAATAATAGTTTGCAAAGATTCGTTCGTTGAAAAAAGTAATGCCACAACTTCCTTGAAGATACCATTGTCATGATCTTTTGCAGCGGTGTCACCTGATTTATCACGTTTATATATCCTTCTTATGAATGACTTTTGTGTTTCGAATAAAATAATACGTGATTGAATCAAAGACCGTATTAAACTCCTCAATGAAGCTGAAGTCTCTTTCATGAACAATGTCTGCACACCATCCTCATCAATCCTCATCGAGATTTCATTAGCCTTAATAGTGTTCGCAATGAGAGTTTCAATTCTTTCTAGTGCATCAATATTTTTATCCTCGAATGTTTCTGGGGTTTTATGCCCTGAAATTTTGAAGGCTGAACAAAGGACTGCAGTAAATTCACCACGAAAGCCGCCATCGTTTTCAAAATAACCACTCAGAACAACTGAATGCAAAAGAATTCTATTTCGGTGTTCATTGAAGCCTGGAACAAGTGTTGAAGAACCCGAAACAAGAGGTTGTCCGGTTAAGATGGAAGGATCTAAAAATTCCGAAGAATAAAGGTAACTGGGAATAACACCATCGTATAAATTATGACACAACGGGCAAGGAATAAGAAACGTACCCAGTAGGCGAGTCCTATTTTGGCAGTCAATATGAATGCCGTGGCCACACGAAGAACTTACATCTGAAGTGCTTTTGAGATTGCTCGGAAATCCTTTCGAGTAAATGCCAGTTGCTTCCAATGATAAAGGATTCGAATAGTCAGAAAACGCGAGGTCGACGAGCTCTGGGTTTTGCGGTGAGAGCCCCCAAAATATTGAAGCTGCGCTTGTCACACTTGGTATCCCGAAGGGCTTTTCGATACTTTCAGCTTCCCCACAATATACACAATGCCTAAGTAATGGAGCCCGGGCATCCATATGTACATGTGTTTCCTCATCTTTGACCATATCATTTCCTTTCAAAAACTTTTCTCTTTGCTTGGCAAATTTTTTCATGATTTTGGCTTTGCGATTTTGCGCAAGCTTCGTGGATTTCTGTCTCTTGGTATCGGATGAGTTTTCTTCCCGGAATCTGTATGAATCAAGATGTGCTTCCCCAAAACAGTCAACTAATGATTCCATTACGTTTCCATTCCTGCAAACAAACTGTTTGAGTAAAAAGTCAGCTTTTTGAGTTACTGGCTTAGACATTGTTGACTCAGCAATTGTTAGTAAGAGGTTGCAAATAGGAATAACCACAAAATTTTTCTCGAGATGAATAGCACCAAAAATTTGTTCACAATCTAAAATTATTGCATGAAGCAAATGGAGGAGATGAGGTAAATACTCTTCATCGCCGGTACTTATTGCGAGCTGGAGAAACTTGTACATTAATTTGGCAAATGTCGTAGTCCTGAAAATTGCACCAATTTTAGTATTGACAAAGTTGCTAGCGCTGGAGGAAATTTGAGGTACGAGAATGATCTGTTTGCTCGCACTCTTGTTGTGTTTTGAAGCATTAGCAAACAATGCTTCGAAGATAGACTGTGAATTTTCTCCATCAACTTGTCCCATCGGATCCAATGTTTGGTAGAGTGAAGCTTTTAATCGATAAAGTCCAACGTCGTACAAACCCACAGGTGGCTGATAATCAGCGCATTGTCTCAAAATGCGGTCAAAATTTTCACATTTGGAGACATAAAGCGGTAAAAGCTTTTTCAATTTAGAATATGATTGAGGCTCATCGCAAAGCGCATAACAAATTGACTTCGATATGGAATCATCCTTTGGTACATCTGTCACCTGCCTGTCTAGGTTCAGACGATCAACAAGTAACTTGTACAAAAACAGAATAAACTTCTCACAGATAAAGCTAAATTTCTGCTCATATACCGTTTTGTCAAACTCGACCTCTCCAAGAAACCACTCGGCTAATTCCCATCTATGAATGAAATGCATCATTGTGTCTTCGGGTTGGTCCACTATCGCTGCAATTTGATTGAGATGCACATCGCGGGAGTAATTCACATCTGCCAGAGAATCCAATAAATAGCAAACCTGTCTTGTCACACTTATTCCGTTTCTTATCCAGAGTCCAATTTTTACTTGACTAACAAGGACAATATTTCTGAGTGAGAAATCGGAAATTGAGTTGAAATCATTTTTGGGGTCACACAAAAATTCCCGAACAGCATCGACACCAATTTCTTGCAACACAAAGGAAAAAAATGAGTTGATGGGATTGAAGGGTGATACAGGATCCCTACTGACTCTAAATGAAGAATTATCTGAAAGAGACATTCGGGATTCCAAATATCTGAATATTGGTACAATAGCTTCCATAGCCGAGACTGAGTTCAATTCAACCACTCTTGTCGCATGATATACTATGCTCGACACAGGGACAGCTTTCAGGATAAAAGAGTAGAATTCAGTGATTGACTCTCTCTCCACGTGATCACCATACTTCCGCTCTACAGGGGAAAGCCCTTGAAACCCCCTGAGAAAACTCAAAAATAAGGGTAATGTTTCACTAGCCAAAGAATAATTCAATTGGTTGACTTCATCATTTTTCGTGACAACTCGAGTGACGTTTTCAATGCAAGTTTTTATGGTGTTGTGAATAGCTGACTTTTCCCTCTTGCTTTTTATATCGAAGACAATATCAACTAGGTTCGGAAATCCATCCGTGTTGTTCAGTGACGACTCATCCTCAATCAATTGGCACAAAGGATATAGAAGCTTCAGAAGATTCCCAGATTCAAAAATCCATTTATTTGTTCGAGGGCAGGTAAAGAGCTGAACAGAAATATCTCTAGCAGAAGCAAGTTCCTCTTCCCGATCCGAGAAAGCCAAGATTGACATTAACATTGGATATGCGTTAATGTATTGATCGCAAAAAGACCCTTTGATGGATGGATCAATGAAAAGCACAGGAATTATGGAGTTTGTAAATCTCTTTCGTAATACAGATACAAAACGGACTTCAAATGCTAGAAGATACAAAATTCTCGATTTGACTAGCCCAGAGTCATCGTTTGGGGTCATGATTTTTTTTACCGAGTCTGATAGGCTTTCAAACTTCACTTTAGGATCAACGCTCACATTTTGTAAGTTTATAAAGTCACCCTCAAGAAGGATTCCGTTGATCGAACAGGCCTTTTGGAAATTAGGGGAAACACTCTTTAAGAATTCGAATGTCATTGGCTTTGAGAGCTCGAACCCGGGTTCTAAAAGAACCTGGGCTAAAATCTTCTTTGAAGTTTCTCTGAAGGAAGAATTTCCCTCGAATGTAGTGATATCCTCAAGCCAATTAAAAATCTGAAAGATGATAGACTCTCTTATAAAGTCTCTAGCGGTCGAAATGGTCGCAACTAGACCGTCAGCTTGAGCCAATTTTTGACTTTCAAGGAGATCAGTGTAATCTTTTGATTCCTTTAAAACAGCTCTTCCTTTTTGATTGATTTCATTAGCCGTATATTTCGCTTTTCGATCATCCATACCAGTTGCTGCTCTGATTCCTGTCTCTGCCTCAGGATAATCATGATTTTCGTCGTTCCACAAAATCAAATACCACTTATCTTCTGAGTTCACGTCTTCCACTCCGTAGATGTCTTTGGGGAGTGAACCGGCATTAGATATATCTTTCGTAGAAATTTCCAATGCACTCTGCCCATTTATGTTCTGATGAATGAAAGGCAAAGTATTGATAGAATAATTGGTGACATCTAATGCGTAGTTAAGCGCGGTTTCAATTGTTGCCCACAATGCTGATTCGAATTGTGGCGGAATCTGAGGAGCCTGGTCAGACGACAGACATGCACAGTCGAGTGTTCTCACAAAAGCAGTGTCATCTCCACAGTCGCACATCCCTCCATTGGCTTGGGACAAGTACACAGAAACATTGTGTCCCTCATGGAATTCTTTTTTGAAGCAGAACGAGCACATTACACACGTATCATCATACCCGCAATCAGCGCATCTGTAAACTTTTTCATTGGATTGTAGAGTTCGACCACAAACTTGATTTGAAGGATGAGTGTAATCTTCTGATACTATATATTCATAAAACGGCTTTTGATCGTTGTCGCTTAGGTGCCAAGGGTCAAGATTGAACTGAAAGTCGATGGCCCTGAAGAGCAGACCCAAATGCTTTCCTTCCTCTGTAGCTGCATAATAAAGTGCTTCAAAAACATTTCGTTTGAGTATCCTGTCGTCTCTATAGCCGTTAAGAATTGGGAGTTCTACTAGAAATTTCTTAAGTTCTTGCATTTGAGTGAAAAAGGTTATGGACCTGATACCAAGAAGCCACTAGGGCCTGAATACACCGAGCAAATTTGCTTCACGTGATAATGTGCGGTTCAATGAAGAGGCTCGTTTATGCGAACTCCAATTGCCTCCAATAATAGGCATATAATCTTTCTGATTTTTGAACACACATGTTACACATACCTCATGACTAAGTCTTATATATAGATTGGAATTTTCAATGCTAGTTATCTATTTAACGAGCGGAAATGGCTTTCAAGGCTTGAGCCTGCACGCGGGTAGTAAAACATTTTGAAAAAAACTGCCTACGCTCGTTCAAATTTGAGTATAATGAACTGTTAGCCACGAATTAGGCAAAAGAGAGCAAGATTGTACTGTGGAAGTGTACATTAGAGGATCTTTGGATATGTTGAGCCGTACACCATTTAGTGAGTCATGTGGATGTATGTGAAGATGTACGGGTGAGATATCAAAAGTTTAGGCTGAGAAGATTCCGGAAAAAAATGGATATAAATTTCCAACTCAGGCGTGGCTCATCATAATACAACTTGGCGCAAAATGAACGCTGACGAAAAGTTTGACCTCATAACAAAAGGTCTTCAAGAAGTTTTGAATCCACAAATTTTGAAAGATGTGTTACTGAAAAATGACAGACCAGTCAGAATATACTGGGGAACTGCTCCCACAGGTAAACCACACTGTGGATATTTTGTCCCTATGATCAAATTGGCGCACTTTTTGAAAGCTGGCTGTGAAGTGAAGGTGTTGATTGCAGACTTGCATGCTTATTTGGACAGTATGAAAGCACCTTTGGAAGTTGTCCAATACCGCGCCAAGTACTATGAACACGTTGTGAAGACGATTTTGAAGTCGATCAATGTTCCAGTCGAAAAATTGAAATTCATTGTTGGCTCTGAATATCAGCTCACCCCTGAATATACAATGGATCTTTTCAAGTTATCCAGCAAGGTTTCTCAGAATGATGCCAAAAGAGCAGGGGCGGATGTTGTCAAACAGAATGACAATCCTTTGCTTTCTGGTTTGATTTACCCTTTGATGCAGGCTCTCGATGAACAGTACTTGGACGTCGATGTGCAATTCGGCGGTGTTGACCAAAGGAAAATTTTTGTTCTCGCCGAAGAGAACTTGCCTGGCATTGGCTACAGTAAGAGAGCACACTTAATGAACCCTATGGTACCAGGCTTGGGCCAAGGCGCAAAAATGAGCGCATCGGACCCAAATTCTAAGATTGGAATAACTGATGCTCCGAACGTTGTGAAGAAGAAGATAGCGTCAGCTTTTTGCGCTCCTGGAAACATTGAAGATAACGGACTTCTTTCATTTCTCAAAAATATTGTTCAGCCTATCCAGGAATTAAAATCTGGGAAAAAGGATGATTTCAACTTTTTTATTGACAGACCTGAGAAATACGGAGGTCCTATCGAGTATTCATCCTTCGAGCAATTGAAAGCTGACTTTGCCGCTGATAACTTATCACCCGTTGACTTAAAATCTGGTGTGACTGGCAAAATCAACGAGCTTTTAGCTCCTATAATTGAAGCATTCGAGAATGACAAAGACTTCCAGGATGCTGATAAACAAGGTTATACCGATGAGGCTCCCAAAGAAAAGAAGTCCAAGAAGGTTAAGAATAAGGGCACATTTTATCCAGGAAACAAGGCTGCGCCTTCTAATGTCGAAGAGGCTACCTAAAAGCTAGAAGCTACCAGTTTGTAACACTCTATATCTAATTGCATGAGTACACATGGATCATCAGGTTAGAGACTGTGAGTCCATGTATGTGCGGCCAATACTTTTTTGAAAAGACGTCGCGACTCTTACATGCAATCCTTTTTCATAAAAATGTATCCAATCAAAAAGTTGTTTTATACAACACTTGCTCACCAATCCAAGACTCTCTTCTTCTTGAATTGTTGAATCACCAAAATGGTATGTAACTGAGTCATCTTTTCTCTTCTTACCGAGATGTATCTCGGTTAATAGTGATTCTGAATCTGAAAGTTCCAAGGATTTTCTGTGCCTTTGGAGAATTGTCTGTTTTGTTTGGCGAGATTTGACTATCTCTTAAAAAGGTCTTGATGACTTATGAGCTTATCTCGAAGATCATGTTCGAAGTCTGTGCTCATGCTTTTCTTGTTTTTCCCTTTTACTCGGGGTCTTGACTGAATTTTTTCGAAAATCAGATAAGATATCTGGGATGAACGGAATCTGCCGTTATTCACCTCGGAACAATCCACAGGATGTTTCATTCATCTACTAACAGAAGAAGTTGTCCGCATTGATCAAAAGAAATTCAGTTTATGTCAGCACTATTTTTGCTGGTGCTTTTACCTTCCAAGCTTTTCTTGATGTTGGTGTCACCAAATGGTATGAAAATCACAACAGAGGTAAGTTATGGAAGGATGTAAAGGGAAAATTCCTTGAAGAGGGTGACGATGACGATGTGTGAAGTCAGTACTTAGGTATTATTATTCCATATGTTTTAGTGGCATAAACTTAATTTGAAAATTTTCAAAGGCACTCATCATCTTCCAACGTGTATCCGTCTTCGTTGTGCTTCTTGGAATCACTTGTAGTGTACTGCAATTTGTCAAAGAGTGACTCAAATTCTTGGCTGTAGCGATGAGCGTTGAGTTCCGTGAGCCCATAAGCTTTAATATTGTAAATACCTGTGTGTCCACGGTCAGATTCAAGTTTCACAAATATGTCCCTGCTAAGAACCTTCATATGTATCATGCTCCGAGGAAGTTGTATGCGTTCAACCGGCAGCTCACCATTCATTTTGATATCAACAACTTTGCAGTATTTTGCCAAATACTTGTTGGTGGCAATATGTGACTCGCCGCTGTAACCAAAAAGTTTTTCTAATTCCGATGCTTGAACTTTGTTTCTTGGTTTAATATAAATGGAAATTGATGTGGGCAGCTCCAAATCTTTTGGTCTCCCCATTGAAGGATTGATCAAAATGACATCAGTAAGTATTATGGGACTTGGTAAACGAACGCCGATGGAGCACCAGTTAGCCTCGCATTGCCAATAATCACCACCGTCAATAAGAACATTGTTGGCGTTGTGTTTTGCGTTCTTTGGCGCATGAAGCCCACGAGAACTCATATAGTCGTACCATCCAAGAAAAACAGTTCTCATAAATGACTTACGACGGTTTGAGTCTTTGCCTGTAGTTGTAAGGAACCCAATAATTCGAGACCCTAGATTATAATCAGCATAGTTCACTTTGATGGAGCCCTTCCCAACGATATCCAACAAGTTTTCAAAAACAATTCTGTTCCCAACGTCCGCAACATCTACTTTTGAAATATTCAGACCCGAATCTATCTTCCGTGACACATCGATGTATAGGGAAGTGAGTTTATCATCGAGTGTGTTTAATTTCAGATTGAGCATTTGTTCAAAGTCGGATTTTGCAACAAGCTCAATATGTGACTTTTTGACCAAAGTCCGTAAGTAGTTCTCAAATTCTTGCTCACCGCCTTCCACTAGCGCTTTCCAATCTTGTGATGAATGGGTGCTATACTTCTCAACAAAGGCATGCAAAAAATTGTGAAATTCTGGAACGTACTGTATCTTGTTGTTCTTGATGTACACTGGCACATACTCTGGCAATTTCAATAAAATATCGCGGGTAATTGCACTCTTAATTTCTTGAAGGCTGTTGCCGGTGTTCGTGAGTGTGGTCAAAGTTTCGGAAATATCTGAGATCCGTTCTTTCAAATCTATTGGTGATTCTTTAAGAACTTGGAGACCATCAAGTGTACCCCTGACTCCCGCGATTTCAGTCAAGAGGGCTTGATATTGTTTTTGTCCTACTGATACGCTTTTCTCACATTTGGTTAGTGAAGTCTCAATTTGGTCTAAATCATTCTTTAAAGCAGTGATGAAGTTGGTCTGTTTGATTTGGATGAGATCAACTTGACTATCTAGCGCAGTAGTCAAATTATGCAACACCTGAACATTTTCCTCCACTCTCAGCAAACGAGAAGTCACACCCGATAAATTTGACGGTGATTTAAATAAAGCAGTGTTTTGACCCCACAGAAGAACAAACATGATGATCATGCCTCCCAAAATAAAACCTGCAAGTGTTGAGACCCATTTGGGAAATATAATACTCCGAAAAGGTATGTGACGCGAAGAAGGCATGAAATTTCCTCCCTCCAGCTTTTCAATGTCATTGCCTACAATATATTGGGTTTCGACGGCAGCATCTTCGCTTTCAGAGTCTGAGAGCTGGTGTGAATCGTAGACGAAATCACTGAAACTTTTGTTGAGTTCTTTCACAGTTTTAGTCTTCGCACATTTGTTGACATTCGAATGCGATTTGCTCAAGATACTCAAAATTTGGGGGTCATACTTTGATTTCAATAGTGGTTTAGTTGGCCCTATCTGACTGTAAAGGTGAATGGAAGCATCATCGTCGGTTTCGCCTCTTGTCAGCGGGAGATTGGGAAAGCCCGTCATGATGTCTTGGAACCCAGGGAGGAGACGCGAATTGACAACAAAAATGCGCACTCGACGTTGCAATAATCTTGAAGTTCACGACAAGAGAGGTGTTGAATGAACAAGCCGATTTCTAAAAGTATTGTAAAAGATTTTGCAACACCTTAAAAATCTCAAAACAAGAAATGAAACTTTTCAATCCCTCAAATAGCGACTGTTTACACATCTCTGGACGAACTGGAATTATATGGCGCATTTAAAGGTTATAGAAATATTGATATAAAAGAGCCAGCGAAACTCCCAATATATACGCCACTCAAGATAGTAATTGGCCATTGCTGCCATGACCGGTCCCAATCTAAAGGTATTGGTATTACACCAAGCCAAGCTCCTAAGATGGCAAGAAGAGAAGCAGAAAGAGTCTGATTGCCGAATATTCTGCGAAATACTTGTCCATTCTTGAAAATAAAACCAAATTGGTTCACATCTAGCCTAAAAAGGATGAGGATAGGCTGGAAAACTATGACGGATATATGGCAAGCCAATAGATATGTTTCTCTCAAAAAGCCTTGTAATGGTGCCCCGAGCAAGATCAAAGCGACGAAAGTGATGTTTGCCAAGAGAACAGAAATAGTGATAGATGAAAGCACGAGGACCATATTTCCTACGGTATTGCGTTTCACGTTATTGTTCAATTTGGATGAGGGTTTCTCATAGTAAATAATCCAGAAGCCATATATAGATTGGATTCCGATAAGATTCACGAGGCCTTTGACCATTTTCTGAGTCGGATTCTCGGTGAGTCCAGAACAGAAGAAGAAATAAAGTAAAAGTAAAAGATGAATTTGTGAAGAAAAAATTGATGCATTTCCCTCGAAGACTTCAGGTTCGGTAGTTTTTCCATCTGTGGTGCTTGGAACCTGTGTTTGAAAAGACACAGTCTTTTTATTGGACCGGCGTTTCATGAGCCAGAAATCGATTGCTGTGAGTAAAGAACCCAATCTGTATGATTATTATTAAAATGCAAGGTTTGAAAGTCAGTAGAGGCGTGGACAACAAGGATGTGTTGGATTGCATATTCCGAATGACCGTTTATGAAGTGAGAAAAGCGCCGCTGTTCACTACACACTCCATTTGCACTTTGTTCAAGTTTGAAACTAGATATTAATTTTTTAGATGCCCACGGTTTAAAAATTGTTTAAAGCATTTTCGAACTCGATCAAGTCTGTCCAAATTTCCGTAGATACATTCTTAAGAGAAATCTTTTGCCCCAAACTACGCATCCGATCCCGATTCAATTTAGCGTAGCGTCTCAAAATCTCGCAGTCAAGTATTGGCCGTAAGGTGTGATCTGGGTCAGCTTCAAGCGCTCCTTGACGATTCAGCCTTGGGTTCAATCCACAATGGTGATATTCCTTCTCCGTTATTTGTTGTTGAAGCATAAACATCCTTCTGTAAGTCACATCATTCACAGGAAATACGACGAACATCGCACCCTCAGCAGTTGAGGCAATGGTTTGATAAGATATTCTGTTAGGTTCGACCCATTCGGAGGTTTGGTCATGTTTCGGGAAAGATTTCATACAAGTAGTAGAAAAGTTTGTGTTGAAAGTAGACTTGCGTAACAATCTCTGTCCATTAGCACTCGCAGGATCCTCTGGATTATACTGAAGTACATGGAGCATTTTATCGTTATCTGCAACCAATATGAAAATTTCCTCATCCTTGTAAATGAAATCGGCGCAGCTTATATCATTAACATGCAAGTCTTTTCCTAGCAAGATCATGCGGAAAGGTTCCGCATCAAATCCTGCTAACGTTACACTTTTCAAAGTGTCTCCAAAAAGTACCATGTTCCCAAAACTTTTTGCTTCGGAAACAAAAACAGATAAATCCATAAATGCCACAGACACGGCAGTAGTATCTTTAATATCACGAACAATAATCTTTTGCCCCTGAGCTATCAAGAACCTACCGCTAACATCACAAATTGCAGTGACGGCTCCTCGTGTATCTTCTTGCGTAATTTCTTTAAATTTGTGATTTGTTTCCGGCTTTCCGGGCTCTGGAATAATATCAATGATTTCGAGAAGGCGGAAAGAGCCGTTCGAAGCCAAATCCTCCATTCTGTATTTTCCAGTTCCAATCAAAATCAATTCTTTTTTGCGTTTGAACCTTTTGCTCTCACTGCCAATATCAAGAGCCATAGATTTCACATGTAGTCCTACCTCGTTATCCTCCAATGGAAATGAGTCAATTGAAGTCCACGAGATTGGTGATAACAAATGTATATGTCCCTTGTATGAATATGCCAGTGGATTTTCTGGGGTTGTACCGATGATTGGACTTCCATCTTCATCAAAGCAATTATATGGAATGTCTTTGAATGTGGAAACAACAAACGTGTGAGAACTTTCATGATATGCCACGGATTTGATAGTTTCACCAACGTGAATTCTTCGAATAGGCCAATTATTTTCATAATTAAACTCGCTCGGGAGTTCAATGATACGGGCATTTTTCTTTGTATCGAGGAAGATCAATCCATTTTTAATCTTATCGTCAGAATATGGTACAAACGAAATTATCGGAATTTTGGAGAATTTATGAATTCTCACAAGACTGTGACATGAGCGAGTGATGAAGTATGGAACAACCCCTGTCACCATGACACAGGTAAGGCCGCTCACATTTGAGAAATAAATCATTCTTCTCTCTAGTGAAGTCCCAAATGGATAAGCATTTTGAGGTGCCCCAGTGATGGGTAGACTGACTTCCTTGACAAACTTGTAGTTCTCGCCATCGAAATACATCTTGTAAGTATAAATCTCGCCCCCGACAGTCAATATCGTTAGATATTCATCTTTGGAAAAATCATCACCGAGGTCATTAAGGATTACCTGTTTAATAAAAGGATCTGGCTCATTACCGTTGATATCAAAGAAGCCAAGCGATAAACAGTTTGTAAATTTGTCAACTGAGTTGAGTTGAAAGCATTTCTCATTGTGAAATCTTCCAAAAACAACAATTCTATTATCACCCGTCACAAGAACAAATGTTTTGATCTTCACTGCATCAATAGGGTTTAATTGGGAACCCGAAATATGCTCAACATTACGCTTTCTTTTTTGACCTCGGTTAGTGAGCACACTAACATCTTTCAGCACTATGTTGAGAAGTCTAGAAGTAGTAATGTAACCCGTGGTAATGATGGTTTCCGATAATAATTTGGGAAGCTCGATTTTGGTGAAAACTTTGTTGTAGGTGTTGATGTTGTAGATGATAACTTCACCAGTAGAAAAAAAAATCATGAGAAACTCATCGCTGAAAACGCTGTTGATAATGTTAGCATCGCCAAACTCTTCTAATTGTTTGGCCAAACTGACAAGTTTTTTCAATTTGGCGTCGAATAACAAAATTTGCTTAGGGGTCACCTGGAGTATGAATTTTCCGTCGTTGAGTTCATGGATTGCAATAGTCAACTCTGTATTTATAAAATGCTTGGATGGAATCCGTGCATATGACTGATTGATGTCGAATATTTCCGACTTCTGATTGAAGTCGTCTGACGTAATGAGGTATTTGTTGCTGATAATCCAAAGCCTGTGGATTTGAGAAAAGCGAAGGGACGACTTGATGATAGGCTGTACAGTTGGGGTCATCAAATTGAGATGAGCTGATTTTCCTACCCCCCCTGCAGCAACAATAGATACTTCATTGTATGAAGGGTTCGGAAGATTTGCAACAAACCTGTCACACGAGTATTTACCTATTGTGAAAGAGGATATGGGTCCGTTATTTCGCATGGCATCATGTTTGACAAATTTGATTGTCCCTTTGCGATCACTAATGTCATCAATCTTATCATCGTCATCGTAAAGATTGTCCTCATCTTCATCTTGACCACAGTCTAGCTCATTCTTTTGTTTTTCCACATCGACTGTATCGATGTTTTCAGCGCTCTCAGAGTGCACGATCTCCACAAGTGCTGAATCGGAACTTTTCCCGGCAAAGAAAAGCAAATTTGTATCAAGGCTGATAATAGCGCCCGGATTTTCCATTTCAATATATTCATAAAGGGAAGGGTCCAAAATTTCTATATTGAGACCTTTAATGGTTTTTCCATCAACTTCAAAAGTAATCATATGCATTTCTCCGGTTTTCAAAACCACCAAAACTCTACGATCATTGGGAATCATTGATATAGAGCAGTCTTCTAGCCGCAACTCTTTCAGTGCTTCATTCACGAAGTCTTTCATGGAATACGTTATGTCAGACACATACAGATTTAGCGCTACACGGCGCATGATCCCTGCACTATCGATGTGCATAATTTCATTGCATCCCACTAGCAAAGATCCGTTGAGTGGGGACATAAGTGGCACAATTCGATATACATCGAATGGTAAATTCTCAATTTTGAATACCGTTGTGGCAGAAGCTGAAGAAACATCTAAAGACCAAACCGAATAAACAACATTGCCTTTCTTTTGAGGTAATAAGCCTGCCCAAGTTTTAGTCACTTGTGAGATAACTGCTGCAGTAGGCTCTCTGTAATTGTAAAGAAATTGAAAATCGATAATTTCTCCGACTGTAGGATCCAACGATGCAGCATCAATGATTACGCTTGTTTCAAAAAGATCTAAATTAGATCCACCGGCAGAGTTCGGGTCCATGTCTTCACTCAGAAGTGCAAGATCTCCAAGATCTTGACTTTTAAGGCGAGCAGGATTGTCATCCGAAAGCCCAGAAAAGTGATCTTGCTGGATCATATCATTGAGAGGATTTGATTCTTTAGCGACTGCTCGTCCGATTTTCTCCAGATTGTTAGCTTCATCTTCGTCAATATCGTCTTCGTCGTCGATCGAAGCGAAAGGAAGAAACACGAGTAAGTTATTCCGGCGCAAGCAGAACAATGGTCTCAAAGAGGAACTCACGATGAGCTCAGAATCATAAAGCTTTTCGTACATTGAATTTTGCAAAGCGTGCTCGTAGAAGTGCAAGGATACAGTTGCGATTGAGTGTTTAGATATATCCCACCTGATACAAGACACCTTAGCACTTTTTGTGGACACAAGTACATAATCCAAATGAGGGTTTTCCACTGTTCTGATTGGTTTCAAACTGGTAATGAGTCCCTGGAGTTTGAAGGAGTCAAGAAGTTTAAGTCTGTAGTCAATGCCCTTTCTTGGAGAGAGCCGTTTTATTTTCAATACCTCATAAATTTCGAGAGTCGTGGCTTTTCCAACTAACAAATGGCTCTCATTTGAGCTGATGAAGTTACATGCTAGAGAATCAGAGATCACAGTAGGATCTATGATGATGTCGTAGACATTCATCGCTTGCAATTGGTGAAATGAAAACCAAGCTTGTTTCTGCAATGAACGTTTTCATAAAGACCTGTACACCTTGGTTCTGAGGCATCAAAAATGAGAACTGGTCTGTCGCTATATGCCCAACTCTGGAAAACAGACTCGTCCAGTCAAAAGTTTCAAAACTATCTTTCCTCATCCGTCGCATAATCGGCGGTAATTTGTGACCATAAATTCACTCCGTTCTCATTGCAAGAAATAATTCGGTAGTTCAAAGAGTAGTCAACGCGTACCATCACTAATGTTTTGCTGGATCTACTTTTTTTTTACAATAATGTCGTGTTATTCGTAGTACATAATTAGATAGACAAAAGTTCCTTTCTTTTGGTTCGATCTATTTTGGAATCATAATTGGCATGTTAAAGAAAAAAATACACCAAAGGCAACGCAATCGCTACTGGGATAGGGCGTGCGGCAGCACCTTCGAAGGGGCCGACAATTGCTGTGTATTGAGTCTTGAAACTCGAGCCTGCAGTTGAGACAGCTGCAACCGTCCTAGACTGCGTAAAAATATTATTAGTGATCACGTTAACTGTCGATTCAACTGATGCACTGGTTGTAAAGGTTTTAATAGACGACGTTACTGCGATAATATCAGTAGCTGAAACAATTGTTGGGGAGCTAGGGCCATTTGTTATATCAATCTTGCTTGTAACCCCCAAAGATGCAGTCTCTCTCATGGTATACAATGGACAATATGTGGTATATGTGGTCTTGGTTCCATCAACAATTGTTGTGGAGTAAGATACACCAATTGTAACGGGGTTCACGGAGCATTTGTTCTCACTGCAATATGTTGTGGTCACGACCGTAGTATGAACATCGCTGACTGTAGTTGCTGAAGAATGCCTGTCAAATGGCTGAACTGCCGAAGGAATGTGAGATGTGATTTCAATATCGGTGCTGGTCGACTTATCCATTAAAGTAGTGACAGTGACTACTGTGGATGTTGAAGCTGTAGAAACATCAGAAATTGGACAGAAAGTGGTATAAACTGTTTCTACTCCGTTGATTGTGCTAGTTATCACTGTGATATCTGTAGTGACGGACGTTTCTTGACATTTATCCTCAGAACATTTTGAAACAGAAAAGATGGTAGAGAGTTGGGCAGTTTGGGCTTCCAGAAGAGAAATGTCCAGTATAGTTGAAGACACAAGAGAGACAACGCTTGAGCCACTAGTAGTTCCAGAAGTAATCTTTGGTTTAGCACTCGAAGAAACTTTCTTAAAAGATTCTACATTCGAATTAGCAGAGTTCAAACTGGACTCCACGCTTCCAGTTATCGTTTCAGTTTCCGAAACAATAATTCCCTGACTGATCACGGGTAAGAGAGTCTTAGAAGCAGAAGTTCCACTCTTCTCTGCTGCCGATGCTGAAATTTCAGTAGTAATATCAGCCTTCGATGATGAAATCGTAGAAGTATCATCATTGAAAGTAACAGTAACTGGCGATGCAGTTACATAAGTTGTCAAAATTCCATCCACCGTGGTCACAACTGTCGTTAATGTGTTGAGAATGGTCGTAATAGTACATCCACGGTCTGAACAAATGGTCTGACGCATCGTCAATGTTTTCTGATCGGTGACGTAACCCGTTTCGTAAATGAAAGATTCTGGCTCCAGGCTCGTATAGTTTCCATAATATGCTCTAGAAGAGGGACATGTTGATGAAATAATTGTTGATGTGAAAGTCGGCAAATCGGACAGAACGCTTGTATAAGCTGAAGCTGCCGCGAGCAAAGCTGCAAAAGCCGGAATTTTCATTGTTGGAAGGGATTTGTTGAGGACAGCAAAAGAAATAAATAGCTAGAAAATTGTATATCGCGTGTTTGAAAAGCGAAAATACATTCCTATTTAAACGTTTGTCCACGGCTTAGTAGAATATGATAATTCTACTCACTGGTGTTTTGCAGTGCTGGATATATCTCAAAAAGTACCAAACCATGAAAGGGCTGCTGGTTCATGCGCAATAAGCCAGTATATACAGAAATATAGAAGATTATTGCTGGGTTCATACGCGCTTTCGGCCGACGTACAGTTCAGTGGGAAATGACTGGATTTGGTAGTATGGTCTTGCACATAAATTAGTTATCCAAGCAGAAGTCGTAAATACGTTTTTGCAAGGCAAAATTGACTTTCGGGATTAAATACGAATATGTACACCCCGCATGAAAGGCATTGCTCGTAAACCTCAAGCGAAATGATTTATTTCAGCATATCAACTTGCCATACGTATATGGCTGGTTTGCTTCTGATTCGTCCAGCTATCCACGTGACTGGTATCCCTGAGACTGCTCAACTTGAGGAGTAAGAAGTTTTTGACAACTTTGATAAGAAAGTGTGTGTGTCAACTTTGATAAGAAAGGGGTTCGAAAACATAAACCCGCTTTTTAATAACGTCATTTGTGATTGAAAACATTTTGTCATAGCATGCCGCTTGATCTGCTTTGAAAACAATTTCCATCACACGGTTTACCAACGCTTATGCTTTTTTCCTCCCTTTTATTTCAGTTTTTATTGTTGTCGGGTCTTCTGCATGTCATTGAAGTCTCATCCGTGGAAGAAATCGTTACCAAGCCACTATCTTTGATTTATTTTTATGCACCCGACTGTCAATACTGCCAGTTATTTAACGATGATTTCCAGTACCTATCGCATATTTACAGTGAAAATCCCCAGTTTCAGATAATTAAGATTAACGGACGGGAGCAAAAACATCTTAAAGATTTATTTGACATCAAGCTTTTTCCTACACTTAAGATGTACGATGATCTAAAAAAGAAGGTCACAACATTCAAGGATGGAAGACTGGTCGAAAATTTGCAAAACTTCATACGAGAACATGCGGAAGTCGAGCCCAATTTAACCCATGTTAAACAACAATTAAAGACTATCTCGCTGAAATCTGACATTGAAAGGCTACAGAAGCTCGGCAGATCCGTTCTCATTGCCTTTGTCAGGAAGCAGGATGAATATTGGGCAAAGTGCCACTATCCAGATCATTTCTATCAATCTATAGGTAGAAATCATCCGAACATTGAGTTCACAGTGAATATTTTTGAGGATGGAGAATTCGAATTGATGGAGTTGTATCATGTGAGCAATATACCCTCATTAGTTTTGATAGAAGGTAGTCACATTGGAGTGCACAACACTCTCTCGACCAACCCGATGACCAACTATATACTCGACGCCAATGATGTCGAAGTATTCTTGGGAGACTTTCATAGCAGAAAAAAAGATACATGGTTTGAAGACAATCATATGTTGGCTCTTTATGCTGGAAGCTCTCAATATGAGGGACATAAACAGCGTAAGACAGGCATGAACTATGTCGAAGGTGTTGTAAAGGGGGAAATGTCTGAATTAGGAATCGAGGAGCAGTATCGTATTTTGCTAGATATGATCACTTTATAATAGATCAATTTGAAAAACCCCTATTCAACGAATTTGGAGAAGCTAGTAGACGTTTAGATGTGAAAACACGGGTCGTTTACTGCAGCGCATCAAGATCGTAAGGACTAAAATCCCCACCTGCATTCACTTTATTCCGGAAATGGAAAGTGAACAACATTTGGGACATGAATGATAAAAGTTATTATTATTGCTGTCATCTTCTGAGTTGAATCACGAATTTCCTTCCCAGCGGATTAGATTCAAATTTAAGACGATGGGTAGGATCAGAAGGACAACTTTATAATAATACGACTTTTTATTCAATCAAATTAAAAATTTAAAAGGGGGCAGTTTTTTCAATGTCAATGGCAAGTATACAAATCACGAAACAAAGCGGGATTTCTGACTGAGTATTGAATTACAGCACATCCCATTACTTCGGATGGAAGATAAGCCTTCAATTTCAGCCGCAAATTTCCCCCTCGCACGCTCAGATTGGTGTACGAGTGTGTGCGCACCATGAACTGTATGCTCTTAACACCTCATGTCATGAACACGTACACATTTGGGAAATCCTCCCGCTACTTCGTCCTTGATCAAAAAACAAAAACACATCAAAAGATTCTTGTATGAACATTTCACTGACATATAAGAATTAAAAGGTTCAAAATGAATATCTTTCGATTTCTAGGTGATGTTTCTCACATGTTAAGTATCGGTATTTTGTTATATTCTATTGAGGTGAACAGGTCAGTCGATGGTTTATCTTTGAAAACGCAGGCCCTCTATGTTGCTGTGTTTGTGATTCGCTATGTTGATTTGCTATACAAATTTGTATCAGTCTACAATTCGTTCATGAAATTGTTTTTTATCGCAATATCTGTCTACACTGTGTATTTAATGACGCACAAGTACCCCAAAAAAATTAGAGAAGATACTGATAATTTTCCTGTGAAATACCTTGGTTTGGCTGCGGGGGCTCTTTGCTTGATATTTACTCACGCTTACACATTGAGGGAAATCACCTGGTCGTTTTCAATTTGGTTGGAGGCTTTGGCCATACTTCCCCAATTGTTCATGTTGCAGAAAACAGGATCTGCTGAGAATATTACCACCCACTACATATTTGCCTTGGGGGTCTACCGGTTTCTTTATATCCCAAACTGGCTCTATAGGTATTTTGCGGAGGGTAAGTTTGATTATGTTGCTATCCTTGCTGGAGTCTCGCAAACCCTCATTTATTCCGATTTCTTTTACATCTACTATACGAAGGTGATTCAAGGCAAAACATTTGAGCTCCCGGTATGAAATATACCTTGATGATGCATGCGATGATATGGAACGGGGTAGGATTCTGGCTTTTAGCAATACTGAATCTGAATGAAACTTTCTCAGCTTGAGATATTTTTATGGATTCAGTCATATCGGCTATGTAGTTTTCACCACGACACATGCTTGCTGCCTTGTGTTCTCGCTTAGTCTCTCTTTAATGGATAATATACTTTCCTGATTCCTTCTTTGGTGACAATGAAAATTTCTAAGCCGTCACCTACTTGAATGTGCCTCTCTGTCGCAGATGAAAATGCATCTCTAACCAATTCCAAAACTTCTTCCAAGCTCAAGTACCGCAATGGTTTTTTTTCTTTACCGTCAGATTCTGGATCATACTGGTTTTTGAAATTCACTTGGTTATCAAGGAAAGGCATTATTAATGACGCAGCCGCACCGCCTGCTCTACACTGCTCTCTTTCGTAAGAACCAACGGGGTCGTAAGAGTACACTGCTCCTTTGCCGTCCTCATCCAAACCAGCAATTAGGGTACTGACGTAGAAAGGAAAAAACCGTTTGCCGTATAACAAGTGTTGGATATATCTTGCAGCGGACCGAATGGATAACTTCTTGTTGTTGTTGTTAAACTTGTACCATTTAAAAGCAGTCTTGAACCGGTCAATCAAGGCAGCCCCGTCCGCAGAGAAACCATTGGCGGTCATCGCGATATTGTCGCCAACATCAAAGATCTTTGGCTCATAACGAGAATTGATGTTATAACCAGAGACGATACGAGTATCACCAGCCAACACAGCGAAGTCCTCGCCAGCAATTCCGAGCACAGTTCCACCGTTGTCGGTGTAAGGGTTAAACCTGTGCTCAATAGGAACAGCTGTTCTTTCGGTGCTATATTCTGATGCCACTGTACTCATGGCTATTTATTATATGAATGAAAGCTCAAAGAATTTGTGATGCTGTCTTTATTGTTCGGTTAATTGAAGTTGTCTGAACTGTACAGTAATCTCGCCAGCATCCAAAAGTACTCGCCACTTGTGAGCGCAGTGTGTCCGCCTTGGGTAGTGTACGTGAGAAACGCACTTCAGTACTTAGATTCTGGCTAAAAACTCAACATAGACGACGAAACACAGACATTCAGTAAGTAAAGACCGCAATTCATAGATGTCATGTGTATTCTGGTCTTCAGAATAATACCATGGGTATTGTTTCTTCATACTTGCTACATCGTCTTCAAACAAGATCGTAGAATTGTGGCTATTTACAGTATCAGTTCGCTTTCTCGTTTTGAATACGAGAAATGTAGGTTTTCGAAATTACGTTCCATGATCTCATGTACTTCTCCAAACATTGACCGACACATATGTTTTGCTGTACAGAAATCAGATCTTGAGGCTGATCAATACATTTATCGAAGCAGTTTTGAGTGATTTTGTTGACTAACTCAGAAGCGTTCGCAACGGCGAGCTCTTGAGCAATTTGCTCCTGGAGCTGTGTTTTGATTTGGTTGGACAGTTGTGTTACAGCCAGTGCGGCCGAGGTAGCATTTGATCCAAAGAGAGCCATTATGGTGGGGTTGAAAAGCTGTTCTCGGAAACGATCAAGAATGACGCTGATGGTTAAAACACGACTACCACTGCTCGCGCGATCTTTATTTTGAATGCGAAAAATCGTGCGAGCCGCAACAGATCAGTTGGTTCACATGATATCCCCAATAACTTGGCAGCCTTTGCCGAAACTACACTGGAAGAGATGTCCCTTTCTTTGCGTATTACTTGAAGACCCTTAGGATCCATGAAAGTGGAAAAAAAGAAGCAACGTTTTTATTTCTGGAACGTTTCGTCGCTGGCTCGAAACACTACGCTCGGAGGTGAATGGTATGAGGCAGTTATGTTTGAACCACCAACGTGACGATATTGAGAGGAAATTATAGTTAATATGTAAAATCTCGATTGTCAAATGGAATGCAATTGGGAATAACATTCAATAACACTCATGAGATGTAAATGGACAATTTTTGCTGTACCTTTAGCGTATTTAGTTCCCCAAACATGAGGCATGTCTTCTGCGAAAAGATTCAAAAAGACCAAAAGTTAAGTACTCAGTTCAGTACTATCTTGAATGATTTGGGCCTTCTCAAGGGATAATTGGACCGAGTATAAGACCATGAGGGGTGTATGTGATTTGCACAGCAATCTTCAAGACCACCGCCGCATGCATTGCTCGTTATTTAAGTAAAGTGCGCATCATATCACGCGACCAAAACAAAACGATAAGTCCGATTGGTGAAAAAATTCTGCATAAAGCGGGAGTCAAAACTATACGCAGTATGGGTGCCAGTAACAATACCATAGACGGTCCTTCAGGACCAGAGCTTCCGGTCTCTAGAAGGAGTGGAAAAAAGAGGACATAACTAGCAGTGAGACCCACTGGAGACATGGGAGTCGTGGTCCTAAAAGAGGGATCTCTCTGAGGCCCTCTTCAGGAGTTGATCCAGCCATGACAAACTAGGAATGATTAAACAAGATATTTAAGTTACGAAAGGAAAAAACCCTCAGCGAGTAAATCCATCAAAGGGAGAGAGACATTTAATTAGCTGCACCATAGAGATGGCTTCGCACTGGATGCAGTTACCCGGAGGAAGGTATTCCCTCAGGGTTACTGCGAACCTCAACAGAGATCTCTGTTCGCTTATCTCACCTACCCACCTTTGCAACCCCCCTCTGTTACATTCACTGCAAAGCACTTTTCCACGATATCAAATTTCTAGATATCTCCAGTCAAATATTTGCCATAATTTTATAATCTCATTTTTTATCTTTGATTTCAAGGGTTTACTACATTGACTTTGTTCGGGTTTCCTCTGACGCCTAAAATTCCTTGAGCTCGGGACACATGATTCAAGCTGATTTGAAGGGTTCGAGCATTGAAGAAAATGTCCACATTTTCCTTTTTATTCATGGTCTCTGGGGAAGTCCTAATCATATGCTGGCTATTGAAAATACCGTAAATAGATCTGTCTCACCCATATCTAGCGAAAGAATCGTCACGATAAAGCTTTCGTCGTTTCGCTTTTGGAAAACTTACGACGGAATTCAAAGATGTGGCGAGAGCACTATTGCAGATCTTTTCTATGAGATGGAAATGCTTAAGCTCAAAAATAAATCTCACGTGTCCAAAATTAGTATCATCGGATATTCTTTAGGGGGTCTAATTTCCAGATATGTGATAGGGCGGTTGCACGAATTGGGATTTTTTGAGGAAGTCACCCCCATATTCTTTTGTACATTTGCAACCCCTCATGTTGGAATACACCTTTTCAAGGATTCTATCTTTGATAAGATGGCAAATCGTATGGGAAAGCGTCTTTTTGGTAAAACTGGGTTTCAATTGTTTTTGGGAGATTCACAGACATTATTAGTGAAGATGACACTTCCAGAATCACATTATATTAAAGGATTGCGACAATTCCAAAAGCTCATTCTTTTGGCTAACATAAAGAACGATCGGACCGTCCCATTCTATACCAGCTTCATCACAGAATACTCGCCTTTCGGCCGGTTGAATTCCATAAAAATTCAATACTTTGAAGTTGAACCTTCAGCGAAAGTCAATAATGTCACTGTGTGGCCTAAATTTGTGGATCTCCGTCGCTCATTTAAGATCACAGGCAAGAAAGTTAATTACCGAAATGTGCAAGAAGCAACATCAATCTTGAGATCAAACATTATTTTTCGCTACACGTTACTTATTTTCGCTGCTTTGGTACTATTCCCATTTTATCTTCCTTTTATCATTTGCTTGTCTTTCTACGTTTCAGGATATAGCATACTTAAGGTAAGACTAAATAATGGGCCAGATATTGTTGAACATTGGTCCAGTGTCAAAATGTCTGTATTCCGGGGAGGAACGGTTGATGTTGATCATGCAGAGCTAGGATACACCAGAAGACAAGTGAGAAAAAATATATCACGTCATCAGTCATTTAAAGGTGATACCTCCAGCCTCACAGAAAACACAATGGAAAAAATGTTAGCTGCTGAGGAGATATTTGCGTCTGATCAAGCTGACATGATTGATGAAGAAAAATCAAGTCATGAGATTGACGAGACACTATGTGTAGGTTCAAAGCGAAGAGATATTTCCCTACGAGAATTTGATGAAGAATCTGCCGATTGGGTATCAATCTTGGAGGATTCCCGCAGTGAAACCCATAGACTGAGTATCTCATGCATTGAGCAGCAGCAAGAGCTTGATTCTCCACAAACGTCAAAGAAAAAGGAGTCTATCGAAATCCCGGTCCTTGGGTACGACAGAGCGATTAAAAATCATGCAAACTTACTTGTTTGGGATAGTTCCGAGTCACCTTCCTTATTCGAGGAAAACGTAAGACTTCCACTTTCGGAAAACGAACTCACTATTGTTCACAACTTGAATGAATTGGACTGGATCAAAATCCCCATATATCATGATCTGTTCAATGCTCACGATAGTATAGTTGCGAGAAGGGGTGAAATGAGAAATCCGAAGGGAACTTGCACATTATTTTTTTGGGCGTCCATCCTTCGAAATCATATTCGTGAGAACAAGATGAATTGATGTTTGAGTAAAATTAGGTAATCCATGTCGACGAGATTACTCCATCGTTGCAACGAAAGAGTACCATGCAAGAAGGAATTCAGATCCGTTTCAAAATATCATCATTTGCCAAAATAAGTCCATCGTGAAATTCATGGCTTTTCGCGTAGGAAATGTACAGAGGCAGTCTCCCATTTCGATTCGATAGCTTATCAACGGACAGCGCACATATAAAGGTATTGCATGTAGTACCAGCTCACTACCTTGCTCTTTCCTCCGCAATCCACCAACCACCATAACATCAAGCCGTTGCAGGTGAAAAATGCTACGAATTAGGGCAATCTTGGGTGAATTCTTCCCAGCTTATTCAAAGAGTGTGGGTGCCAGCTCTTTATCTGATAGCAACCTTGTTCTTGGTCGGGATTCGCCATATCACAGAAGGCAGATATCCCACAAAGCATGGCGACCTGCTTGCCATTTCCATAAATCCTTGAACTATTTTGCTGTCCAACATCGTAGAAGGGGACAATATCAGTGGAAACAAAGCAACTCAAGCTGGACACGGGTGCGGGATAACACGTCGACATTTTATTTAGGTGTGGGAATAGGTGTGTTCTCGCTCTACTCATCCCAGACACCGCACTACAACGACGTGTTTTCTATCGATACTTCAAGACACGTTTTGAAACCTGTCAAGAACTCAGAAACTTTCGAAAACGGCATTTATGCCGCCTCAAGAAAGGAGAATCAAGATTCCTTCGATGAATTCCGAAATTCCAAGGTAGCTACAGGATCACTCCTAAAGAGAGGTTTCTATAGGACCAAATTTGCCATCATAGATTATATTATTGATCCGCTTCAGACAATAGCGAGATTCTTGGAATTAAGTTCCTTGATATTTCCTTTGCTTTTTCTCGCCCCAATATGTTGGCTAGGCCCCAAGGACAAGACTACCAGTGATCGTACCAGATCGGGTGCCAGGATATGGGTTCAGTATTTGAGATGGACCACAGAAGTGGCGGGTGCTACCTTCATAAAGTTGGGACAGTGGGCAGCTTCACGAACTGACATTTTCCCCAAACTTTTATGCGATGAGTTGGGTCAATTACATTCAAATGCAAAACCACATTCGTTTAGCCAAACAAAAAAAATTCTTGCAAAGAGCTTTGGTATGCCCTTCGAGGAAATTTTTGATGAATTCATTGAAAAACCTGTTGGTGTTGGAGCTATTGCACAGGTATACTTGGCAAAATTATCGGAACAGGCTATTTCCAGGGCTCAAGCTGAGGACATAGAGTCAGAGCTGCTTAAATTTTTGGAATCAGATCGAAAAAAAAACACATTTTGGAACAGCATGGTTGTCACGGAACAACAAGGGCGCTTAATACCCCCTCATCAGAAAGTGGCCATAAAAGTTTTACACCCTAACGTGGAAAAAACAATTAATCGTGATCTCAAAATTATGAAATTTTTTGCCAACCTAGTTAATGTGATTCCCACAATGGAATGGCTTTCTTTGCCCGATGAAGTTGAACAATTCAGTGTTTTGATGCGTTTGCAACTTGACTTAAGAATCGAATCCCTCAATTTGGCCAAATTTCGCCACAACTTTTGTAACAGGCTTGATATCCATTTTCCCAAGCCGTTTTTGAATTTTAGTACCAGAGAAGTCTTAGTTGAAGAGTATATTAAGGCCATTCCTATGGAAAAATTGCTTTCTTTGAGTGGGAATTTTGGGAAAAATTTATCGAAAGAAGTGAGTGATAAGGGCCTTGACTCGTTTCTTCAAATGTTGATACTTGATAATTTTGTACATGCAGATCTTCATCCAGGCAATATGCTTATTAGGTTTTACAAAAATCAGATGTATACTCATGAACGAGAGTACAAGATAGTCAAGTCTACCAATGAAAACGAAACGAATAGAATCACGGAAGAGTTGTTATCTTTAGGAAATGATAGTAAAGCTTGGTGCGAAAAGCTTGAGTCTTTGTATGAAAATGGTTATCATGCAGAAATATGCTTTTTGGATGTCGGGCTCATCACCGAGCTCAACCATGACGACAGAATCAATTTTATCGATTTGTTTAAGGCGTTGTCGGAATTTGATGGCTATAAGGCTGGTGATCTAATGGTGGAAAGATCCCGGACACCAGAAACAGTTGTCAACAAAGAAATTTTTGCTTTGAAAGTGGAAAAATTGGTGGACAGAATGAAGGAAAGAACTTTCACGCTAGGGAACATCAGCATTGGCGACCTTTTGGACCAAGTTCTTTCAATGGTGAGATCTCACCATGTACGAATGGAAGGAGATTTCATAACTGTCATTGTCGCTATTTTGTTATTAGAAGGAATGGGCAGACAACTTGATCCACAGTTAGATCTTTTCGCAAGGTTTGTATATGCCATTTTATGGGGGTTTATGACGGAAGTATCTTGGTTTGATCCAATCCTCGAGTACAAATACTATTCATCATCCAAAAAATTTACTAACTACCTCTAGCTCGCTCCCGGTTTTACGAAAATTGGGAATACTGAAAGAAGGTAAAGAATTGCTTCAGAACGAAGATTCTTTAAACATGATGAAAGTGTGGTTGGCATTAGAAGTCAGACAACTCATCAATGCATCCATACAAGACGTACGTTTATTTTCTTTCTTCATCTTCTGTTTCCGAATTCTTAGTGAGGGAATTTAACAAGTCGAATACTAACTCGCAGATCCACGCACTTGTTAAGGCTGACATGCTCAGTGCGAATATTTAGTCATGAATATTCTGTTTAAATTTTGCTTAACTGATGACACAAGTCTTAAAGAAAATTCCTTTTTTCTTCTAACGGCTTCTAATTCTACACTTCGTGTCGAGCGTACGCATCTGTCCATTATTCTAGTGATTTTGCTCTCAAGAATAAAAAACAAATGCTTATCGTTGATATTGTATATAAGTATGTCTGTATTTGTTGAGACACGTGGCCCTAGTTGAGACGCGTTCTAAAAACGCTCAGCCATTCACCCATGAATTAAGTATAAATACTTTCTTCCTTCGTTAATAGAAACTTCTCCTCTACTTATATCTACACAACAATATATATATGTGTTACCAAATGACAACTCGTACGCAGGATAGTTCCTCTCCCAGAGAGGAAGGCCACTATGCCCAGATGAAAGGTACTTTAGGAGACATTGAGGCCGACCACTCCCATATTGTCGGCTCTCCTGATATTACCACTAGTTCACTTACTTTCACCACCACTAGGTGCTATACAAACCTTAGCCCGCATACGCACACTAGAACTGTCTACAACATTGACCAAGGCTCCAGACAGATCTATAGTTTCAATGCGCGTTTCTCGCAGGGTAGACTTCAACAGTATTGTATACAGTTCTGCTGTGAGCTACGTCAGATATCATGTCGAAAACCTCATAGTTCCAGGGCCTTCCCTGTTCACCCATGCGATCAAGTATATAAGGCCGATATAATAATCTTTGTAATTCTAGAAGATTAGTGATAAAGGTAGTATGGGTATACCCCACTAAGTCACTTAAAAATTGTGTATTCATAGGTCGAATTCTGTGTCAAGAAGCGACATGACTAAATAAGGTAATCATTCATCCATTATCGTAGAGAGCAAACTTTTACTTCATGAGCAATGAACACATAAAAAGTTTGAGATGTGTCTTCTTTATGTTTATCTCTAGAAAGGAAAGTTGACTTCAAAAACGTACAAGCTTACATCATATTCCGTAGTCGCCACAGGGCTCATATTCTTTTCTGCATGTGGTTAAAATCAAAGTGCCAAAGGTGGTGTTCAGTCACGTGATATACGGTTTGATTTCAAACATGCTTAGGAGAGCGCTTTTCGAAATTCGCCACCAGATCATCACAACTCTTTCTTGTTCACAATGGCTTCAAACCCCCCAGGGAAATGCTGTGCTGTTGCAAGCTTTCATGAAGGTACACCCTTAGGGAAACATCAAACTGTTTATGGATTGGATACTTATGTTACCGGATCTAAGCACTCTGACTCGAGAGTTCTTGTAATCTTGACAGACGTGTATGGTCATAAATTGAACAACACATTGTTAATAGCAGACCAGTTTTCCAAGGCAGGTTATAAGGTTTATATCCCAGATATTTTGAAAGGTGATCCAATCTCCGACTCTTCTGTTGATTTCCCATCATGGCTTCTGAAGCACACTAGTGAAATCACTCGTCCCATTGTTGATGCATTCTTAGAAGCACTTCGTGAGGACATTGGGAATTCTTCATTTATTGGTGTCGTTGGATATTGTTTTGGCGCTAAATTTACCGTCCAGCACTTAGCGGAGAAAGGGTTGGCCACAGCTGGTGCCATTGCGCATCCATCTTTTGTCACCATCGATGAAGTCGCGGCAATCAAGAAGCCGCTTGTTATTTCTGCTGCTGAAATAGACCCCATTTTTACGACTGAACTCAGACATCAAACTGAGGCTAAATTGGTCGAGATCAAAGCTAGATATCAGCTCACATTGTTTTCGGGTGTCTCCCATGGTTTCTCCATCAAAGGTGACATCAGGGATCCTGTCGTTAAATATGCGAAGGAACAAACTCTTGCTGATCAATTGCAATGGTTTTCTATGTTCTAGATACGTAAGGTAGTTGCAGGATATATCATTATGAGAAGTTTTAGGAAACGGTCTATCAAGTTTTCCTAAACGCCTTTGATTCCAATAATTCATATCCAAATAATATAATCAACTGAGTTTGAAAAAATCATACTTACGTGGTAATATATTTAACTTTCACGCATTCGAATTTCTAAGTAATCGTCATTATGTTTGCTAATGCTAACGCAAATGCACTTCTAAATAACCTCCTTACGTCCCCCTATGCATAAGCAAACAAAATTCCGCGAGTGAAGGAAATTGGGCATGCCACACTTTGCTTTCCTTCGAAAGCAAGATGTGGGAAGATTCAATGAGCTTGCCTGTGGGCTCTCAGCTGCTGAGGTATTCAGCAAAGAGATTAAGATGTGTGTGTGTGTGTGATAATTGTTAACAGGCATCATCTGGTGGAACTATGTCACAGTTTAGTCTTTATTGGATTTAAATGGTCGATCTCTTTCGTGAACAATATGATGCTGACTCTCTTTGCCCAATTGTGAACAAGTTCAACCCCACTGGCCATCTTTGTAGTAATCAGACTCTCAAAATCATTTCTCTCCGGCGAAAATTTCAGGCATGATACGTTCAATCGATTGCAAAAGGCAGTCACAGGCCCCACTCGCATATACAATGGAATAGTTCTCCCTAAATATTCGAGCTTCTCGAAAATATCTGCTCAACTAGAGGATGAATGATTGAATGTACTTTCGAGGATTTTCCCCCTGTTTAGATAGTGTTTCTCTTTGATATATGATTGTTTAAAACTTGAGAAAATCGGTATATTATGTCTCGTTCATTCTTGGGAAGGAAGTGTTAGTTCAAAGAAACCTAAAATATTGAAGATGGGGAGTTTGTAAGCATTATATCGAACGCTAACCCTGTTTCAAACCAGTGTATTGCTGAGATTAGGTATTTTAGCTACACCACTTATAAGCCGTTGGAACCTGATCCTACAACATCAGTAGGGGATGAGATCTGGGAAGTTTTGGGTAGTTTTAAGGTACTTGTATTAAGATTTGCGATCACTTACTACCAATGAAACTTACATTTTTGCGCCTCACATAGTACTGCAGGAAGCACGGATACTCGTCGTATTAGGATTTGACAAGGAATATATTCAGATACGCCCTAGGTAAATCTAGTCTGGGTGCCAACATAAATAAATCAAAAGCTTGCTTTTGACGCCCACGTGAACTCCATTGTTATTTATTACTATTATTTACCCGTTGTAGATCACTTGGAAGACCCAAAATAGATGGGTTTCCAGCACAGTAGCTACACAAGCGAGTTAAGCCCCTATCCCGATTACATATTTCAACAATTTTTTCATCAAAAAGCGGTAAATGGTATGATCTTTTATCACGAAAAACACAATTATAAATGAGACTCTGAAGGTCCTAATGTTTTTATAATTAATGCTGATGATATCATCTTTATAGCAAGACTGCAGCAAAGGTATCGCACCTACATTGCACAGCAGCGGGGACTGCACAAGTTGACATCATTGCAAACGGGAAAAAAAAGGATGAGTTGAAGTGTACTAAATCACTATTCTCCAGTACTATGCCAACTGAACTAGAAGAGTTGGTGGAGTTTTTACACTCTCCACAACCTGCAGTGGTTCAAATAGCACTTGACAATTTGGTAGGCTATTCTCAGGGACCACAACAAAAGGTTTTTGCTTATAATAACTATGAGGCCATCAAGGACTTGAAGAAGTTGTCGCGTGACACGGGGAAAACATTAGTTAGTCAGTCTGTGACTATCCTTGCAAATTTGTGTGATGATTCTAAATTGCGTCAACTCATCATAAAAGACAAGGAATACATGTGTTTTTTGGTTTCAGCTATAATCAGGCCCACGAACACCAACGCCGATTTGATGTCTATTCTACTCGCAAACTTGGCAAAAAATGATCTGATTACTTCAATCTTCGAGGTTGAAGTCAATCACGCTGATAAGGAAAAAAACAACTTCAAACTGAACAAGGCAATGGACTGTCTCATGGACTGTTTTGTTAAGGGATTCGACAGGAGTTTGAACAAATACGCCAACTACGATTACTTGGCGTACTTTTTCTCGGATATTTCTCGTTTGAAAATAGGCCGTGTCTATTTTATTTCAGAGCAGTCTTATGATGAGGTGGTTCCCATATCTAAACTCTTGGTTTTCACTGAGAAATATGACTCCAAAATTCGTCGGGAAGGTGTTGCTTCGACGATCAAGAATTCTTTATTCGATATCTATTCCCATAAAACATTGATTACTGATGAAGGTATCAATTTGCTACCATATATTCTTTTGCCCCTTGCTGGGCCAGAAGAATTAGATGAGGACGATATGTTTAACTTGCCCGATGAGTTGCAATTATTGCCTTCTGATAAAACAAGAGAACCGGTGGATACCATTTTAAATACCCACTTGGAATCTCTCTTGTTGTTGAGTGCGTCAAAGGAAATGAGGGAATATTTGCGAGCTAAGTCGGTATATGCCTTGATCCGCGAGCTACACAAGGTCTCTGACTCTGAGGATGTGACTGCCTTGTGTGACAGATTAGTGCAATTATTGATGAGAGACGAAGAAATGGTAAGAGAAGATGATGATGGAAGTGATGAGGACGACGATCAAATTGTCGAAATTTTATAGTTCATAATTGTCTTATAATATACAGATCAAAGTTAGCTTTTTTCAAGGTTTCGCATTTCTTCGGGATTAAGATGACAAAGGACAACAACTTACCATATGTCTTGGCTTGAGACTTTATGGCGGACGTTTGTTCCTTGTCATTGCTGTTTGCTTTAGCTATAATGTTTTGTTACGAAGATTTTATGGCCCCATACTTACAAATACACTATTGCTTTCCAATTGTTCTATCACTCCTTTAGTTGAAGCTTTCCGTCAGCCAATCTGAGATTCTGCTTCACGATTTGTATAATACGAGTTTTGTTATCCTTGTGCGTTCCAATTCTGCTTCTCAAATTGAGGAGTAATTCTTTGGTCGTGAGTGGATTCTGTCTCACTATGTCCAAAACTTCCAGTGTTGTCACAAGTTCACCATTTAGTCCTGAATATCCTAGATCCATACAACTTGATGACACTGAGACAGGAACCAAGGGTAGTGGTTCTTCTCGCTTTATTTTCTTGGTGGGAGAAAAGCTCTCGAAACTCTGAAGCCTCCTTTTCGCATTTGGATTCCACTCACCATGTGGTAACAGACGCAAAAAATCCTTCGTTGCACTTATCACAACCGTACAATTATTGATCCTCGAAATGTATACTGTACGTGCTCTAGGATCTTCTCTGCCTAGATCACTGTCGATGGGCTCTGTCTTGATGTTTGCTTCAGGTTCTGAATCATCATTGCTCTCCAAATCTGACTGCGAAACATACGGATTTGACTCTTCATTATCACTTTCATAGACTGCACCCTCAGTCTTGTTTAACACTTTTTTCAATTTTTTCCCTTCTTTATCAACCTTCCTTGATTTCTCGACCTCAAACAAATCATTGAGGTCGTCGCTCTCATCCTCGCCATCCAGCTGCCCGTCGAAGTGAGCAGCTTTGAGCATTTCTTTCTTGATTTTCTTCTCCAGTAGTTTGTTTTCTTCTTCGTCCCCGTCCATAATTGGGGCCTCTTCATCATCTGCAAATTCCTCTTCAAAGTCCAAGTCGTCATGGTCAGAATCTCTATCCTGGATTCCACCCTGTACTGTGCGCATTGTATTGAGCCTTGTTTGCAGACTTAAAGATCGACCAGCTTCGGCACCCCCTCGTCTGAACCGCATGTCGGATCTTTCGCCCCCCTCCTCCATGTGCTTCATGAGCCATCGGGGAGCGGACAGATTCTTTTCCATTCTGGCTTCAGCTTCTTCAAGAGTCAAGGTGGCATACTTGTTTCTCGGAGTAAATTTGTAAACTTTTTCGGCAGGAACCATTTTGAAGCAGTTTTTGTCAAATACAAACAAGACATGAGTAGATTCCGTAGATCCGGCTTCATAACTTCCAACAAAGACGTTATCACCAGTGTAGTCTTCAATGACCCACGGATAATATTCCTCATATCTGAGTTTACGCTTAGTTTCATCCATCATGTGAACTTGTTTAGTTTTCCTTTTGAACAAATTCCGGCGGTGTCGACGTGCGCCACCATCAGGAGCGACTTGGGACATGTCGGCAGATTGTTGTCCATTTCCTTGTGAATCAGCAGCTTTTCCGTTCAGATTATTTGACTTTGTATCTTCACTCTCTAAGTCTAACTCAGCGTCAGCAGCAGCTTTGGCCGCAAGTTTCTCACGGCGTCTGCGATCCATCTCTTGGCGAGAAAGTTGAAACTGAATGTTTTGGGGATCTTTTCTGTGCATTCGTACTGGCTTATTAAAATTTTTCATTACATCCACATCCTGCTTAGTGTGGAACTTGAGAATATGGTGCCGTGTGTCTTGTAGTTCCTCGGTAGTACATGCTTTAAGAGGGATGACGTTCCACTCGGGAGAAGGTGATGAGTTGCCTCCACTGCTTGCCAGAGCAGCAGATGCCAGGAGTTTGTTCATACTATGAGCACCAATACCAAGCTCTTCCTTAATGACTGGCTCCGATTTCATGGTTGGTTCACTCATGTTCCAACCAGTATGTACTGATAGGATAACCTTTCGCAAGACTTGTGTTTACCGAAGCTGATAGAGCTGTACGGGCTTTTTCTGGGGTAATCGTGCCAAAAGGCGGTGGACTCAAGACAACTTTTGAATATAATGGGGAAAATAATATACAAATAGGACCACGAGGCTAAGAGGGAAAGGTCTTGTTCCTCGTAATTGAAATTTTTCGAAGGATTGGAATTTTTTACATTCTACATGTTTGAAATACACCTCGTTTTTTAATTTCTCTCTGTTTTGGATCACAATTTTTCTCTTAGAGGTTTGAACTTTCTCGAAAATTGGTTTGATAAATTTCAAATAACCTTGGTGCTTCCGAAGTTTAGAATGTAGCTGAGAGGCCAGGATAATTATTTTATGGCTAAACTCCTCAGAAGTTGTCGCAAGATATGCCATCTATTTCTCGTCCTTTGTGGTGGCGCTGCGTCGTTCCGCTGCACATCGCCGGTTCCGGAGCAGACAATTCTACAAAATGAAGTCGAGAGACCAGACTCTTTTGATCACTGAACGCCTCAAATTATTTCATTTGCTCCCAAAAACCGCCTAACAATGAAAGAGGGAGAACAAGGTCCCCCTGCATATTTCGGATTCATCGCTGGCATGTTTTCCGGAGTCACAAAAAATGCAGTGGGCCACCCGTTTGATACGGTAAAAGTCCGTCTACAGACCTCTGAGGGGAGATTCAAAGGACCGATTGATTGTGTCACGAGTACATTCAAAGCAGAGGGTGTTCGTGGATTTTATAAGGGCTTCACTCCCCCATTGGCGGGATGGGTTCTCATGGACTCCGTCATGCTCGGCTCTTTACATCTCTATAGACGTTTATTAAAAGAAAACATTTACTCTGATGAAGAGAAACTTCCCTTGTTTGGCCATGTCGTTGCTGGATTGGGAAGTGGATGGACTGTGTCACTTGTTGCGGCACCCATAGAGCAGTTCAAAGCTCGTCTCCAGGTGCAATATGATGCCAAGTCCAGCAATTACAGTGGCCCCATTGATGTGGCGAAAAAATTGTGGAAAATTTCGCCGTTGACCTGGTACACTGGTCTTATCCCCACAATGATATTTCGAACTAATTTCATTTTCTGGTGGGGCTCATATGAAATTCTCACCAACTGGTTTACAACAAATACCCAAATGTGTACGCCATCCATTAACTTTTGGGCTGGAGGTCTTTCTGCAACAGTTTTCTGGATTTTTGCTTATCCAACAGATGTGATAAAGCAAGTGATAATGACAGACAGCCCTATTCAAGCACAGAAAAGATTTCCACACTACGTGGATGCAGTTCGATATATCTACCGAGAAAGAGGATTGGCAGGCTTTACCCGCGGATTTGGCCCTTCTATTTTACGTTCATTTCCTGCAAACGCAGCTGCATTAGCTGCATTTGAAGCAGCCATGAGGTTTTTGCATTGATTTTTGCATTAATTCTTGGCATAATCTTCTTCATATTTTCTCACTGACAGAAATATATAGATATCCATGGGTACAATGACCAGGCCAGCTCTCATAAGCAGATCCATATCAAATATCTTTAACTTGTTGTCATATCAATCACTTCAGATTTGGTAGAAGCTGTACACCTTTCCCATGGCTTGAGCCTTTTCTCCGCTTTTGACTCAGAGCTTTTTTGCGCAATCACGGTATCAGGAATTTCTTTTATACCAGGAACAGGTTTACCCGACACAATAAGATCCACAAGCTCCTGGTAATTGGAGGAATATGGGGCATCAGAAGAATCCTCCTCGACCGAGACATCCTCCTCGACACACTCTTTGAAGAGTGTTATTCCGCTTCCATTATTTCTTTTCCATGCGTAGTAATCATCTAGGTTTAGAATGTGACCTGTAGAAGAACAGAAAAAGAATGACTTAGCTTGGTCAGTCAATTGTTGTCTTTCTGCTGCAGGTATGGTTTTTACGGATGGGTCTCGTTCTTGCAAGGATTCCAAGTGGCTCTGCAATATTTCACTAATACCCTCCTTAAACTCGGTGAAAGAGCTCCAGTCGTATCTAGAAAATTCAGCATAAACCTTTTCCTGTGGATCAGCCATTATGTTTATTTATCCAAGCTTAGACCTCAAAAGTTTTTTAATGTCGTTCCTCACAGTTATTTGGCCGGCAGCTCATGGGTGAGAATGTCGTCTCAACTCGGAGTACGTGCAGACTGTGTCTTGCAATGTGCCCACTGGATCACCTAAGAGATTAACCAACTGGCCTTTCTATAAGCAAGATCAGTTTCTTTAATAAAATAGACGGAAAATTCTCATCTCTAGACTATGGCTCTCACTCAAGTGGGAATTAATTTTGATTATCTATATGATTTGTGGTTGAGCGCACAATACATGTATCGTGCGCCGCCTCTGCGCCCGACTCGCATTCGCATTGTATCAAAAATTACATTCGGGCACGGCACGCTCAGAATCTTCCCGTTCTCTATTGTACATAGCCTTGATTCATATTTGAGTTATTGATCTATTGCACAGCGCTGGCAAAAGCCATCATAGATAAGTTAGTACTCGGTCCCCAAATTATTTGACCGGTTTCAGCAAACATACAAGTGAGGTTAAAATATCAATTCATGATGCAACTCACCCTGACGCATTTATTCGTGTCTGCTACACTTCTTCGAATTGGTTTTTTTTTGTTTGGCTTGTACCAAGATAACAACTTTCTGGTGAAGTATACAGATATCGACTACTTGGTTTTCAGTGACGCTGCTCGATACGTCTATAATGGGATATCGCCCTATAATAGAGAGACATATAGATATACGCCTCTATTGGCTTGGATGCTTGTCCCCAATTCATGGGGAGGAATTTTTGCTCACTACGGAAAGTTTCTTTTCATGTTATGTGACATTCTCACTGGAGTTCTAATTTCAAGAAATCTAGCGCATTCAAAAATATCACATCTTAAGAAAGTCATCTTCCTGTCACTATGGCTTTTAAACCCCATGGTAGTCACTATCAGCACACGAGGCTCGTCTGAAAGCATACTCACCTTCATTATCATGCTTTCTGTGGATTTTTATCTCCACGAAAGGTACGTCGAGGCCGCCTTTTGGCTTGGGTTGTCAATTCACTTCAAGATATATCCAATAATCTATCTTCCGGCCCTCATGCTAAATATGGCTACAAAATGCTCGCCATTTCGCCTTTTTCGTGGTATTCCAGTCTTAAATTGTCTCAACAGTATCAATGTTAAGTTTCTTGTCCACACTTTGATTTCACTAACCGCGTGGAATGCTGTGATGTACTATATCTACGGGTATGAATTCATATACCATTCCTACATTTACCATTTTACCAGACTAGATCATCGTCACAACTTCTCCTTGTATAACGTGATGTTGTATTACAAATCAGCGTATCCTGAAGTCGCGAGTTTGACAGAAGGGAATCTTTGGAGCAGGTTGGGACAAGTCACAGGCCATATTGAAAAGGTTGCATTTTTACCGCAACTTTTTTTGAGCGCTATAATCTTGCCGCTCGCACTAGCTCAGAAAGATATTATTGCTTGTTTATTCCTACAGACTTTTGCCTTTGTTACATTCAACAAGGTAATGACTTCCCAATACTTCATTTGGTTCTTAATTTTCTTTCCTCAATTTCTTGCGAATTCAAGCCTATCATCCATGTCAAACCTTAAAATATCATCGATTATGATCGTGATGTGGTCACTTTCTCAGGCCTGTTGGCTATTCTATGCATACAAGTTAGAATTCTTGGGCGAAAATACGTTTACTATGGGCTTATTCTGCAGCTCTATATTTTTTTATCTCATGAATTGCTGGGTGTTGGGTCAATTTATTGAGTATCTATAAGAAAGTAAAGTAGCTTAATTAGCCTATCCGGATTATGTATTAGTGGTGATAATGTTGTTATGAGTGATACGTTTTCGACCCTCTGCGGATGAGTGAGAGACTTGAAAGTATTTCCAATGTACTTAGTTCCATTCGCTTGAAACAAGCTACTTAAATACAAAACAAATAAGATATACGAATCTCGATAAATAGCTATTGAAAGAGAACAGTATAATACTTCACAACAAAAGCTAATCTTGTGGTACGTATAAAAAATACTTGAAACATGATTGTTACATGCAGACCATGTACATGAGATAAAGAGTCACGTGAGTAGGGTATGCTCGCGAGATGAGAGAAGACATTTGGGAAGCAAGAGTACAAGGTCAAGTGTAAAATGTCTCGTATGGAATTATATTCTCCCGAAGGATTACGTATCGATGGAAGAAGATGGAATGAGTTGCGAAGATTTGAGTGCAAAATCAACACCCATCCAAACTCGTCAGATGGCTCATCTTACGTTGAACAAGGCAACACGAAAGTCATGTGTATGATTCAGGGACCTATGGAACCTCCTTTGAGGTCACAGATGAACCAAACACAAGCTACTATTGAAATAAATTTGAATATTGCAAGCTTCTCTACGTTGCAGCGCAAGAAAAGAAACAAAAACGAGAAAAGAATACTCGAGCTAAAGACTACTTTAGAAAGAACGTTTGAACAGAGTATAATGTCTAGTTTATATCCTAAAACAGTCATTGAGGTTAATGTTCAAGTTTTGACTCAAGACGGAGGTCTTTTTTCGGCCATGACCAACGCTATCACGCTAGCTCTAGTTGACGCGGGCATAGCGATGTATGACTATGTTTCGGCTGTAAGTGTTGGGATCCATGATCAAACGCCATTGTTGGACTTAAATAATCTTGAAGAAAATGATATGAGCTGCCTTACGATTGGAGTCGTGGGAAAGAGTGAAAAATTGGCAATGTTGCTCTTAGAGGATAAGATGCCGTTGGATAAATTGGAATCTGTCATGGGAGTCGCGATTGCTGGAGGCCACAGGATACGGGAGTTAATGGATAGTGAGGTGCGTGGACATGGACTTATGAGGCTGTCTAAGCTCACATCTTAAATATATATGCGAATAGACAATAAAGTAAACCTGTGTCGATTTCCCCTAAAGTGATCTCTCTTGAGATCTTTTGATTCGTAAATAAAACGTCTCCTCCAGAGTTAGGGTATAACTTTCGACTACTTTAGAAGTAGTTATTCAATTGGTGAAAGAAGTAGTCGACTCCCTGGATATTATTGTAGTATAAAAATCAGCTCATGCTTTTTGGTTTCGCAAAAAAATGACACTGACAGGAATCGAACATGCAACCTTTTGATTTGGAATCAAAAGCTCTACCATTGAGCCACAGCATCTTTGTTCCTACTTTTAGTATGAAACTGTATTCGATTGTCTCCTAACTACTATCAGATAGGTTTATAGATAGTTCGGCCTTAATGAATAGACTTAGTTTATCTGTAGTATTCTGGATATCTAAAAAGGCTTAACTTCCTTTCTTCGGGATCCGTGATCCTCACACCCCTTATATAGTTCCTCAGGGTCGTCCGTTCCGGGAAGCTATACGCCACGTGTGGGCTACTCCCTATACAGGATGACAAGACTCTCTGTTCTTGTACTCCTGTCCTAACGTACAGGATACCAGGACTCTCTGTCATTTCATAACATTTTAAGTAACTTTCCGTTCACTATTGATTAACTGGATTTTTCAGAGTTTATTAATTTTACTTGCTTGAGTATTTCCTGGGGTCAACGCTGTCTAGGCGAGATAGGTCGCCTGACACGGGATAGGCCGTTTGCTAGCGGGATAGGCCGCCTCCCTTGACGATAAGGCTGGGTAGCCTTACGTCGGACTCTGGCTACCGGAAGCGTACGGCAGTCACGGAGAGGAACCTTTATTAGGATGATTTACTCTTATGTAATAAGGCTTGTCCCTTCAAGTATCTGAGTCGTCACTCACCTTCATATTTACCTCTCTCCGTCTGGCATATACAACATGCCAGATGTCACGTGAACATCACACTGACGTGCCACGTGACTAACAGACCAATTCCAGAGGATGTTACCATCCTCGGGAAAGTACTGTCACAGATGTATTAGGCATTGTGGCCGAGTGGTTAAGGCGATGCGCTTGAATCCTTGGGCTGAAGCATTGAGATTTCCCGCGCAGGTCCAAATCCTGCTGATGTCGATTTCCTTTTTGAAGACCAGTCCGTCGAGCTTTGATAATGATGTCTTTTAAGCTGCGAATGAAAAAAAAAACGAGGAGTCAGGAAAGTAGATTCTTGAGTCCCCTTCACCCTAGAAGTTTGCCGCCAAGGCATTGACTAAGAGAAGGGCTGGTCGCGCTTTGATACATAGTGCGTATTTGGAAGTGGGCCAAGGTGTTGGTAAATCTTTGACTGTTTTGTGCCCCAAAAAGGTAGATGGATCCAACAGAAAAATCCAATTTGGAAGAACTTGTATATTTGTGGTTTTAGTTGGAATGTGAGGGTTTGTGTGATCAGCCAGACATTTCTTCGGGGTGTGTCGGTTTGACTGTTGATTTCTAGACTTATTAAGAGTTGTCTAGAAGAAGTGAAATTCGTAAATATAGCTAGGATAAGAGCGATACGGCTATTTGGCTGATACGTCATTTATGAGACATCAAAGCTGAGTTGGCCTAATATTTTTTATAAGGTTTGGTAAAAGCTACATGCCAATTCTAAATCTCTGGGTATGGAAAGCGTGTAGTAAGTCACTATATTCACTGGTCTTTTCAAACTATGGATAACAGGGCTGTGAAACTAGTGATATCAGATGTCTTGTTTATGAGTCTTTCACCAAACTGCAACATTTATATCACAGTGAGTAACGAACAGCTTTTGATGCATATTCATAGGCAAATGTGAAAGCCATATATGGCACGACAACGGCAAATTAGTACATGAATGTTGATTCTTCCACTTTTGAGGTTTGAGCTCGATCCTCATTCTTGCAAAGAATGAAATGAAAGACTTGGCTCATATGATGTGGTCACTCCAGGTAGGAGGTAAAATACACAAAAGCTTGTATTGAGCTTCTAAAAAATGACTATCAAATGGAGTAAAATGCACATTTGGATCCATCCCAAGAGAAAATTTGGAATGTTTGCGTCTCATTCCTGTTTTGCATAGTGTAATCGTAAATACACGCCCATCTTCCTGTTAACCGAAAAGCATTTTCTTGATCCAGGGGTCCAAGAAAAGAAGATGTCCATCTTAGCGGAATCATTCGTGTTTCCAGATTCAGTCCGCTAGTTTTACATTCTTAATCGAAATATATGCGAAATAAGATATGGCACCAAAAAGATGTATACAAGAAGGCTGGCATGTCATCCTGCGTTTTTTTAGAATCGATTTATGGAGCATCTTTGACATCATTGTGCACTTCCTATCTTTGACGATTAAGTTCCAGTTGACGGAAAGCTCTGAGAGTGTAAAGTTGTAAGAAACAGAAATACAAGATGTAGCGAATGTCGGGACAACCATTTTCAAATTTCTCTTTGAAGACATCATATACTGCCCTTACCCACCATTCATCAGCCAGCTGTTCGATCATGTCTTTTGATCTGTACTGTGGATTGACAAAAATTAGGAAGCTTGGTCAAGGTCGTTTCTCTCGGCGTGAGAAAATATATTTTCACCTGCTCACGCGATTAGCACGTGACGTGCCGAGCAGATCATGAAGCGTGTTTAATTCTCCACTACAACAGTTATGCCTGGCCATAGTTCTAAAGTATTTCGGACACGTCGTACTTTGTGCTGATTTCATAGAAAACAAAATTTCTGAGAGAAATTTGCAAGTGATAGCTTGATCTGAAAATGTAGGTAAGAATTAAGTATTCGGAAAAACTTTGAATGCAACAAATGGGAAATAAGGTTCACGGTACTCTTAATATATTCCACCATAGTCAATTCGTTATGGTCAAGTTTTTCCTGTTAATCAAATGTTTCAACATGAAAAAGTCCAGACAGTTTATCTGTGTGAGTGGCTTTACCAAAAGTATCCAGGGATGATTGTGCTAAATATTTTTAGGAAAGGGTGGTATTCGTTTGCCCTCCAAATGTGGGGAAGAAGAGACTGATTGAAAAGTGTCTTAAAATGTTTTACATTTCAGGTAATTTCACTAAAAAAATTAGGGCATAATGGGAGCAAAACTTTCTATTTGTTCCGCCTAAGATGTTCATCAAAGTCTCCACTATGGAGTCAAATGCTTTAAAAAACGTCAACGCCATCAGTTAAGAGAACTTGTTAGAGTGAAAAAACATGTTGGCAATAACAATGGCGCGTTCGGAGTCATAAAAATCTAGCTAAAGAATTGTAAAATAGTTCTTTTTGTTGGCTGTGTATTTTGAACTCACGCCGACGGAACCATCGATGGAATTCTTCAAATTTTAGCTCTTGCCACCAGTATTTGAATGTTTCACGGTTGTTGTAGATATGGATTAGAAATGCGTCTGTGGCGTCTCCGTTGTTGTGGATTTGATGTGTGCAAAGATGAAATGGGAAATCCAATGTTTCGCGTGGTAGGGTCCTGCGGGGGACATATGATCCGTAGTTGAAGGGATGAATGGACGATGGATCGTATCGCTCTAACCATTCTGCTCTATACAAGCTTTTCCAAAAGTGTTTCCACCGTTTGTTCTGGCGGACCGCGGGACATAAGCGTACAAAGCGCTATGGCAACATCGAGAGTTGCTTTTCGCGGCTCAAGGATTCGAATGTCTGCTTACTAACGGCTTTCTTCTCTACTTGTTCGAGCCGTGGAGTCGTTGCTATCATTTGTTTGATCTGCTGATGATTGTATCTTGAGCTGTCTCCGAGTGTCGGTATGGTCCTTGTCCTAGGGGCGACTTCTTTCCACGCTTCAAAATAAGCGATTTCGTTTTTCGTGAAAGTCCACTCCAAGTGTGTGAAGATTTGACTCGTTTTGTCAAGCAAGAAGTTATACCATTCGGAATTGTATATATGTCTTAGCCTAGCTTTTACGTCGTTCGATATGATTTTGTTCATGTGGTGGAGCATTCGTATTCTAAGGTACTGATTGTACCAGCTATCGTTGTTTTAAAAGGTACCAGTCAACACCATTGCCCGATGCCCTTTAAGTTGGGTCAGTAGTTCGAAGAGGCCATAGCCTCCTTTGCGAGGTCTCGCGTAAAGTTTAGACTTGTGGATTCCTGGGAACATTGATTGAATTTTGAAATCAATTTTGTCAAGTTCCCTGGCGGTCATACATTGAATCAAATCTTTGTACACAGTTTTGGAACTGACAAAGATGTTTGTCCCCAATACTCGGCTGATCAAGTCAAGGCTCTGTTATCCCAGTTGTCGGGTTATAAATGGGAGGCTGGCTGTGAATTTTGCCCAGTTGACTCCATTGATTGGGAAGCCCAAGTATGTTGTCAGATCTTTGAAAAGATAAGATTTGGGGAATCGGAGATAGTCTTGTTGAAATTTGGGATAGCTTCTATGGAATCCGAGAAGTTTTGATTTTTCATAGCTTATTCTGCTATTGCTCACCCTCTCGAAAGCTGTGATTATCTTTTCGGTTTTTTTGTAGTCGTCTATATCATTAAAATATATTTTAACGTCATCTGCGAACGCATGGTACTTCATTTTTTGTAGTCCGACTCTTTGATAGCAAAGTTTGATACTTTCAATCAGGTTGAGTTGAGCTAGAAACGGTTCTGGTGCTAGGTTAAAAACAAGAGGCGATAGGGGGTTTCCTTGCCGTGTGACACATTGTAATGGAAAGTAAGGCCCTTCGCAGTTATTCATAAAAATCTAACATGATTACTCCGTTATGATCAGTATTATTAGTCGAAGCGCCGGGTGTCCAAATCCCATTTTCGCGAGTGCTTCGCAGATATATTGATGAGAGATGCGGTCAAATGCTTTCGTGAAATCTGCCATTAGAACTGCTTGGAAACGTGAACTATGTCTTTCCTTTCTGTCAGTTTGTATAAGCGATGTCATGGAGAAGAATTCCGTAGTGTTTTGGTTGATCTTTCGGTTCTGCATGAATCGTTGGTGTTGGCTGACTAGTTTAGGGGAAGGGGGGGGGATTTTTTGAATTCAGGAACCAACCGCTTTTGAAATAATTTTTAGGGCTGTGTTGGATAGCAGAATGGGTCTTTGATCTTTTATATCTGCTGAACTCGACGATCCTCTTTTTGCGATTAGGGCCATCCATACTTGAGTAAGGTTTTCTGTTATATAGCCTGTAATCATTATTTTATTGGCTGTTCGTGCTATCTTAGGGATGTACTGAATCATTATTTTATTGGCTGTTCGTGCTAATATTGGTACGATGCTCGGCCAGTATTGTTCCATTACCGAGTATTGCAAACCGTTGGGACCCGGTGCCGTGGGTTTGTCCAGTGTTATAAGTGTTTTG